>CM043019.1:81772570-81833910 GCA_023690525.1 Holotrichia oblita | reverse complement strand
GCTGCCATTGTCTTTGTAATTAAAATGTTGCTGGTAAATTAAAAACTTCCACTTCCCGAATTTTTTAAAGGCACTGATTAGTGTACCAGCCAAGATGATTCGGTTATTACTGTATTATATTGTTACAACTGTCTTATGTTATTTGTTGTTTTGTTGTTATTTTTTTGCTATTGTTCGTTATAATTGTAAATTATTACATATGTACCTGTATGTATTGATGTTTCGGATGAAGCCTATGGTAATAAACATTATTACTTTGTAAAGAGACAAAATTATAGAATAGTGCTGGTATCATATTTATTTATCAGTAAATGTGTAATAATCGCGACAATTAGTTTCTTAGAACAATAAACAATTTAACCCACTGAACACCAAACAAGTAATTAGTTTCTTGCTTTTGAATATCATTGTAAACCCATTCTGATTTTATTTTAGGAATGCATAAGTACTACAAATTATTTTGAAGATATAATGGTGCATATTTTTTCGCTATTGCAATCATTTAAGGAGCCTATATGTAATTCTTTATTACTTAATGAGATTGTTATTTTTCCTATAATACGTTTTATGTTATCTCAAACAATAGTGGACCCCTCTTGGTAAGTGCCGTTCCTTGAATTAATAATCAGTTTTATTTCAGTATTATTATAATTTTTATTTAATTTTAGGTCAAAGGAAGTCGTTACTTTAGTTTGGAATGTGCCAAAAACTGGAAACAAACCCTTTTATTTTAATCGAATTTGTGAATTACTGAAGACATCGTCTCAGGTAAATAATAATTTTTCTGTCCAGTTTTGGCTGCATTTGGGAGAAGAACTTTACGATATCTGCAAAATGCCTCGAGAAGATTTCAATGAGTTTAGGGGAGATGCCATGTTTCTGCTAACATGGATTTTTACTAAGATTAATTTAGAAGAAGTACAAAACGTAACGTAATATTTGTAGGTAGTTATGTTTGTTACATATAAATAATTATTTCAGATTGTACTGCCAACATGGATAAAAGCATTTTCTGAAATATGCACAATATCAAATACGTTTGGAGAAGACTTTCTACAAAATTGCGAGAAATTGTTAAAAACACGCCCTGATACTGCAATTAATATACTAACAGTTTTACCTGATGTATCGAAGTTGTTGTTAAGTAATAAAACTTATAAGAGATATGGTAAGTACACGTAGTGAAACCTTTTTTATAAATGGAGTGAATACTATTCTTTTATCATAACTACAATTCCATTGCTGGAAAATATAAATTATTTGCGACAATAATGCTCGTCTAATCTATTTTATTATTGTATAATAATGGCTGATTGAATTTTTGTTATTATTTTTTTTTTGAATGAGTCAGTAGCGTTTGCTTTATTTTTGATAAGCATTTTCAAGTGGAAGTTTCTTTTTCCTGTCTATGTTGATATGCTCTCATATTCTACTTGTATAATAAGCACAATTACGCTTGGAAATCACTGCATGGATTCCTATAAATACTACAGCATCTTTTACGGGACGTTCTGCCAGTTTTTTCCTTTCTTCTTAAGAATACAGGAATACCCCGTATAGTGCGGCCCCGAATAGTGCGTGATTCGCAATAGTACGGTCAGGTAAATGCAACCATGCCCCGTAATAGTACGGACTTGATTCTCAATAGTACGGTTTGCGCACAATCACTGTCGGGGTTTCCCCATTCTATGCGTTATATGTAATTAAATTCCCAGAAGCTTCTGTTTTAACAGCGCGCTTTACTCGTATAGTGCGGATTCGTATAGTACGGCGTTTTTGTCGACCAACTAACAGCATTATACGGGGTATTCCTGTACATCTAAAGCAGGCTTGTAACATTGTAATTACTATGAGTAGATTTTGATAAATCACATGGATTAAGGTTCTATTTTCACTCCTAGCGAGCACATCCTATACTAACATCGGCTGTCATTACAAATAAATTGGATAATAACAGAGGGAGCTAATAGTACCAGTTGTCGATCATACTGCGAGATGAAAGACAGCAATATACAAAATGAGATAGCAAGATCGTGACATAGAGACATGTCGTGAAAGGGGTAGGCACGTAGAAAGGAATATAAAGTAAATTCGAATTGCAGTAATTGCGGCGATGATGTGCCCCTCTTTTAGAAAGGTGCCAAACCATTTGGAACGTCTACAGTTATCTGTTTTACTACCTGATACGTTTCTTGCAATACTCTTTTTTATTTAGCATATATTTCTTTTTATAATGTACACCATGCTTATTCCTGTTCATATTTAGTGGACGAATAAGTCTATAACTCTTGAAGTACTTTACTTTAAAAAATAAAAAAAATTATTTTTTATTAAACACGTAATTTCGCCCACTTACTATTCGTCCACCAATTTATAATAAATGTTAATATTCCAGTAATAATTTCTTGTTTATAATCATTCTTCACAAAATTATTGCAAGTAAAAATAACGCACTTCAAATAGCCCCTTAACGCTATATGATTGTCAAATAAGGGACAACAAAAACTATCGAAAATATTACTGTGTTTATTGCGCTATTTCTTTGAATTGGTTTATGTAGATCATTATTTGAATATTTGGGATACAAGTCCGTGACAAATTTTTGATTTCTTATGGTACACAGGTCAATTGTATTGGAAAGTGACAATAGGTGATGCACATGGTATATTACACAATTTCTTTTATTTTATATTTTATCTATTCTATATATTCTCATGTGCGAAACAAAAAACAAAAGCATTGAGCATTTAGTAATCACTTTCGACTTCGATTTTACATGTCAACTCTTGATTAGATGACATAGATGATATTTTGTGAAGTACGAGGACAAGCTGACGTTATTGAAAAAAATAAAAAGCACGTTTAATATTTTCTAGATTTTATTTTAAATATACTCACGTAAATTTTCTTAGTAATGATACATTTAATCACTCTTTTTTTCCACTATTTAAAAGCTCTCAACCAATCCTTTTTCGGAATACCTTCAAAATAAGCGTGAATTGCGGTATCAATCTCTTTCTTTCAGATGAAAATCTTCTATTCCGCAAATTGCGTTTAAGCCCAAAAATAGCCAAAAGTCGCGCATTGCTAAATCAGGTGAATATGGCGGATGCTTTAGTACTTTTATATTTTTTTCTAGCCAAAAAACTCGCGAGTTAAACACAGACTCTGCTTTTAGAAGTGAGACAGGTGATGTGGTACAAAACGACTTACCACTCTTTTTTAAATGTAGGTGCTGAAAAGAATTCCTTCGTGTTCAAATTTTTTATACCATTGGTAAACTGTAGCCAAGGAAGGTGCTTTGTTCATTGAAAACTGAATATAAACTCTTTTGTACTTGCAAGTTCTTAAAACTTTTTAAAATCATAATAAATTATGATTCGAGTGCTCTCTGGTTATTTCATTTTTTACATTAAAAAAATAAGTAGTTGAGTTTTAACGAACTAAACGTCAAATGACAGATAAAGAGTTGCTTTCAATAAACACTGTATGATTGTTTTTCACGGTCTAGAAAATTTTCATATTCAGAATAAATTCAGCTTATTCCTCTAACTAATATCTACTTTATTCAATGGCTAAATATGTTATTTACAAAATTGCTAAATATATCATTTAAACTTAAATATGGATTAGAACAGCAGTATGATACAAAAATAATGAAATTCAATTTCAATGACAAAGTTAAGATACTTGTAACTAAATGAAACATTTTTAATACTCTGTAGTGTGAGCTTCATTAATATTAGCATTACATCTGCATGGCATTGATCCTATCAATTGCAGGCATTTGTTGATACGGATTGTTTTCTATACTACTCGAACTGTTCCTCATTATTCGTTAGTGTTTTCATATCGCAATTCGTGCACGGTTCCTTCCAATTCACTTCACAAAATTTCCCATCTATATTTTTTCAATTTTAAGTAATAGAATATTGCTTCTTCGAAGGGCCTATTTTATAGTGACATTGATACTTTATTAATAAATGCGGCCAATTCCGGACATATACCAGTGGCTTTTACTATACTACACATTTTTCGACAATTTTTTTATTATACGATAAAGGCATTCTGCGGTAAGTTTTCTGTTGCAAATATGCGACATTAATCACATTTCAGTCTTTTCACAAAAATAATTTAATCTAGTAATCTATACTGAATCATATTTAAAGTGAATTCAGTAACTTCTCAAATTCTGTATTTGATTATTTTAATTATCGTATTACCTACCTGCCCTTTTTCAATTTTTCCTCTTTTGGGACGGCATTATTGGTACCGCTATTGTTAGTACATATTTTTTGAGGGCCTCCTTAGAAAAAAATAAGAAATCCGTTAGGATTATTATTGAAAAACTTGCCATTAGAGTAAGTATGTGGTTTTAACATGACGGTTTCTGGAGTAGTAAAATGATTACATACTTTCAAATGCATATGATATGATATTGAAGTTTTCGTGGTCCGAGCCCCTATTATGAGGGCTTCTTCAAAAATAAACTAAATACAAAATAAAATAAAAGCACAAAAAATACAAAATCTACTAATTCGACGTTTCGCCTTTTGATGTAAGTGATTTCTTAAGGAGTAACTGGGTAGAAAGGCCAACAGTTTTAACCTATAGCGTTGCTTACACGTCGAACTACCGTAACCTTCTGACATAGCTCACCCACCAGCAGGTTTGTACCCCTAGCGTAGCTGACGTTGCGTTATCGTAAGCTTCTGCTATCCTTTACCCAATTTTTGCTCCTGAATAAAACTAGCAGATTGACAATTGAACGATTCAGAATACGCCATCATGTGTACTCGCAAATAACGTCGTATAGGTTTTATAGCCCCCAATGTTGTGTTAAACAACCAGGAAGTTTACCAGTTTTTATTACCGTCGATTTTTGTTCGTTTTTTTAATTTCGATTGCCCCAAATTGCTGAGGTGCGTCTTCAGGTTTATACAATTTGAATGGGTTTCTATCTAATGCTTTTGATCGACTTTCATTAAAAATGTGAATCAGTTCATCAACTTGTCGAATAAATGTTGTAATAACAATTAAATATTGATTTGGTACTTCTGGAAAATATAAAATTTCAGTGCATAAGTGAATAACATAAATAATAAGGAAATATCTCTGCTTAACAAAATATATGGCAAGACTGCTAGTATGCTATTCGTTATTTGGCGCTACTTTCATAGGGATTTCCTTTATCGGTACTAAATTAGTGTTATTTTATCCATAGCGCTAAATATTAGTAGTGATTAGCGATATCATGTGCATTTTTATATCAGTAAACTAAGCTTTTATTATTTAGAGCTTCTCTTGACTGTAATATTCTCGAATTTTGTAACATAGATTTCTTTGTCGTAGCGGTCTATTCTACAGTTCTTAGATTTTTTTTTTTTATTTCAAGAATGCCATGTAGTAAGACATGAAATATTTTAAAGTAGTTTAATTGTTTATTATGAATCAATTTCTGAAGAGAAGAAAAATATAAAATTACCGAAAAGAGTTGTGTTTAATTTTTCTAAGAATAGAGCAGGGCGCTGCGACTAAGACATCTATCCCACAATATTTTTTTTTATTTATTCTTCTCCCAAATCACCATCCTGTATATGTATACGTTATGTTTCTGAATGAGATATCCTGAATTTTATAGGATAAAATGGCTCATATATTGCATTTATATTCTAATCATGCCTGAAATATAAGATTACCATTTATGAGCTTTTGGGTGACATTTGTAGTGCTCATATGACATTAAGTTATGATGTGTAGGCTATTCCAGCTAACCTACAGCTCTTCTAATAATATTTTTAAAATGTATACCAAAAATCTATAGCCAGTAACAAGTAATAATATCTTCTACAAATATGTAAGACCATAGACAATGTTCAATGTGCGTGATGCAGACCGAGCATGTATTTTTTAATGGGCCGTCCTATATTGTTTGAATTTAAATTTATTACGAATTTCAAAAAATGTGCATCATCCATAGCCTCAGTGTGGCCACAGCATAATTAACTATGTTATGAATTTAATGTAATGTAGGAAATTTACTTGAATAGAAAGCTTATATTCATTGTAGTTTTGGTTTTGATTTTGACGTTGTATCGTTTACGGCGATGTAATTCTTACTGCTTTCACAAGTACCAATCTCTCTTTGATTTTTACCAATATTGTACTTTTCATGTATTAAATCCAATAAATTCTAGAGACGTCGTCATCTATTTAATACAACAACTCAGATATTTAAGCATTACTTAATAATACTTGCATGAATAATACTTTGCAGATAAAAATAAATGTTTCTAATGATTTTTAATGTATTGAATTGTAGCACTAACCTTATTAAACATCATGTGCCAGTGTCTTCAAAATCCATATGTATCCAAAAAGGTTATACTGACAATCCCAGTACTAAGGAAGGCTCTATCTTATTGCACAGGCGGAGATAGTATTGAAACAACCTCTATTATCTTGAAAATATATGAATGTATAGAATATATTTTAAAACCGTATGAGGTAAGTAACTATCACATATGATAAAAGTTGTCGCTTTTAACTTATGAACATACAACTTTTTTGAAGGTTTTTGAAGTATTGGAAGTTTTGAAAGAAATTGTTCCCAAGTTAAGCCAGAATATAAAGAAGAAGCTTCCAAGTTCATTGAAAGCAATTATTAAAGACTTGGCTGTTAGTACAGATTTACCAATGTTTCGCAAGATGCTGTACTTGTACTGTCTCAATTTGCCATAGAAGAAAAGAAAGAGTCAGTAGTCTTTTGTTCGTCCTGTATCAGCACGAACTGCCAAAATTGCAAATATGGCGAAAGACATACAATCACCAAAGGGAAGCATGTTAAAGATTATGTCTGGTGAAAAGAAGAAGAATGGTGAAAGTAATCGTAATGCCAGGATAAAGAAAAATGACATAAAAATGCCCTCGGGTACTACTAATACAGATGAGGATAGTGGAGAATTTATGTTTATTGATAAGGAGGTTAATATAGATAAGCATAAATTGAGTAGACATCAGAGAGAAATAATGAATAAGCGAAATGAAGATATTCCTGCCCTGTATCAGATCTTTCACAAAGTCAGCATAGTATTATAGATAGCTGTGACAGTTCTAACAGCTCATCGCAGAAAAACATAGATTTAACACTAAATGATAATTTCAAAGATGTAATTACTGATTTGAGAAAGAAAATGACATTCTTCAAGGACATATTGAAGCCGATATAAGTGACACATTTGAAAATAAAACACGGTCGTTTGATAATAACGGCGAAAGCACTACGTTCGATAAAAGTGTTTCGTGCTCAATCAGTAAAGAAGTTAATTCTTCTCGTGAAAACATTCTACCTAAAGTCGATTTAAATACAAAATTTGAAAATTCATTAAAAGTAGACAAAAATACAGCACAATCGATAAAAGAAATCATAAGGAAGAGAGAGTAACTGGAGTGGATGGATAAAGCGTCTATAGCAGAAATTAATAAACCCGTGTACTGTTCGTCAAAATTCGAAGAGAAAATGATAAAAACAGAACCTGCTCAAGCACCAGTATTTCCAGATTGTAATTTAGGTAACGCGACTCCTAATTGTGAAAAAAGATTAAAACATAAATTGAAACATAAACCAATAAGAAATCGTAGAGTGAGTGATAGCCATATAGTGTTGCAAAAAACAATTAGTGACGACGCTGTGTGTAACTTTATGAAGGTAGACGAAAATTTTACAGGAGATCTAGATAGGTTTCCTTTAAAGAAACTGGAATAATTTGGAAACAGTTCAAAACAAAAAACTAAAGAATTTAACAGTAAATTGCATGATAAACACAAATACTACTTTAAACTCAGTCAAGGCAAGTAATGAATCTCAAAATCTTAGTGAATGTTATAATGCTAAGCGTAATAAATCGTTACTGAAAAGAAATACAGAAGTCTTGACAATTTAAATGATATAAGCCAAGGATTAGATGTAAAAAGGCAAAAAAATGTTTCAAAATAATTCAAAATAATATTGGTGTCAGCAACTCAATAAAGTTACGGATATCTATAACTAACGAGAACAACGATTTCGAACCAGATATTATTGAACAGCTAGATACAGAAATATCAAAAATTGACGCTAATCTACAGAATAATTCATCTTACTACATAAAAAGAGTAATTTAGTAGTAGATAACTCGAAAAGTATATTTGAAGTTTAGACGATTGGCCAAGTAACATGGACCAATCAAATTTGCCAATTTTGAATACATGCAACATAGTTGATAATATTTCTGTTAATCACGTTACAGAAACTGTAAAAAAATACAGAAAACAATATAGGGTCGGTATCTTCAAGAAGGAGAGGACCAGATATCAGCATCGGAAACAACACAAGATAATACACAAAAGCAACATTATTTGCAAAGAAGAAAACAGAGAGAATTGGAGAGAATTAAAATGGACATTGTAGGTATGGAATATTTAGTAGTTATTTTATTTAAGACCTGAAAAATGGCTTATTATGTTTTCAAAATATAGTTTTATATCATATGAACGCAATGCAACCTATAACTTTTAATTACAGGGGGCTGAAGACTTTATTGTTACAACACCTAGAAAGCGTCGAGCATCAAAGTTATTGGAAACGTCAGCGAAAGACTCGCAGATTAATAAAACTACTTCACTTCACTTGTCTGTTGAAAAGAAGAAAGGAAAGAAGGAAAAAGCTACAGAAATGATGAGAAATACACAACAAGAAAATAATTCTAACGGATCTAGCGATAGAGATAATTCAAATAAAATAGTAACACCAAAACGTACAGTAAAACAGCGACGGTTAAAAAGTCAAAGAAATACTGAAACTGTTTCTAGCGAAACTGTGGATACACCAAAAAATAATAACATAACGTATGGAGATGTAAATGAAGATAAATTGCTAAGCATTAAAGTTGATGGTGAATCAAATTGCGGTAATTCTAGATTGGATTCGTCCACAAAAAATTATATAACAAATACAGAAATTAAAGAAAAGTTAAAAGTAAACAAAAGGCCAGTCGGAGAAGAATTTCGAACTCGTCGAAAAAATAAGACAGACGAAACTAAAGTTAAAGAATGTCTGGCAGTTAATTCACCGTCAAAATCAATGGAAGCAGTTGAACTTAACGATGTTAATGCAAATTTAACGAGGTTAAATAAAAGTGCGTCGCAGTTATCAATGCCTTTAGTACCTGCGCAAGAAAATACTACAGATTCACAGCTACTGCTACAAACTGAAAATATAGTTGAAAGTAGCCAGAAACCTCAGGCGCCCTTCATTAATGATAGTTTAAGTTTGTTGGAATATATTGGGCCAAAAATTGATATTCATATTGATTATCCAAGCGGTAAGTTTGTTGGTTTACTATGTACAATTCGTTAAATAATGTGTTTACTTAGTTTCTTTTTGAACATTATCTAGTAACTGAAACCTATCAGATAATAAAATGTTCACTTTTTTATACGAGGGTTGAGGCAAAAGTCATGGCAACTATTTTTTTTTTTTTTTTAAATACCAGTCCGGTTGGAAAATGTGACATATACAAACGAAAGGACAAGGTTTTAACTACATATGTGGACAATGAATAGCACTAAAATATCGTAACGCACTAATTTATTACGGTAGTATACAGGGCAATATGACCTTCACCGTGCAAAAGAATGATAACACAGTACACATAAAGTTGACATGACAAACCTGGGCCTAAAGACCCTCAATGTAGTTCCCTGCTACTGTCACCACACGCTGCCAACGATGTGGGAGGCGCTGAATACCTCACCAACTGACCAGAGCCCTCACTGCGCTACTACCAGCTACCACAGAGCCATCTGTTGTTCTACATACACACTATGCCTGCAGAACTTCCACACGACACATATACGTTACTGTTACGTAGCCTACTTCGTGCAAATTGAAGTGGTCTTTTTCGACAGTAGCAGAAGAAATATACATTTTTCTCTAAAACGGTTGAAGATAAATGGGTATATTGTCATACTGAAAGAAAGATAATTTAATTTTACATCCAACTCTGTAAACAGGTATACGGTGCCCCATTTGAAATAGCAGTTATTGGTATTTAAATGTTTCCAAATGTTGGCATCAGTAACTCTATGTCAACAAAAGGATTCGTACGTGTTAATATTAGCAGTAGTAAACCAATCAATTTGCGTATCAATTTGCGCAAATCAAAATTTTCTACCTTTCTTAGTTTTGATGCTACAGCTTATTAGCGAGAACGTTGCAATGGCAAAATTTTTAATAAAATATATATTTTCTCGAAAACAAAAGCACTTAGGTCTAGGAAGGTCTTAATAAAAGTTACTTAAAATATCATGTAGAATCTTTAAAAAATATATAATATATAGGTGATCCATTTAAAATAATAAAGTTACATACGCTTTCTCTATAATCTTGTATCTCTAATCTTGTATCTCTAACCTTGTATATTTGAAATTAATTTCCAGCTATGAGTCGTCTACATAGGGACAACTTTTATTTGAAACTCTTTTGTTTGTATTGTAAAATAAACAAATTATCAAAGAAACCGGGTTAGCTGGGACATTCTGTATATTATTTTTACAATAGACATGCATAAGGGGTACCTCAACGTTAAGCATTTTTACAACTAGTTCTTATGTGATGCTTCTCATAATATTCAGAATTAAAATAACTAGGACTGTTTAAAAATTTTGTTCCACTATACAAACTACAACTAGAATTAGCTATAATTGTGGGAATACATTTATGCTGGATAAGACATAGTAATACTTTATAAAATGCATCGATTAATAAAGTAATAAATTTATTGTAATGTTAATAGATGTAAATTGATATTTCATAATACCATATTTAATGTTTGTTATTGTTCTCTTAGATACACAAGAACTACACAGCGAGGATACTAATATATCCAGTTTAGCCGATGAAGATAATAAATGTATAGAATTATCTTGCGAGTTTGCACCATATGATTCTATAATTGAGGATAAAGTGCAAAAGTGCAATTCTATTAATTTTAAGTGTGAAATCAATGGAATATTGTTGGATGAAACAACCAATGATAGTAGTATTACTAACTGCGCAATAGATGTTAGTACTTTCTCGAAACAGAAGAAATTGATATTAAAAAGGAATCCTATAGTGACACCACCAATGAGTGTGATAATGCGGATGGAAAGACTAGTAATAAGATAGAAACTGTAGTGTCGTTAGAAAGCTTAAACGTACACGAAGATATTGAAACTTCTAACTGCGGCACAACAGTAGTTGACATTTGTAATATGGAATCTCAAATGTCGGATAAGTCTCAAGTTTATAAAAAAGACATATTCGACCAAGATGAAACACAAACCTGTAATCCTTATGTTAATGTAGAAAATGACAAGGATTTTCTTGACAAATTAGAAAAGCATGGCCCAGGTGCTGCAAGAACTGTGATAAGGGATTTAGATTTTGCCGATTTACCACTTGTATTTGAAACGCCTAAAAAAGAAAATATACCATGTTCGCCAATATGCGATGATACGCCAGATAGAGGATAAAGAATTTATGAAAAGCACTTTAAACATTTCCCCAATTAAACTTGAATTCACAGAATCGGAAATATCTGAAAAGAACCTGGCACAACTCACTAATGATAACATACTTATAAAGAAACCAACTACTAGATCTGCGAAATTATTAAACCTTTTGCCAACTTCAACTGATGTAACTTCATCGAAAGTAGTACAAACTTCGAAAAAATAGTGCAGGCTGATGCCTCCACACCAACGACACAACGTATTAGAAAAATGATATCAAACTGCCAGTTACCGATAGAAAAGTCTGATGAGCTGGTTACAGTTGATAGTACAATAATACATCCACTTATTACAGAATGTAATGTACTGAAATTTACCAGAGAGTTACCAAGTCCCTTGGCCACTCCAAATTCCAGTATTCTTAAAAAGCGAGCACTTTCTGAATATATTGATGACAGTATTTCTCCACATCACAAGGTAAGTTTGTATTTATTAGTAATTTTTCTATAAATTTAGTTTGTTTTGTTATCTATTTGACCAAATGATCAGTAATTCAGAAATTATTTAAATTATATTTCGTATCTATGGACAATTGCAAAACCGTCATTAAATTGAATTGATTGAATACCATGGTAATTAATTTTGTTATGTGCACAAAAACTCTGAAGTAGTTGTTTTATTTTCATACATGTTGAACATTTCCAATTTCTTCTTTCCAAGGGCACATCGTTAACAGTAAGTGAATGGAAACAAGAAATAAAATGACAGTCAAGTAATATATTATGCTGCACAAATGAAAAATGAAGTCAGGCCTGTAATTGCACAAATGCTGAATTTTTAACTTGTATGTGTGTGCAATCTTCCGTTTTATACACGTTACGTTTACGTTTTTTGTAAAACTATATTCAGGTCGCGACAGGTGATAATTGTATTAACTAAGTTACACATTGATATTTATATGTATTCTAGTTAATAATTTTTGATGACGAAGTTTTACTTAATTTCTCAAAGTTTACTATTACTATATTGATTTTTATATACAGTTGTGTTCAAAATAATAATAGTACACACCATAGTAACATACATTAAATTGAAATTTTATGATTGTTACTGTGCGCGAATTGAATTCCCCGCTTCTTAAAAGAACTAACGATATATATCAAACAAAACAATTGTTAAGTTGAAGGCATGCGCAATGAAATTCAATGCGCGTCAGTCGTTGTTATGATCGTGGTCTCAAAAGTACTGTTCAAAAAATTAGTAGTAAAAGTAATAAAGGTATACATATTCAAGAGATTCGCATTAAACTGATTTTTGTTTTAAATAAAAAAGTAAGTATTGTATTTATTTCTTGGAATAAGTAAAAAAATGGAAAATTTTCAATGGAAAATTAAATGTAGTGGGAAAGAGAAAACATTGTACAGAAGAAAAACGTAATCTTACAAGAAAATTAAGAGCAGAAGAGTAAACTTATGTTGAGATCCGTAATCTGCTAGGTTGTACTGCACCAATAGTAGCTAATGCGATAAAATATGTCAGGAAGCCGGAACCTCGAGAAATAAAGCGAAAGCAGTAAATGATAGATGTATTATCCATTATAGCAAAATTAATCCTGCGTCTTCTTTTGAGATTCAAAAGCAACTTAAATTGCTTGTAAGTGCAGTAAGTTTGCAGTGACTTTTAGAGCAAAATCTACATGCGCGAAGTGTTCGGAAAGTGCCTCTCTTAACAAAAAAACATCAATAACCGCCTTGAATTCGCCAAAAACAATTTAAATTGGTCGGTTGAGAAATGGCGCAATATATTATGGACAGAAGAAAGTAAATTTGTTCTCTTTGGTGGCACTGGTTTTCGGCAGTATGTTCGCCGTCCTCCCAACACAGAGTATCATCCAAGATACACAACGAGAACGGTCAAACATGGAGTATCAAAAATATTAGTTTGGGCATGTTTATCGTATTATGGCGTAGGCGCGATACACCTTATGGATCAGTGATGGATCAACATGTTTCCATAGATATTTTAGATAGAACTATGCCACCCTACGTAGAATACGAAATGCCTTTGAAATGGGTCTTTCAGCAGAATAATGACCCGAAACACACAAGTCGAGCAGCTAAGGAGTGGTTTCGGGTCAAAGAGATTGAGGTTATGTCTTGGCCTGTACAATCACCCCACCTCAATCCCATAGAGAACCTGTGGGGTGATATGAAAAAGAAGTCAGGAAGAAAATCCAAGCAATAACCATGAGTTTTGGGAGATAGTACAGGATTCGTGGGCAAAAATACCAAATGAACGTTGTGAACACTTGGAGGCTTTTCGGAAAGTACAATTGAGTTGTCAATTAGGTTTCATTTGACTAGTTTAACCCGTTTTAAAGCAAAATATTGGGTAATATAATAGTTTGCGAATGTTTTTTCTATTCTATACTATGGAATAGAGTAGTATGCATTTACAGATGTAATTATATCAGATTAATAACAGATGTTTATTACTTCATTGTTTACTCTACTATCTAATAGGGTTGCAACCGACGGTAACCAGGTTGCCAACCCACAAAAACCTGCAGAAGAAATAGTTTATTTACGAACAAAAGTAACTTGATTAGGGTAAGTTTCCGAAATGTAAAAGATAACTAACCCTGGTCGCTCAGGTTGAGTTTCCCAAAAAACGCCCTTGGTCAACTGCATGCAGCGACGCTGTAAGGCGGTTTTAGATAATAAAGATTTCACAACAAAGTATTAATACTAAGGTGTTTACATAGATAGTTTATTTGAATATTTTTCTTTTTTAATTCGGTTCGTCTGAGTTTTTAGAATACGTACTACTAATTTTTTGAACAATGAAATTTTTTGATAGGTTAGCTGTAAACCCATAGTACTTAATTTTATAACTTCATATCTATTAATTCATATAAAATGCGGAATTTTATTTGTGTTTTATATTTTTTTTAATTCAAACAAATAATATTAAAAACACACTTAAAAAGAAAACAAGTTCCTGAATGACATTTCAAAGTACGCATTCAAGGATAATGAATGAGTACTTTAATGTCTTATGACAACAATTAAAGAAAGCAAATGACAAATACCAATATAACTTTATAGTAATACTACGTCACATACGAGAAGAGACAACAAATGAAATTTTTCAGAAATGTTGAATTTCAAGAACATCAAAAAGTTCTAACGAACCAGTTCCGTGAATGACCCTGTATGTACATTTCATTCTCTATGGATTGGACACTTCTAATAAAATTTTGTTGGCGCGTTTCTGCGCCATCTAGTGAAATGTGTTAAATTTTAAACAGCCCATACTGGAGCACGAAAAGCTTGTTTATTATTGAAAAGTGAATTTCTAACTTTTAAACTCAAAAACGACGCGCTTTTATATAGTTTCTGAATATTGTTCCATATTTTCACCAAAAATTTTATCTTCGTGGAACACGACGAAATAAAATTTATTTCCTAAACGCTGAGGCCGTCCTAGATTTTTTTTTAATATATTTTTCTTAAAGTGTACATTAAATATGACAAGAAAAAAACATCAAAGTTTGAATTTACCGCATTTATGACGTGATAATAGTCAATTGACAGAGAAGCTTGCCAAGAGTATGGCATGGAAAGAGATAGAAATAACACATCAATGTTTTCTTAATCAGAAGTGTAATCACTTTTTTTGTTTGCTACGTAAACGTCAAATAAAATCAACCTCCTGTATTGTGTTGTAGTATTTATTTTCATATTTGTTTGATAAACTATTGTGTTGTTCTTATTTTGTAGTGTGGTCAGAGTTTTCAGTTTTAATTTGTGTATTTTTTAACATTATTACCTTTGAAATACTGCTTTATTTTTATTTGAATCTGAATGAATTAATCGTGAAATGTTTTGTACCTCGTTGCAAGAACAATTTTAAAATCAATCCGGAAAAGCGTCTCTATTTTCAACATATGTTACAAAAAAATCAAAAGTATTTCTATATCAGTATTAATAATGAAGTGAAAAGTGGCGGAGTTGCGTCACTAAAAGTTAACATCCGCTCTTCCACTCAACCATTCTATCTAAACCTAAAGCCTAAACCTAAAAAGAGAGTAGTTACATGTGCCAAAAATTAGTGTACGCTCTAGTGAATCTAAGTTATGTACACTCCCAGAAATTAAACTTAACGCCGATGCAATTACGCTTGGTTTATTGCCCGAAAAATCCAAACATTTTTATATAAAGGCTTACGATAATTTTATGGACTGTCAAACCTTCAAACACCATATAGATATAGTAATCTATTAATTGATATTTTCGTTTAATTGATTTGTTTTTTCTTTAGTAATCTTCAGTCGTAGATAAAATAGTGTATACTAACTCGCAATAATGACTATTATTACATAATAATAACTGTCATTATTGACTCGTTGTATAATAGTATATTATACTATAAGGGAGAGAAATGCGTTATTTTGGCAGAGGTGCAATTTGAAGCCCGAGGGCTACAATGCATCGAGAACAAAATAACATCTCTTCCGAATGGTATATACTATTTTTTCCACGGTCTCATTAACTTAAAAACACATATTTTGTCATTATGAAGTAAATAGCACCAGAATTATTGTGTTCGGATTTGAGCATTTATTTAGCAGTCGTTGAGTTATTGTCATAACTACAAAATAAACAAACAAAAAGAATTGTCAAATTAAGGTGCTAGTTTGGTTTACTTTAAAGTTTGTTTAGTGCACAATGAATAATTGTGAGTCGGAAGAGATTGTGGAGACTGCAAATATTGCAATAAGCAATTTGCTGCCTACGAAGTCAAGATCTTTATACGATATAGCCTACAATCGGTTCAAAAAGTGGTGCAATCACAAAAACTGTAAATGTAAGCGAAAGTAATATTCCTTCTAATATTAATTTTGAAAATTGTACAAATGTAACATTTAATTTAAATGTCAATAAATAATTTCAATGTTATCTTTTTTTGCATGAATCACAAACGTTCTCCATAATGTAAACTCCCTTGGGAGCATTATACTCCTTTGGGAATAATCGACTACTTCTGTTTTAATTTTGATGTCACAGAAACTGATTTCGACTCCCGACCGTGGAAAAACTAGTATTTTTCTTCAAACATCAATAAAATTGACATTTCTCGACTGAGTAGTCGGCCGCAAAGTGTCACTTTTCCTCCGCCGGGAGTTTACTTTTCACTTTTCCGCCGCCGCCGGAGGGAAACCCATTTCTAATTATGTCGGGAAATGGCATCTCTTAAAATAGTTTCCAGTAATTTGGCAACATGTCGCCTTAAAAATTGTTTGCTCTCTTTTTGAATAAGCCATTTTCTTACATAAGTTTTCCATTTACTTTTGAGTGGATAAAAGACTGCAACGTCGAGCGGCCGCATCACATGAGTGGCATTTGGGTAAAATGCCACTAAAATAATTTCTTTTCCACGCAAAAACATGCTAAGGTGAAGTGGTAAGTGCGACCTATGTCCGTCGACGAAATAAATTACAGGGCGTTCGATATTATTTTCTGTTAACCAGGGTTCAAAAATATTTGCTATATATTCAAAAAAGAGTTTCCCTGTCTTCCATCCTGATTTCGATTTTCTTAAACCTCAACCTTTTGGGAAATTTAGGACAATTTCTGAAGGTATTCTTTTGTACGGATATACCACCATAGGTGGCGCTATGTTTCCGGATGCAGCATGATAAAGTATCTAAAACACAAAGTCTAACACTGTTGAGTGAATAAAAGGCTTAATACATACCTTATTCACTACCGCAAACAATAAAACTTCGGAAAAACAAAAACTTACAGTTTGATCGTTTTAGCAGATTAAAAGCGATCTTAACAATTACGCTTAAAAATTGACCAAGCATGTAGAATGCAAACAAGTGATCATGTCAACTGTCGAATTTTACGATCGAGACGCCATCTGTTAACGGCAGTCACCATTAAAACATAAAAGAAAGCTCTGTAATGAGGGCTTCCGGGTTTTGACCGCGTCATAGTAAAGTACTATAGTATGACGCGGTCAAAACCCGGCAACCCTCATTACAGAGACTCAGACCGTGGAAGCCTTCGATATCATTTAATAAACCTCCACGGGGAGGAAATTTTCCGTAAAACCCAAACCTTTTGTAAGCTACATCTCAAACTATCTATCCGTCTGTGCACCCTTACCTTCTTGTCTCGCTGTCGCGACAATCAACTTGTCCCAAAATTCCTCAAACTTTCTCACCACATCAGCACTTCAGTATCTCAAACTATCTTAAGGCGAGCCAGCATAGCACTCATCCGCGAACGTATCAAATATTGCCGTAGCGAATTAGATCTTGTATCCAGGAAACTTCTTGGTCCTTATTAGATCGCATTTCTTCTATCTAAGCTCAAAGATCCTCAGAACGCATAAAGGAAAATCATATTCGAAAATTTCAATTGCTTGCTCTAAATAATAAGAAAACCGTAACCCATTCATCATCAACGACGGTCAAAAATCTATCATCACACCCTCTGTCGGAAGCTGAAACTCTAGTATTATCCAAAGGTTTAAATTTCTCCGTCACTCCCAAAAGCATTCCAAAAGTGGACATCATATCCTTGATAGAATCATCCATTCGCACACTCCCTAAAGAAAATGCCGATATTATTCGTTTTGAAACAGCCAAATGTCTTTCTTCTGCTAAACCTCCTCAGCCAAACTTGTCCAAAGTAGAACGTTCAGCCCTAGGTTCTCTCCGCGCCAACAAAGATATAGTCATTCTTCCTGCTGACAAAGGAAACAACCGTCATTCTAGACAAGACTCAATACGTGGCCAAAACATCAGATCTCTTACAAGATGGTAGCTACACCCCGTTGTTGCGTGATCCCACTTCGAAATTTGAATGGCAAATCGCTTCATTAATTAAATCCTCTGACATTCCTTCTGACATACAGAAACGGATACTGCCCAAGGAATCCAAGCCACCTAGGTTGTACGGTCTTCTAAAAATCCATAAGCAGAACCTACCTTTTCGACCCATAGTTAACACTATAGATTCGGCCACCTATAGCTTGGCCAAATACCTCGTTCATACTATTAAGAAATACACAGGCAATGCTGCTTCTCACGTTCTAAATTCATCGCACTTTGTTAAACTCATTTCTGAAATCTCTATGGAACCCGAAGATCTTGTCAGATTTGATGTTACCTCACTCTTCACAAAAGTGCCTGTCGCCGATTCCGTCGCTATAATCCACCAATTATTGATCCAGGACAACCAATCGCCAGACTTAGCCAAGTTAGTCGAGAAATGCCTTACTTCAACGTACTTTACCTTCCAGGGAAAATACTATTATCAAACCTCCGGCGCCGCTATGGGATCTCCACTTTCTCCGGTTGTAGCTAATATCTTCATGGAAGCATTTGACACCACTGCTTTGGAACATGCGAATTTAAAACCCAAACCTTGGTTAAGATACGTGGACGACACCTTCATTATCTGGCCACATGGTAAAAACACTCTGCCTACTTTCTTGGATTTCCTCAATAGCCAACACGCCGACATCAAGTTCACCATGGAGATTTGGAATAACGGTTCTCTGCCTTTCCTTGATGTGTTAGTTACTCGTCTAACAAATGGTCGTTTAGGTCACTCCGTGTACAGGAAACCCACACATACCGACCGATATCTTCATGCCAGCTCACATCACCCAGCACAAAAGCAATCGGTAATCGGCTCTCTAGTACATCGCTCGATCTCAATTTCCAACCCGACAACATCGACAAAGAATTGAAACATGTGAAAACTTCTCTTCTACAGAATGACTATACCTCCGGCAACATACAACGGGTCATAAATAACTATATTCATCCACGATCTCCTAAGGTAGCACCAGAATCTAGTAATCAGCTAAGTACCATCGTTCTCCCCTACATACATGGCGTTACAGATCACATTGGTAGAATTCTTCGGAAGCAAAATATCCAACCCATCTTTAAACTTTTAAACAAGATCTCCCAAATTCTTCCTTCGCCCAAGGAGACTCGCCCTGCTTTCTCCCATAAAGGCATTTATAAAATTCCCTGTAACTGTGGCTCAGTGTACACTGTGGCGAAACTGGACGTTCTATTTAAACTAGAACCAAAGAACACCAACGGTACGTTAAGTCACGTTCCTCAACACACTCAGCCTTAGCCGAACACTTTATTGATACGGGCCATAAAATTTATTTTGATCAGGTATCTGTTGTAACCAAGTCTCATCGCTATTTTCCACGAAAGGTAAGGGAAGCTATCGAGATCCAGAGACATCCCCAAAATTTCAATCGTGATATTGCTTACCCACTCTCCAATATTTGGAAACCCAACCTTTCCGCTTCTTCAACCTGTGTTCACTGTTCCGCATCGTTTCCGTGCACAGTGGTATATATACCCCCGCACGTCCACTTTCTCCTTGTCAGAAGGTTTTCGCCCCTAGCGTGGTTTACACGTCGAGTTACCGTGACCTTCTGGCGCCCCTCACCTAGTTTTGCTCCTGAAGAAGCCACTTATACTAGTGGAGAAACGTCGAGTTTGAGTAAGTTGTATATATATTTTTTGTATTTTTCTTTTTCATTTGTTTTATTTTATTTTGTATTGTATATACAGTCGAATTTTTGGATCTTGTCCGTTACGTCATGAGTAATGCCAGTATGAATCGACTCACATGTCATGTTGACATTTCTCTCTGATGTACGGTAACTGTCGGTGATGAATATTTTACGTATATCTGTGTTTAATTACACTGTTAATGACGTAACGGACAAGATCCAAAAATTCGACTGTATGTACTTTACTATGACGCGGTCAAAACCCGGAAGCCCTCATTACAGAGACTCAGACCGTGGAAGCCTTCGATATCATATAGACACGTCGAAAAAAATCATAATTAGAGTAGGCTATGTGAATGGATTGTTACTTTAGCCACTTTCACATAATGACATTTATTCCTTGACATTTAATTTGAGGTTATAAAGGTTATAAACTCAAGTTACAATAAAATGTCAAGTAATAAATGTCATTATGTGATAGTGGCTAAAGCAACGATCAAAAACATTTACATAGCCTACCTTAATTATGTTTTTTTTCGATGGCACGTTATAAAAGATAGCTGTAAGAAAAAGTTTAACCTATTTATAAGTGCGTTTAAGCTAGGTTTACACGGTCAAATAAATTCATGAAGTTTTTAACCTTGGAATGTGTAAACGCTAAAATTGTCGTGAATTTTGCTTGTCAAATAAATTCATGAATAAATTGATGAATTAGAACCTGCTCTAATTTTTCGTCAATTTGCTAGGGAGTTATGGTTACATTTCAGATTAGAATTTACTATCAACTTTCATGATGTGTGAAGTGTTTTGATGTTTGTGTTCTTTTTATAAAACATTGTTAGACTGAGAAAGTATTAAAATCGTATTTGTCATACATTCGTAAAAATGATTTAAATTGACCAGGGTCGTCTTGAAAGTCCTTATTAGCTAGATTTGCATTTTTTTCTTCGTTGCAAGCAAGTCCTTACCTACCAACGTCGATTTCTTATATTGCAATAAATGTACTGATATTGTCGTTGGCGTGTTTTCGCTTTCTTTGTAATTCCCATTTCTACTACATTATAATAATAATAATAGATAACAATAAGTTAAACGTAAATTTATAAATGACACAAACGTAAACAGATTTTAGGTTGCTAAAAAACAAAAGTCACTATTTGAGGATTGGCAGTCATGAATTCGTTTAAAATATTGGATGAACTTTTACTGTTTACATGATCCAATAAATTGAGAAATATATTCATGAATTTTTTCATGAATAAATTAATCAATTTATTCATCAATTTCTTTGACCGTGTAAACCTAGCTTTAATTTAGACAGAGTCTTCATATTAGACATTAAAGTGTAAAGTGTCCATTACTGGTTCCTATGTTCAAGACTGGTGCCACTACCCTACCATTAATGCTCAATAACTTGCTTATTTTAAATGGAACATCCTGTATCTAACATCGTCATTCAATTTTAATTTTATTTCTTTTTTAAATGTTATTAAGGTGTCATATAGCTATCTCTTATAGTTTCCTTGTAATAGTCAGTTTAGTGTTTTAATTGGAGATTATGTACTGAAAATTTGGTTGAATCAAGGCAGTTTTACATGATGACAATAATTTCAGATATTAACTTTGTCTAATTTATTCTTGAAAAGTAGGCAGTGGTGCATTGGACGTTGCTTCATATTTATTGGAAACAAAACAAAAGTTAACCAGTACGTCTTATTACATACAAATTTTCACCGTAAACTTAATACAAAATAAAACAAAGAAATTAATGATTCAAATATCAATGAAATTAAAGTCCGTCATTTTCAATACATAAATAAATCTACATGGGATGATTAACCAATCTCACCGACTGTGGAATATTTATGTACGATACGACTGTATACTGTATTGGCAGTTCAAAGCTGCTAGCATATACACTGTGTCCAAGATAAGAATGAACTGCATGGGGATCTCGGTAACGATAAGAGATACAAAGTTGCTTAAATTGGCGAAAAGTTGTGCATTTTACTGACGTGACGTGAAGTTGTGCATTTTATATGGCGTTTATTTAATTTAATTAAGTTGTTTCGTTTTTGAGATATTTAGGAAAACGTGTTTTTTTCAATATTCGTTTTTATTTTTTTTCTGACTTTATTTTACAAATTATCGAAAAATAAATAAACGTTGTGCTAACATGCTATATTCTGTGCCATAGAAATTCTAGTAGTAGGCATTTAAACTATTTTTCAAACACTTCGGTAAATTAAAAGAAGCGTAATTAACAGTTTAATCTACAGGCTATTAAATAATATATTTACTATAGCTATGTTCTTCTATTTAATATTTAGGGCCTTTCCTCTCAACTAACGGGATAAGAGTGGGGACCCCTCTTTAGCGGATGTAAGTAAATGTTTACGTTTCCCGACCGCGGATATAGACCAGGTTCCAGTGTACATATTATTGTAACGTATGTACTTGTAGAATATCACTACTTTTAATACCATACTACTCGTATAGGTTAGGTACTTGTACTTACATCAAAATGATCAGAACAACAATATCCTGTAGTCTTCTTTGCCAAAGGTACATCTCTCCTCATGGCAGTGAACCATTTTTTTTAAGTAAAAAGAAATCGTCCGAATACAAGGCACAAGTAGTCAAGCCATTGATTTCGATAACATAAACAAGGGTTCATACGTCACAAGTTGTAGTTCACGTATTTACGCCGCGTTTTGGGAGAGCGCTGTAATCGTGCTTCTTTCTTCCCCGATTTCTAGGTGAAAAAATATGTTTTTCGTCTGGGAATAAAGGAAATGGCTTTTTCTCATGATTATCTTTAAATTTAAAGAATAATTACAAAGTACATAGGTTGTCTATTGACGAGACATCTGACAGGTGTCATAGAAGGAATAATTTGTCTGGTCCACTGCTTGTTTACAAACGGCCCTTGCTCCTCTACTTTAAAACTCTCCCGTTCTGAATATACTGTGGCGTGCTCTATGTTTCAGTAATGGAACTAACACATCTTTGACCATATTTCTACTAGTATTATATTTGGTATTACCAAGTATTACGTTAAGTGGTCATTGTGAACAGCAGCGCAATCTTTAATATAGTGTGTACGTAAATGTTTGTACGTGACGTCATGTGCCTTATAAGAAATTTAACGTTCTATATAGAATTTGAGACGCGTCTAAAATCACTAAATTTGACAGAAATTATTCATTGGCGTAACTGTCAACATATCACAACCATATATTTGTAATTTTTGGCATAAACATAATATTATTTTCTTACATACTTTTAAACAATACCTTTTGAATCAACTGCTGAACTGTATTAATACTCTCTGTAAGTAATCCGTTTGATATATCTATTTGTAATACACCATTAAAGGTAAAATTTATTGTAAGCTTCAAAGTTGCAATACAGCATGAAATACATTTATACTACGGCCGCACTATCTTAGAAGAAGCTAAGAGACGGGTACTACATGTTTTTATATTCGGCGAACTTGTTTTGGTCAATTTAATAGATTGTTGCAAATATTGACTGTGAAGCGTTTGACAGATACCATATTTACATTTTCGAAAGACTGTTCATTGACGAAGTGTACGATGATGAACTAGCTCAGTGTTATCTTCAACAGGATCGTATGCTAATATGCGCAGCTATGTATTTGAAATTTCAAAGCAATTTTATGGTAATCACCTAATATATTCTATGTTGCGGTCCTTCTGCTTCTCACATTTGACACCTTACAATTATTTACAGTATGAAGTGAAAGGACGATTAATGAAGGTAGTTCTCCAAATATCTATAATTGATGAAAGTGTGTGGCCTCCATAAAACCACTTTATAATTTGCATGTTTTCATTAATTGTATATTCCATTAGGATAAAGTTTGATGATTCAGTAAAGTATTTAACATAAGCACAGACATTCCTGTCATATAAACAGTTGACAATACCAAAATGGATACATTTAATTTTACCTCCCACTACCTTCTCCTATCAATAGGCTTTCGTAGTTCAAGTTGTTATCCTGTATATCTATGTTTAAATGGGCAGAATTCTGTCAATCTGACACTGCATTTAATATTGGGAGGTTAAATCATAGAATTTAGATAGAATGGCAAGTACGGTAGTGGGGATAAACGACTATTGCAGCGCCTCTTGCAGTCATACCGGTACTATTTAAGGCACAATTTAGCGCGCGGGTTATTTAAAATTTTGTGTCTATATTTTATCAAATGATTGCATGCCAGACAAAAAT
This sequence comes from Holotrichia oblita, assembly GCA_023690525.1. NCBI lineage: Eukaryota > Metazoa > Arthropoda > Insecta > Coleoptera > Scarabaeidae > Holotrichia > Holotrichia oblita. Next base: position 81,809,553 of record CM043019.1, on the reverse strand, counting down.
TGAAATTTAACTGACATTGCGACTTGAGACAAATAAGTAGTACGCATATAGAATGTTTGACATACGTAATTTGATGAAATGGCTGTTTCGTATGGATAATGTCAAAATATAAGAATAGAAGTTCTAAATACTATCTATTATTACTTTAATTCAAACAAAAATAAGTCTTATTTCATGTTATATAATTATAAGAAATACAATATTTAGTCTGCTTAGAGCAATTCACATAACTGATTGAACTATAGAGAATACCAAGCAAATTCGCTGATAGTATAGACCTTAAAACTAATTGGGAACCATTTAAACATTCCTTTTTAAAATGTCCAGAGAAAGTATGAAATATGAGTGTTTGATTATCACAATTAAACATGTCTGGTTATCAATTCGGTACAATCATACCTTCAATTTCTTTTCTTTCTTCCCTGGAAATCGCCGTCTATCATTCATATATACACTTTATTCATTAAAATATACCTAAAGCAATATTTTCAAATTACCTACATACTTACATACATAGGTACCTGTATAACCAGGATCTTTATATTCCTGATTTATTTCCACTTAGAGGTCAATAAAACAATAAATAATTAAATACCAATTTATTCCATAACATATAATAATATGTTTTCGTTAAATAACTTCTTCACAATTACAATTACAAATGACACTATAGTTAGTAAGTTTAGTAAAATAAGAGACACAAAAAACACTGAATTTATGTATTCGGGGCACTTACATTACACTTGAAAAAATTAGAAATGACATTTCAACTACGGAAATTGACATCCGTAGTAAAATGTCATCTCATGATTACGGTGAGTTTTTTGAAAAGTAAATTAATGTAAAAATTTTTTTTCGGTATTACCTATTTGAGATTGAAGATATCGTTATGAAATTTTAGCTGTACCTGACTACCTATAAGCTAATTATAATATATATTTTTTAGAATATTTGTGATATTGTAAACTGTAAAAAACGAGAAATATATTTTTCGGGGGTGGTTTCTTCTACGAACCCAATATAATAAAAACCAATTATGGATATGTGCACGTGTATCAATTTTTTACCATAAAACTATATTAAAACCTGTGAACTATGTTTATACCTTTTGTCATCAATACATCTTTATAACAAAATATATACCTACAAATAAATTACCTATATAAACAGTCAATATTTCGATATACAAGGTGTCTAGGCGAGACCGTTCATTGATATTCGAAACTCTCGCAGAATACTTAATAAAACAATTTAACTTTCATTAACACAATTCTCTTTTGCCTGAAGCTTATCGTTATTTATATCTATTTTAATTTGATAGCAATAATGACACTCAACGGATAATTGTTAACTGATAAGCATCAAACGACGAAGTATGAATTTGACATTAGACGTTGACAATAAATCTTTCACAACGCTTTTTTTCCATGGCACACCGCATAAGTATATCCATGAGTTATCTGTGCACTTTTCGAAAGAACCTGATTATCTCCTACACTATCATTTTTAGGTATAGTACATGGGGGATATAAAACATGTAAAATTAGACGCCGAAGATGCTTAATTAATAAAATACAGGGGTACCATTTGCAAAAATTAAGTTATGGTTCTTCAAAATTTCCAAAAGGTAACGTACCATAGTAAAGTAACTACACAATGTACACACAACTTCGTGACGTTAAAACACACTTCAACATATTGTTTAAGCTTATTGTAAATCCTAAATTGATATTCAAAAAATCGAGTGTTCTCTGAGTTTTTTAATAAATATCAATAATAAATCAGCAATAGCAAAAATTTTTAGAAAAATCGAGTCACTGTAAAACGTCCAAATCAAATTGCAAAAAGCAAAGGTATTCATAAAGCTTAACAATAGGTAAATTCAAATATGCAAAAATATACAGCGTGTTCCATTAAAAATAACAAAGTAGATAGCGAACACAATCGATTATACATATATAATTTTGAATTTTCAAATTCAAACTTCGACCAGAATCCCATAAACGTTTATACTTTTAATGAACGGTCTCGCTGGGACACTTGTATATCGAAATATTGACTGTTTATATAGATAATTTATTTGTAGGTATACATTTTGTTAGAAAGATGTGTTGATGACAAAAGGTATAAAGATAGTTCACAGGTTTTAATATAGTTTTATGGTAAAAAATTGATACACGTGCACATATCCATAATTGGTTTTTATCTTTCACAACTATGTTCCACCAATTCGACGTTTTTGTAACTTTAACATGTAACACCTAACTAATTAACAAATAAGATATATTTTCTTGGTAGGTGTCAATTCGGGGTTCGTAGAAAAAAACTACCTCCGAAAAATATATTTCTCGTTTTTTACAGTTTCTAATATCACAAATATTCTAAAAAATATATATTATAATTAGCTTATAAGTAGTCAGGGACAGTTAAAATTTCATAACGATATCTTCAATAGGTACCGAAAAAAAAAAAATTACATTAAGGGTTCTCACCCCCATTATCCCCTTACTATAGGAGTTAGCGATATGAAATTAATACTATGGCTTATTTAGATGAAGAACAATTAAAACAAGGTAACAACTCTTCACCAGATGCGAGTGCAGTCTTCATATGCTTAACCGGCTAGACCCTTTCTCGGTTCGCTTCTACCTAAAAACCCATTTTTTGTGTATAATGTTAAAATAATACGTAATACAAAAAATGACAGAAGACAATAGAGAAAATGTGATACAGCGAAAAAATCATCAAAAAAGGTAAATTTACGCACTGAGTGAGAGAGATAACATTCAGTTAGTACCGGTATGACTGGGAGATGGCGCTGTTGTTCTCGTTCAAAGCCTGTTTAGTTAGTCGCCACACCATGGGTTAAATATCACCAGATTTTAACATATGGCATACGTAAAAATTACATAAAGTTGAGAACATTTCAACTTTTCGTATTTCTTATGGTTCTACGTAACTTGCATAAATACCATTAAAAGAGAATTTTGTGAAATTGGTTTATTTCCCAATGTAATTGGTGCAATAGATTGTACCAATGTTGTAACCACCCGAGTTAAAAATAGCCAAATTATACGCGAGTTAAAGACTACTTTCTTTACGGCTGCGGGATTTACTTAAAAAGAGAATGGATAGGTACATGATAGATACCTAGAAATTAATGCTGGAGCCCACGTTTTTGACATAAATGTCATTAAAAATGTGTCAATAGACTTCGTTTTATTATCGCAATGCATGATTTCGGTTGGAGAAAAAATAGCATGTTCCATTCGGATTAAAAATGTCATTTCGACTCGTACAAAAGAGAAACTTTTTATTCCTAATACAATAATCTACTATTGTCAATAGTAGTATCACAAGAGAGTGACAATTAATTAGAAAATAATTCGACAGATTTTCGAAAACTTGTTGCTAGGGAAAAGACACGAGAGCCCGTAGAGCTCGAGTGGCTATTCCCGAATGGCAACAAGTTTGACATTATGTTCACCCTCAACGGCATATTTCTGTACCATCCTGAAGAAGACGGTTTATCCCAAGTAATGTTTACTGTTAAAAAAGCCTGTCAATTTTTATATGTTCGCTCCTCTTGCTTAGCAATTTCTTGAGCAATCGGTCAGGACACGCATCAGGGTTTTCAGTATTTGGTATTAACCATTTACTATCAGTCAACTTTTGTGTCCCACCTTGCGCTGTTTTAGAGAAAACCGGATTATACTCTACTCTTCCAGTGGCCAAAACAGCATTGTTTTTTCTTGAAAATAATGCACTAAACATTGATAACCTTCTTCCCCACGCCATGCTAGCTCATATGAAGCAATGTGATAAAAGCATTTTTGCAAACCGTAGGGTGCCTCCCCGTGGTAGCGTTTTATTATTTCCATGATTTGTTCTTTAGTTAGAATTGCAAAACCTTGCTTCCCTTTTCTGGCACCTGTTGTAGTATCTTACGTTTTGTATTTCTGGCTTCTCTCGCAGATTTAAATTTATCTTTAAAGGGGTCTAATTTTCTACCAAATTCGTTGTAGTACAATTCTTGTATTAATTTGGCGCTTTTATTCCACATTGTTTTAATAATTGCTTCTTTGTAATCTTCTCCATTGCACCTTTTCATATTAAATCCCCAGCCTTTCAAAATGTTTGCCAGTTTTGTGTCTGGTGTATTTCCTTCTAATTTGTAACCCCGTTCGTCGCAAAATGATTGGACTTCTTTCCATATTGAATTATTACCATAGTAGTAACCATAGTATTTTTGCACGAATTTTCTTTAATCTGTGCGTTTAATCTTCCACTGATGATGAACAAAATCGTTTATGGATCATTGCTTCCTATTTGCAATAATACTGGTGACAGGTGTCAAAACTAGAAAATACGTTGTCAACAAACAGAAACAAAATACTAAAAAATATTCTTGGGAGAATAATGTACCAAAATTATTCTCACTATAAAAATATTGTGATTGCACAGAATTAAACACGTGTCCGCAAATACTGCTAAACGATTGGTTAATAAAATTATTAAAAAATAATAGTAATATCACAAGAGAGTGAGAATTAATAAGAAAATAATTCGACAGATTTTCGAAAACTTGTTTCTAGGAATAGACACGAGAGCCCGTAGGGCTCGAGTGGCTATTCCCGAATGGCAAGTTTGAGAAAGACTGGAGAATTATTTTCTAATTAATTCTCACTCTCGAAAGTGGTATTCGAATGATTATTTTTTAATGTTTAAATAAAAAATACAGCATAAAAATACAACTTTTTAAACTACATCAGCATGTTACAATGAAGCAGGTAAACCTAATTCAAAGTAACTGGATTGACGATAGCCACACGTCGTAACACATAGTGCATAAAGGAAACGTGTGTAGTTCTATCCTGACACACAGACACGTGTTTCGAACTTATTTGTTCTCATCAGTGTGTGATACAAGAGTATTCGTTTGTCAGTTCATACTCTCTTCCACGACAAAATTCATATTGTTGGAGGAAGCGAAACACCAAAACGGTTATATCACGTCGTCAAGAGTATATTCACTTCATCAATACATGGTAACTACATAAAATTCGTAATTGCTATTGGCTAAATTTCAAATGAGTTATATAATCATTTATAATAATATTGTGATTGCACAGAATTAAACACGCGTCCGCAAATACTGCTAAACGATTGGTTAATAAAATGATTAAAAAATAATCATCAATAAAGTGCAAGCGGTTTTCCTATAAGGTGTATGTGTTTGTGTTGTTTATTATATAGTAATATAGTGGATATGTCACAAAACAGAGGTCATAATTATATCGAACAATTATACTTAAAAATCGAAACTTTGCATCACAAACAGCTTGAACGTTTATTGAAAAATATCCCCCACGATTTCTAAATAATTCTGCATTATTCCTACCCGGAGACTTTAAACGAACATTAGTACAATCTATTGCACCAATTACATTGGGAAATAAATCAATTTCACAAAATTCTCTTTTAATGGTATTTATGGTCTGCTGTTGAGGCATATTTATAAACATAGGTTTCAATTTCGGTACGTGGCTGGTCACCTTTAAAATTATACAAACAGAGGCCTTACTTATATTAACATGATCTCCCAAAACAGTTTGAAAAGTACCCGTTCCGTAAAACCTTAAGGTACATAGGATTTGTGGCATTGGACAAATAGGTTTATTTTTTTCTGTAATTGTTTTTAAACTAGCTTTGATATGTTTCATCTTCAGAATGTAGATTCTGAGATCATCTTACAAAAAAGGTTCAAATCTTTTAGATGTTATTCATACGATATTGTTTATAATTATAAATATGTACTTACATGTACAATTTAAATCAAATTATGTACACAAATATTTTGAAATAGTTGTCTTTATAACTTTACTTGCGTCTTTTAAAACAATGCTAAAATTCGACAGAGATTATTACTTCTGCTAAATTAGCATTTGATTTAACATTGTGTTTATTATATTTAGCAGTTGTAGCTGTCTCGATGGACATTATTTACTGCATGTCGCAAGTACTTTTATCTTGAAATTTTGATTTCCTAAGCAACCTCAACACTTACAGCCTATACCATTCATTTCGTATATTCTGAATTACAATTGATATAACCTGAAATTCATTTGATATGTTCTGATTTACAATTGACACTTTCATAAATTCAAATGACGAATTCTGAAATGAAATTACCATATCTGAATTACAAATGACGCATTCTGAAAATAAATTGAAATATCTGAATTACAAATGATACGTTCTGAAATTAAATTAACATATCTAAATTACAAATGATATCTTCTGAAATTAAATTGATAAATTTGAAATACAATTGATATGTTCTGAATTACACTTGGAAAAGGTGCAGTCAGATTAACACCATTATCGTAATTAATAAATTATCTATTATTATATGTAATTATTTTTACATTTTGTTGTAACTTGTCTGTATATAAACAAAAATAATTTTTCTCTTCATTATAATTGATAATTTCTTAATTTCAATTGACACTTTCTGAAATTAAATTTATTAATCTGAATTAAAATTGATACATTCTGAAATCAAATTTACTAAGACGATTTCCAATTGACCCTCTCTGAAATAAAACTCGTTAATCTGAATTACATATGAAAGATTCCGAATTGTAGCTGGAAATGCCATTATTGTACCGATAATACGCGATGCTCCAATATATGTAATTACTTTAGTCGTTAAAAAAAATGACTGCTTTAAGTTTATTTATGTCACCATAATGTTTTCAAATAATGAACTCGTCTTTTTCATATACACATATACATATATACAGGGTGAGGCATTAGTGCGTCAAAGCCGGATAAGTGTCCCAATAGGAAAAACTTTTATTATGGATGTATGGAAAAAAACATTCTTCGTAAAAGTTTTTGCTTGATCTGAAATCCACAAATAATACTAGACTTCGAAATTAATATCATAATAATGCTTAAAATCTTTGGTTTTTGTAAATTTTGGAGTCACATTTTTCTAAGTCCTCCGTATGATGTTGCACTCACATGTAGTTGCATTGAACGTAATGCATTGCATATCGTGTTAGGTTAGGCATGTGTTAATAGGTGTTGTGGGTGAACTATTGTCATACAGTATTTAATTGTCAAAATGCAAACACAAAAAAAGGAAGACTTTATTATGAGTTGATGAAAAATATATTCTTTATTAACGTACAATAAGTCCCTTTTATTATTAGAAAAATGTGACTCCAAAATTTACAAAAACGAACTATTTTAGCCATTATTATAATATTAATTAAGAAGTCTAGTATTATTTGTGTATTTCAGATCAAGTAAAAACTTTTACAAAGCATATTTTTTCCATACATCCATAATAAAAAAGTTTTTCCTATTGAGACACCTATCCGGCAACACACTTTGTATCCATTAATATTAAAGGTATCACAGAATGTTATATACAAAAATCATAGATAGTCTTAAGCTACATATTTTAAAATTATTTTCGTATATACAGGGTGTTTCATATTGCCAGGGTGAACCAAACATACATTTTCTTAAATGGGAAATATGAAACTGTAGCGCTATAAAAAAGTCGTTCCAGTACAAAAAGAATTTCAAGTTGTTTCGCGTGGAATACACAGGACGTTGAATACGCAAGGATTTTCAGACAAAATTGACGATAACTTCTGAAATCCTCGGCATAACTTAATGAAACTTCGTATCGAAGGAATGAGGAAGATATGCTTAATCAAAGTTTATAGTGTGTCCCATTTAAGAAAATGTATGTTTGGTTCACCCTGGCAATATGAAACATCCTGTATATACGAAAATAATTTTAAAATATTTTGTGATATCTTTAATTTTTTTTTAATGTGTAGTGGGTGCTTAGTTGCAGTGACTCCGTAAGTTGTATTACTTGTCTTGCTATCACTGCAACTCTTGCGGTGTAGTTTAGTGTGTGTAAGTTGTGTTTTAAATGGCTTTGTGACAGCATCATACCGCCTTTTATGATGCCGCGCTGTTAATCACTTTGCTCCCAACAGCGAATGGCAAGTCGATCCGGGATTAAACTCTCTGAAAAAATGTCACCGTCCCTCCAAAGAATTGAACCCCGGCACCTATCGTCCTCTCACAACAATAGTCAGCCGCCTAACCACTGCGGCCATCGACTCGTTTTAGTAGTTATTAGTGGATATGTTGAGCTTTGACGCAGTAATGCCTCACCCTGTATATATTTTAATAAATCGTATTGTATTTATACATATTTAATTTATTTCCTTGTTAATTAACGAAATGAACATCACAACTTTATTCAATTAATATTATCAAAACCTAAAATTAATTAGTTTAAATGTTTGTTTCAGCGCAGAAAACGTGTTAATTTCAGTGATCCACCAACAACAAGCCAAAAAATTTACTTTATGGAAAATGAAGAAAAATAGATGTTGTCAGTGACACATCTTGCTCAATGGTTGCCGGATTGAATGTTGTAAAAGAAAATACAATTTATTCCGAACTGACTGCTTGCACTACTGATATAAATGACGTGATTACGATAATGAACCAAAATTTACTGAAACACTTTCATTCAGTCAATATAAAAACTGTTGGAGATTTAGCAGATTTAAATGAAAATCAACTTAATCAATTGGAGTTTTTAAGAGAGCCACCTCTAAAACGAATTATGGAGGCCCTGGATATAGTTTATCGAAATTATTCATGTAAAGAGAAAGAAAGTTTCCCAATATGTGTAGAATTAGCTGATTGTCCGCACTCAATAGACACCCTTTTTTGCTCATCTGATGGTAATTTCAAAACAGTACGCTCAAAGAACATAAAAACAGTGGGTGATTTGGCCAAACTAACCAAAGCAGATGTTGTACAATTGTCACTTAAACTGTCAAGCGTTTTGAAAGCTTTGCAGAAGTATCACAGAAAACTAAATAAAAGTAAGATATTAGCTAAACAAATGCAAGAAGAACGATTTGAAGACGCTGATGATATTGATTTAGGGAAAAGCAGCGTGATACAAAATAAGTTTGGCGCCGGTTTCGCCTCTAGTTTATCAGACAATGACCAAAGTTTCAATACAGTTGACACTAATGAAATGGTAAGTTAATGTAGCCAAATATTATGTGGCATCGGATACAAAATGGGACCTATCGTGTCAAAATATCAATTTTCACTTTTGGCGTATTTTTTGTACAAAAAAGTACGCTCCCTTTAATGCTACCATATTCAGATCTGTAGCATACTTACTTTTATCTTAGTTAATTCTTAAAATGAGCGAAATGTTAAGATAAGGCAAGAGAAAATGTAGATGGTTTATTTAATGTTTATTAATAAATTAATTGGTATCTTGTTTCCTCTCTTTAGTCAGTTGTTCTGTAGGTTTTGGCATTATTATATGCTTACTATGTTTTAGAAAAATCTGTCGCCAGACTTCTAACGTGACTGTAGAGATGCCATTGCCGTTTTACTGATAGTACTGATGGTTCAATTATTTCTGGCATTAAATCATCAAGAGATTGTAATAACAATGTTGGTTGATCTATTTCCTCTGTATCAGCATATAATTTTGTCTTCACTATCCCTTTGCCGCAAATATTAAAATGGTAAAACTTCGTAATGATTGGAAATAGTTTGAAGAACTTTTTCAAGTATGTATCCCATAGATATCAAATAACATTCCTGGCAGAGACGACTTTATTATGATCGCTAGGTGATGAAGCAATTACATAGTTAATTAAGTCGCCATGAGTGTCTATATTGGTAGCAGCGTATTTACATAAATACATGTGTTTGCTCTTTTCTACTCTCCACAGCAAATAATGCAATACAGCATTATTTTTATTTTGACCGACACAATTATCTGCAAATAAGATAAGGGTGTCAATCGGTAGTGACGTTTCTAAATAATTACGCAGCAAACTGATTACACAATTGGGTCTCTTTTTGTTATGTTATCAGATGTTTACGAGAAAATGTAATCTTTTTGTCAATGCAGCAAACGCGAAGCTTCAACACATTATCAGCTGTTATCTCGCGAATTTGTGTTCGAACGATAGGTCCCTTTTCGTATCCGATGTCACATACACTAGCGTTTATATCTTAAGTGAATATTTATTAGCTTTGTTTCTGCAGCCGTTTCCAAGGGTTGGAAGTATCAAGAGCATGCCCATTGCAATAAAAGCGTTCGGTTTTATTGTAATGCGCATGCTCCTGATACTTCCAACCGTTGGAAACGGTTGCAGAAACAAAGCTATTATTAAAATTAGGAAAACATTATTAAGAGTTAATCTGGCTTGTTATTTCCGTCTATTTTTTTTTTGTTTAGCATACACATATGTATATTCATTCACACATTGTCGGGCTACTAGCCTAGTGGCTTGTACACTAGTCGGGCAGTACCGGGTTCGAACCCCGGTGCTTCCTTTCTGAGTTTGGTTTTCTATAGTTTCCAAATTTCACGGCAAATGCGGAAAGGTAACATCTTAAGCCGGTCTGCAGCAGCAGGCGTAATAATAACTCATGGTCAGCCGATGCCCCTTGTAATTGGCGCGAGCTGTTGGGGGATGCTAAGGCATGAATTATTATTATTATTATACCATAAATCTTGTATAATCATACACCTCTAAATGAAAACACCAAATCTTTAATATTTCGCTACTGTATTTGTAACTTCGTCAGAAAATCCGTACATTATTAACATTCTTAAATTATAGTTCTTTAAAAGAACAAACAAATTTCTAAAAAAATAGATATGTAAAATATTGATTGAAGTTGTTTTAAAATGTGTTTAATTACGTTTAAATAGAAGAATTTTTCAATTTCAATAATTTATTGTATTTTCATGATACACGTTTTTTTGTTTGCACATCTTAACACAAACTTGTATACTTCTGTAACTATACGGGTGTAAGTATGTAAGGTAAGGATTTATTAATAAACCGGATCGACCATTCGCTGTTGGAAGCAAAGTGATTAACAGCGCGGCATTATAGAGGACGGTATGATGCTGTCACAAAGCCATTTGAACACAACTTACACACACACAAAACTACACCGCGAGAGTTGCAGTGATAGCCAGACAAGTAATACAGCTTACGCAGTCACTGCGACTAAGTACCCACCACGCATAAAAAAATCGATCCACTATGTTCTCAGTCTAATGCGATATTTTGTAGTTGTAATACTTTGGTAATATATTTTCTAGACTTCGCATGAAGTAACATGGACAAAAAAAACTATGAATGCCAGAAGGACAGCGGATGAAGAATTTGAGCATATAATGGAAGCCTATAGTGAAGATGAATTGCGAACTATTTTTACTCGTTTGAAGAATTGTCTACCGTAAATGGGCTGACAAGGAAGAACTGATTATTTTTTTCTAGTGGCATATTGTTGATATAAGTATTCTTACGTAAAATATATATTATATAATACATACATGTACATGTTATATACACTGTAGACACATTTAGTGCAGCTTGTGCACACATACAAATAAACTTGTGTACTACCAAGGTTTAGTTTACCTAGATCATTCATATCGAAAGCTTTACTTAAATTTTTTTTTAAGGTATCAATTTCATTCTTCCAGCTATCTTTGAATTCCTGAAGTATTTCCACTTGCAGGTCAATGAAACAGCAAATTAATTAAATACCAATTTATTCCAGAACATATAAAATTATGTTTTCGTTAATAAGACCTTTTCAGTGGAAGAAATTGACATTTAATATGTTAGCTCACCCTGATTTTAGAAAAGAAAATTTAAGCAAATTTAGAACAATACTAGGAAAAAAAACAGTTATCCTAAATAGTTTTATAATAAATTAATACCAAAAAGAATAAATAAAATATATAACACAGGTACAAAATCAAATCATAACATATATCACACTATACCATACAGAAACAATTTAAGCGACACAATAAAACACGAATTAAAAAAATCAGACATTCACATAAGTCTCATACCTACCAACAATAAACACTTATTCACAAATTTAAAAACACCCATTAAAAAGATAATCAAACTAATGCTGTTTATAAATTAGATTGCAAAGATTGTAACAAATGCTATATCGGGCAAACTAAACAATACTTAAAGAAACGAATTTTAGATCACATAGACATAGCATCACCGCTGAAACTGCATTGTCTAAGCATTCTAAAGATAGACGACAGTTTTGATTTTCAAAACACTGACATTTTAAAAAAGGAAAATAATTATAAAAAAAGATTAATTTACGAAATGATATGCATTAACAAAGATGAAATCGCGGTAAATTTTAGAACTGGTATTTATAATTTAAGCGTTATTTATAATAACTTCATTCACGCCATTTATATTATCTTATTATATTTGGACAGATATTAAATGATAATTTCTTCCATTGAAAAGGTCTAGTTAACAAAAACATAATTTTATATGTTCTGGAACAGATTGGTATTTAATTAATTTGCTATTTCATTGGCCTACAATTTCAGGAATTGAAAGATAAGTACATAAAGGTCATAGCTATAATATCATTTGCATTTCGATAACAAATACAGCATAAAGCATATGTGTTATTTCGCGAGTTTTATCAGTGGTTATCTCCGTATCGGTATGCCGGACTTTGCTGCCTGCAGTTTTTGTAATACCCCCATCAATAGACACAAACCAGGATTGAAGTGCAATGGAGCTTGTTCTAAAAGTTATCATGCCGTCTGCGTCAGTCTCTCGACTGCTGCTCTTGATATACTCTCATCACCCGGAATGTCATGGAAATGTAAGGAGTGCTCATCGCTCCCTTCTCCATCTGCAGAAACTGCCGTTATATTGAATAAATTATCACTTCTGGTAACTGATATCTCTTCCATAAAGACTGAACAATCTACAATTATAAAATCTTTGGAGTTCTATGGTTCTAAGATTGATGATTTCAACAAAAAGATGACGGAATTTAATAATTGTTTCAAACGCATTGAAGATATGGAAAAACGTGTCGCTGATTTGGAGGTGGAGAATACACGGATGCGACGTGAGCTAGATTCACTTGAGCAGTACAGTAGAATTAATAATCTAGAAATATCTGGAATTCCTGAATTCAAAAATGAAAATGTATGCAATGTTGTTATCGATATTGCGAAGCAGGTTGGCTTCGATCTTCAGGCTAACCATATTGATGCCTGTCACAGAATAAGTTATCATCGTAAATCGAACTATATCCCAAGGAAAATTATTGTGAAGTTCATTTCCCGCAATATAAAAAATGACTTTATGGCTGCATCACGTCTATCTAAAGGATTAACAAGTAATACTTTGGGTTTCAAAGAAAATTATAAGGTGTTTCTCAATGATCACTTGTCTTTTAAGAACAAAGAACTCCTTTGGAAGGTAAAAACTTTTTGTAGGAATAATTCTTACAAATTTAACTGGGTTCGCGATGGAAAAATTTTCGTCAGGAAATCCGAAGTATCTCGTGTGTTTGTAATTACTAATGATACTCTACTTGATCCCGCCAAACTGGTATAGGAATCTGCATCTAATATTATTATTTCTCACTACTATGGTCAGTGTTCTATCGTTTTATTATCAGAACCTGCGTGGTGTTCAAACTAAAACGGATGTGTTTTTCGCAAGCTCTTGTAACGCGGATACTGATGTGATTTGTTGTACGGAGACTTGGTTAAATGATAATATAAGTAATAGTGAATTGTTTTGTGAAGCATATCAAGTGTTTCGTAGGGATAGATCTCATGCAACATCTAATAAGATAGAAGGTGGAGGTAGTTTGATTGCAGTGTCGGTAAATTTGGAGTGTGTTTATAGGCAGCAGTGGTGTACAACTAATGAAGATGTTTGGGTTTCGATTTCTGTGGGCGGTGGGCGTAAAGTTCATGTTTGTTGCGTGTATTTTCCTCCTGTCACAGACATTACAAAATTTACTTTATTTTTTGATAACCTTTGTAATATAGTTTATGAAAATAGTAAGGATATATTTGTAATTGTAGGAGATTTTAATTTACCGAATATTCAATGGTTTTATAATGGTCAATTTATGGAATCTAATTCTTTGTCTATTAATCCTAAGGAGAGCTTACTAGTGGATATGTTATCATTTCTTAATTTTGTTCAATATAACTGTGTCTTTAATGAATTTCACCGTATCCTTGATTATGTATTGTGCAACCATGTGGTATCAGAAGTACGAGAATGTGTCTGGCCCTTTGTTCCGGAAGACAGTCACCATAAAAGCATCATTTTTCATGTTATCTGTAAAGAATTGAAATATTTACCGCTGAACTCTTGGAAATCTCTGCAATATAGCAAAGCTGATTATTCAATCATAAACAATGAGATTTATGATATTGCTTGGTCCGACATATTTAAAGATCAATCCGTGGATGATGCTGTTGATATTTTTTACTCTCATTTGTTTAAAGTTATAAAAAAAAAATGTTTCCGAAAAGATTGTGGGGAGGTCTCCTTTTCCTGTATGGTATCGACGGTCTACCATTAAAATTTATAAAGAAAAGCGTAAGATGCACTCGAAATGGAAGAGATACTTAAGATTAAGAGATTACGAGTCCTTTACCATCCTTAGACGTCGACTCAAGTATGCCATAAATGTTGATTATCGAAATTGGATAAATTCTGTGCAGTCAAATATCAAATCGGACGCTAATAACTTTTGGAGTTATGTTAAGTCGAAGCGTGCGTCGTCCTTACTCCCGACGTGCATGCACCATATGAATGAAACGGCGACCTCTACACTGGGTATTTGTAAGTCTATTTAATAGCTACTTTAAGTCTGTTTTTGAACAGGATGACTGTCTGCTGGACTCTTGTCTTTCGGTTGCTAACAATGCACCTTTTTCGGCTTTCAATGTATCTCTGATTGACCAAAGTTCCGTACTGCAGATGTTAAGATCTTTGGACGTAAGAAAGGGTAGTGGTCCAGATCATATTCCCCCTCTATTTATTAAATCTTGTGCTGAATCTCTTGCATATCCCCTATCTCTAATATTTAACTTATCTCTCACGCAGGGAACTTTTCCTCAAGTTTGGAAAAATGCTTTGATTACTCCAATTCACAAGGGAGGTAGCGCAGATGAGATCTCAAACTATAGGCCGATCTCGAAACTTAGCATTTTTGCAAAACTTTTCGAAAAAATCGTTACTGTCGAGTTATATCACTCCGTAAAGCACATTATCCTGCCACAGCAACATGGTTTTTGTAAGGGTAGATCTACCATTACAAATCTACTTACTTATACCGATTATTTGTCTTCTGTCTTGGATCAAGGTGGCCAGGTTGATGTTATCTTGACAGACTTTAAAAAAGCTTTCGATAAAGTCAACCACACTTTATTGATTTCTAAATTAGTTCAAATAGGTTGCCATGGAAACCTTCTCCGATGGATTACTTCTTATATTAGAAATAGGTCACAGGCTGTTGCTATTAATGGACTTAGATCTGACTATATAAACGTGACCTCCGGTGTGCCCCAGGGTTCCCATCTCGGTCCGCTCCTTTTTAATTTATACATAAATGACATTGGTGCGGTTTTCAGCTCTTGCAGGTTTTTGTTGTATGCTGATGATTTAAAAATTTTTAATAGTATTGGTAGTATTAATGACAGTTTACAGTTACAATTTGAATTGAATAAATTTGAAATTTATTGTAATTCCAATAAATTACACTTAAATATTAACAAGTGTAAATTTATTAGATTCACTAGGAAGCGTTTACCAGTTGAATTCAATTATACTCTCAGCAATAAAACTCTGGAGAAGGTTTCCATTGTCAAAGACCTCGGCATAATTTTTGATTCGAAACTTTCAATACCACCTGGATTTCATTACTCGCCGTGCTTTTAGAACTTTTGGATTTATTTGTAGAATCACTAAGCCTTTTAATGATCACAAATGTCTTATTACCCTTTTCAACACGCTTGTGGTTAATAATCTGCTGTATGGCTCTGTGATTTGGAACCCCATGTATAATGTTTACATTGATAGAGTTGAATCGGTACAAAAAAAGTTTTTAAAATTTTTGACATACAAATTTGGCAACAATTTTCAGAGTTATCATGAACGTCTGGTTGCTTATAGTTTATTATCATTAAAACATAGAAGGGTAATCGCAGATCTATTGATAATATATAAAATTGTTCATAATCATTTTGACTGTGACTTGCTCTCCAAAATGAGTTTTAGTGTCCCGAGACTGGAGGCTAGATCCTCCGCGACATTCCAACTAATAACTCAAAGAACCAACATGGGTATAAACTCACCGTTTTATCGAATGTGTAATAACTACAATAGTTTCGCGAGTAGTTTAGATATTTTTAACTTGTCGCTGTCTGCATTCAGGAGTTCAGTGATCGGTCTTTTTCATGGGTAGACTTTTCTGTTTTGTTTTTTTTCTCTCTTTTCTAGTTTAAGGTACTTATACTGTTAATCCTACCACACTTTTATTTTATTTATTTTACTTACTGCTATCGCTTTTGTTAGTAATATAATTTTTTTTTTTACTTTTACTTTTTCTTAAGTTAGTTCGACTTTGGCTGATGTTTTGTCTTTTTTGTATTGTATTTATTCATGTATTACGTGGAAATTTTTTTGGGGCTACGACCCTGTCAATTTCCCGAATATTAAATAAAATAAAATAAAAATAAAATAAAAATAAAGGGTTTTTTGATCGTAGTATACAAACAAGAGGAGAGATGTCGCTTGATTGAACTGTACATACACATAGACAAAATCGCTCCGTAATTAAACTCAAATTTGGGTAGTTACGAGTAGCAATTTTTCGAGTAAGTGGTGAAGATATTGTACATTAGTGTCAGTGAGTAACGGAAAGTGTTTGCAAGTGAATATCTGACCGTAAGTAAATAAAATCACGAGTTAGTACAATCAGCTGGTAGGCGACATCTTTTCTGAACGGTTGACGTGAAAGGTGCGGTTGGCGCAAGGCTGAGATAGGCAACCAATTTGACGAGCGTGGGTAGGTGGACGAGTATATTTATACTCTATAATAGTGGAGGAAATGATAGAATATTTGGCGTGGGATTTGCAGTAAACAAAAATTTAGCTGCAAGATTTGGGTCACGATCGGACAAACTGTGCTATATAGAATTGCAAACAAAAAATAAGAGTTTAACAATAATAAATATTTACGCACCGACGGACGAAAAAGAAGACGAGGAAAAAAGAGTTGGACACGTTATTAAACACAATAGCCAAGCAGGACATAAAAATGGTTATAGGCGATGCGAATGCCAAAATAGGAAGAGAAGATATCTACCGAGGGGTAGCAGGGTCAGAGAGTAAACATCAGTATACTAATGACAATGGCCTGAGACTAATAAACTTTGCAATAGAAGTGAAAATGAAAATCATGAGCACCCATTTTCATAGGAAAAAAATATACAAGGGCACATGGAGGATTCCAGGACGCAAAGAAACAAATGAAATCGATCACGTTCTAGTACTAGAAAGGTATGCGCGGACCACTTTGGTAGTGAAAATGAAAGAAATAACAGTGGAGAGAAACCAAAGAAAAACGAAAAAAAAACAGAAATAAAATATAACATGGAGGATCTAAAGAACGTAAGTGTAGCAGAGAAATATAGTCGGGAAGTCCTAGATAGTTTCAACAAAGCAGATGACATAAATACGGTGGAAAGTAAATGGAAAAAATTAGAAAAGTCTATAAAGGAAGCAACTGAAAGACATGTAACAAAGCAAACGGGCAAAACGAAAAAAGAATGGCTGGATGAAGAGTGTAAAACGGAAATAGAAGAAGGAAAAGATTACGAACAAGATTCTGGGAATCGCATAATGAAATGGATAAAATAAAATTTCAAGGACAAAGAAAAAAGTTAAAAGATTATGTCTGTAGGCAGCGAAAGAGACAAGCTGTTGAGAATAAGTTAAGAGCAATGGAGGATAAATATAAAAGGAAAGAAATAAGAAATTTTTATTAGGATACCCAAGAAATTCGAAAAGGCTACAAGAGAAGAACAGTCCACTACAAAAATGAAGAAGGAAATTTAATCTATGGCCATAAGGAGGTAGCTGATAGGTGGAGAGAACACTTTGAGGAGTTGCTGAACGAACCTGCACCAGAAACTGAAAACAACTCTTACTCACAATTAGACAAAACAAACCTGCAGGACGAGGAGGAAGGACCGTCAAGAGGTGAAATAAATAACATTATAAACAAACTGAAAAACAATACAAGCCCTGGTCAAAATGGAATAACAGCAGCAAACATAAAATATGGCGGAGTGTTGCTAAGAGAAAAACTTTACGAAATAATAAAAGATATCTGGATCCAAGAAGTAATGCCAGAAGCTTAGAATAAGGCTTTGATTTTACCTATATATAAAAAGGGCGATAAAATCGACTGTGCTAATTATAGAGGGATTGCTTTATTGGACGTCACTTATAAAGTATTAGCAACATTAAAAGCAAAATAGAATTAAAAACAGAAAAGCTTATTGGAGATTATCAAGCAGGACTCCGCAAAGGAAGGTCTACAACAGATCAAATTTTTATATTAAAACAAATCATCGTGCTATGAACATGAAATACCGGTACACATGTTGTTTGTGGATTTTAAAAAGCCATACGATTCTGTGAGTAGAAAGGCAGTAGGTAATGCTTTGGAAAGGCTACAAATTCTAGGAAAACTAATAAGATTAACGAACATGATGTTACACAGGAGCAGGTGCGTAGTCAAAATAAATGGAACTACATCTACCGAAGAGGACTCTTTGTCAGCTCTTTTATTTAATGTAGTTTTGGAAGACATCATAAATGACAGTCAAATCAATACAAAGGGATTCATATTTATAAAATACCAACACTGTCTAGCATGCACACATGATGTAGTATTGTTGACAAGAAAGAAAGAAGATCTTAGAGAAGCAACCAAACGACTAATCATCGCAGCTAGAAAGAGGTGGTTACACGTAAATGGTAATAAAAGCAATTATATGAAATTAAAAGTAAAGGACATGACGAGAGAGGAAAAGGATTACTTGTTGAAATAAACCAAAGTGACAATGCAGAATTTAAAGTGGTAGATAGTTATCTGTATCTGAGATCGTTAATAAATGACAAAGTAACCAGAAAGTAGAGATAGATTTAAGAATAATGAAGAGTAACAGAAGTGCTAGTGAACCGTATAACATTAATGTCCAAAGGAATTTCTAGAAGAACCAAAATAAGATTATACAAAACTGTCATAAGGCCAACTTTATTATATGGAGCGAAAACATGGACGCTGAACAAAAAAGCGCAAACAAAGATAGAAACATGGGAAAGAAAAATATTACGCCGAATTTTTGGAGGGAAACGAACTGAAGTAGCATGGGAAAGACGGACGAACCAGAAAGTGTAGGTAGGACATATTTGGTGAACCAAAGATTAGCTATGTGTTAAGTTAAGTTAAGTCAAGGCTATTACAATGGGCAGGACATCTGGAAAGAATGGAAGAAGAACGAGTAGTGAAAACAATAGGCTAGAGAGAACCGCAGGGTAAAAGGAAGAGAGGGAGATCCAGGAGAAAATGGAGCGAAGCCATCGCCGAGGATTTAAAAGAGAAGTAAATATCAAATTGGAGAGACAAAGCAAGAAATAGGAAGGAATGGAAATCCATTATACAGCTATGGGCCTGAAAGGCTTGCTTCAAGTTTATATACAAACAAGAAACATGTTCAGATCTTTAAAATTTTGTTCTGATACAAATTCATCGATTTTTTATGACTAGCAATTAAATTAATTTTCTAATTGTTGTTAATTTCGCTACAGATGCATAAGTTTCATTAAAAACAAATTCTGAAGGTTGTATAAAACCTTTAGCTACTAATCTAGCTTTGTATTTTTAATCACCATTGATTTGCTTCTCTATTATGAAAATCCATTTACATCCTATTAATGACATATTTTCCGGCTTTTCTACTAAAATCCATGTTTCGCTTTTATTAATTGATTCAAACTCACTATCAACAAGGCAATTATAATCAACAAGTATGAAGGTACAATCAGTAATCTTACGCAGGAATTAACTAATGTTAAGGCTGAAAATAAATCGCTACTTAGAGAGTGCAACGAAAGAATAGACGGTCTAGAGCAGTACAGTCGGAGAAACAATCTACGTTTCTTCGGAGTGGAAGAAAAAGATAAAGAAGACGTCGAAGCTGTTGTCGAAGGTTTAATATCGAACAGGTTGGGCATCAACATGAATCAAAATTATATCGAGTTGTGTCACAGAATTGGACCTAAAATCAACAATAAATGTCGCCCTATAATTGTAAAATTCTTTTCTCGTAAATACAAAGCTGAAGTGTTTCGCCATAAAACTAAATTAAAAGGGACCAAAATTCTCATAAGAGAGGACCTCACCAAAATAAGAGCAGCTGCAGTGAAATCACTAATATCGAAGCATGGACATAATAAGGTATGGACCAGCAATGGTGATATATTTTTCAAAGACGACACTGGTGTCCATAAACATAAAATTTATTGATACACGCATTTATACTCTCATATTACTTTTCTATTGTGTAATAATTAATTTTCATTTTGTATACTATATTAGCAATGCCGTTATAGGAGAAATTACTGCTATACGACAGTTAGATTATTGGATCATTTTTTTTCCATTTCTTTCTCACCTTTGTTACTTAAGATTTGTTATTTATTTTTCTCTTTTTCTCTCATCTAATTAAATATTAGTATAGTTTTACGTACATATCCTGTTGAGAAATTTTACTATTTCCATCTGCTTATATTTACATATTTTCTTTTGCGGTAAAGCATTTGCTGTACCTTTTAGAATAGAGATATACATACATATAATTTTTTTTTTGATCTTATATCAGCTGTTTCTAGATATTCGCAAGCATTGCTATCATTGTTGTATATACTTTGATTTAAATTAGTACAAACTTAAACTCATATTGTGTTATTAGTTGAAAAATAGCGGATTTATTGACAACATTTTTTTTTTTTTTTTTCTTTTAAGTATATGAAACTGGTTTCTTTTGTGTACATTGTCATATTGCTATAGTTCATAGTCTGTAATTATCATACCTTGTATATGTTTGATTGGGTTCTTGCCGCATAAGGTTTATACGAATATGAATACTATTAAAATCGGTTGCATTAATATTCGGTCGCTTTCTTCCAAGGTTGCTGATCTGCAACAATTTATTAGTTTACACAATCTTGACATTGTTGCAATTACAGAAACGTGGCTTGATGCTGTTTTTAATAGTGATTTGGTTAATGTTGATGGTTTTAGATTTGTTTGTAAGGACAGGGGTGCGCGTGGCTGGGGGGTTGGTTTATATATTAGATCTTGTTTCAGATTCAGTGAGATAGATACTGCTGATTCTATCGAGCAGTTGTGGGTGTCAATAAAACTTCACGCAGCTTCTTTAGTAATTGGGGTATGCTATAAACCTCCACAGTTCGATTCGAAGATTTTTCTATCTGAATTAGAAGACGCGGTGTCTTTTTGCTCCTCACTTTCAGACGACGTGTTTCTATGTGGCGACACAAACATAGATCTAATAAAAATAGATAATGTTGCTTCTTCACTGCTTGTTGAGTTCATTGAATCTCTTAATTTAACTCAACTTATAAATGAACCTACACGCGTCACGAGAACTACTGCTACCTTAATTGATCAATTTTTCACTACTAATTTTACGCTAGTTTGCAACTCGGGTGTAATTGATTTTAGTTCTTCTGACCATGGTGCTATCTACTGTACAATCACGCTTAATAAACCCAAGTCTTCCGCCCGCACCATTACCTTCCGTGATTTCAGCTCTATTAATGAGGAACTGTTTTTAACGGACTTAAGACTTTTGTCTATACACCATACTTTTTGGCTGCCCGACATTAATGACAAAGTACGCTACCTCAACGCTAGTCTACTTGCATTATTTGAGTTTCACTCCCCACTCTTAATCATAACCTTTAACAAACCGCCTATTCCGTGGTTGACTTCGAATTTAAAACTACTTATGAAATTGCGTGATCGGGCTAAATCTAAGTATAGGAGAACGAGAGTGAATACGGATTGGAATTACTACAAAAGTCTTAGGAACCTCTGTAACGCTACTTTGAAAAGAGAAAGAAGGGCATACTTTGAATCCATTAGCAATACTGGCTCCACTCAATACCTTTTCAAACACTTGGAGTATCTTAACTTAAGACCTATGCGTAATCAAGTCATTCCGGATAATCTTGCTGATGTGGATCGGATAAATAATTACTTCGTCAATTGTTTACCGAACCACACCCCTCCTGCAACTGATCCTAGAGTAAATGACCAGGATTCATTAACCGTATCTTTTACATTTCAACCGGTGGAGGAACGTACCATATGTAGTATAATAAATAATATTAGATCGAACTCTGTTGGCATTGATGGTATTTCAATAAAAATGATTAAACGTTGCTGCCCCTACCTGATACCATACATTGCCCACATTATAAATGTATGCTTGGCTGAGGGTGTTTTCCCCCAATGCTGGAAGCATGCGGTGGTGTTTCCTTTGCCGAAGTGCAGTGATGCCCGTGCATATAGCGATTTGAGACCAATAAGCATTTTACCGGTCCTATCAAAAATTCTCGAGAGAGTTATTTTTCGACAAATGGAGACTTACGTGGAACGTCGCTGCCTGCTCTCACCAACTCAGTCCGGATTCCGCAGGAATCACAGCTGCGAGACCGCCCTCACCAAAATAACTGATGATATTCTAACCGCTAGAGATGCGGGACATATAACCGTGCTTGTACTGTTGGATTTTAGCAAGGCTTTCGATATGGTTGACCACGGGATCTTAAAATCCATTTTGTCGTCGTGCGGCTTCGGCCAATCTGCATTAAATCTACTTACTAGCTTCTTAAGTAATCGCTGCCAAAGTGTACAGATTGGACCTAATAGATCACAGCCATTACCCTTGCGCAGAGGTGTAGCCCAAGGTTCGATACTCGGCCCCCTGCTTTACTCGCTATACGCGCGTAACATTGGTGAAGGAGTTCGCTTCTGTTCGATTCACACATACGCAGACGATACGCAAATCTATTTATCATTTCATCCTAGTGATTGGGAGCAGGCCGCATTCAGGCTAAATTCTGACCTCCATTCCATCCTGCAGTTCCCCGGGGAGCATGGACTTGTGGTCAACCCGTCGAAAACCCAGGCCTTGCTATTTGGTAACCCTGCTATGTGTAATTACTTGCGGAATAATATGATACTTTACCTGGGAACTCATAATGTATCATTTTCAGATTCAGCAAGAAGTCTGGGCCTTGTTTTGGACAACAGTTTTAGATATCGTATCCAAATTTCCAACTATATCAAGAGTGCATATATGCACTTAAAAAAACTTTACCCTTTTAGATCAGCTCTCAACAAGAAAACTAAGATTTCATTGTGTGATGCTGTAGTATTATCGAGATTTTCTTATTGCTCTAGTATCTATCACACCGCTATTGACAAGTATACCGAATACAGAATACAGAAAGTCTAAAACTCTTGCATGAGATTCATCTTCGGATTGCGAAAATTTGATCATATATCGCATAAATTACGGGAAACTGGGTGGCTTAATATGTATGGAAGACGTGAATTGCGAAGTTTGTGCTTCTTTCACAAAATTCTTACGGAGAGGACTCCACCATATTTATATAATAAAATAAGATATCGATCTGACATCCATAACATCACGACTCGCTTTTGGGGGCTCATATCCCCTCCGCCACGTAAAACCTCTTTGTTTCAACGATCTTTCAGTTATACAATATTCGCCAAATATAATAGGTTAATCGATTCACTTACTGTATTACCTTTAGCCAAATTTAAGCGCACATTACGCGCGCAACTGACTATGCTCTTTGGTTGACAGCATTTCTTTCATTCATTCTTTCTTTCTTTATTTACTATGCTTTCTATTTCGCTTCCGCTCTATTACGTACCAATCTTGAACGAAATGTAGATCGATTAAATAACTTGTGGGCGGGGACTCGATCACAGCATTAATTTGTGTATCAATATTATTGTGTATCAATATTAGAATCTAGCCATTTTGTGTAATCAACTTTATGCATTACATGGTTTAGGTGTAAGATCAGTGATAAACTGAACCTCGCCATGAGATTGCAAATAAATACATACAATTGAGATATATTGTTTCTGTACTTTTCTGTATTACTTACATTTGTTATTTGCAATAAAGACTCTATTATTATTATTATTATTAACAGCAAATGCAGTCATATCTATGTTAGATTCCTCCAATCTTTGTGGTACATTTTCAACAAATGCGTGTACAGAGTGAGCAAAATACAGAGCTTCATCAATGTTGTCAAGACTCATTTCTCCGTAAAATCCTTTTCAAAGAACCTCATGCATCAATTAGCAGACTCAAAAACCACTTGGAAAAGTCTACCACAACAGGGGAAAAGACCGTAAATGAACTATTTAGGATGCACTTCCCTGGCTCCGAGATCGTGGATCAATCGAGGAACATCTGGGAGAGGTGACAGAAGAGGAGAGTGCCCAACGCTGAGTGGCAGACTTCCAGAAGAATGGTTGACTACGATAAGGTTAGAAGGGCATTCGATTCATTCGAACCCTATAAATTGCCGGGACCAGACGTCATTTATCCAGTCATGCCGCAGAAGGGAACGGAGCTACTGTACGTGATACTGTGCAACATCTTCAGATGTAGTCTGGCTTTTGGACACATACCGAAAGCGTGGAGGAGTACTAGGGTAGCATTCATACCGAAGCCTGGGGAAGCGGGACAGGCTCCGGCCCTAAGACCAATTAGCCTAATGTACTTCACTATGAAGGGTGGATAAGAATATCAGGGTCGATGTACTGGCGTTAGCACCTTTACACCGTGACTAGTATGCATACCGGACAGGAGTTTCGACGGAATTCCACGAACTAGTCAGTTTAGTGGAGAACACATTACAAAACAAGGAAGTGATGCTGGGGGCGTTCATCGACATCGAGGGGGCATTCAGCAACACGGGTTTTGACTCAATTACCAGAGCTTTCACAAGCAGAGGTGTGGACTGCACTTGTGTCGCCTGGATAGACTGTATGCTCGATCGTAGGCGAAACTCTGACGGCCTTGGTGGCTAGGGGTTGTCCGTAGGGTGGGGTCTTGTCCTCTCTCCTGTGGTGCCTAGTTGCAGACGGGCTTCTGAGGGAGCTTAATCACCACGGGTATAGGGTACTGGCCTATGCGGATGACTTCGTCATTATAGCGCGAGGCAGGCATAACACTACTGTCAGAGATCTGAACTTGGTCAAGAGGCTCTGAACTTGGTTAGTAGATGGACAGAGTTGGCAGGACTGAGCATCAGCGCCGATAAGACCAACATCGTGACCTTTATCCGCCGACGAAAGCAGGATGGCCTAAATCCGCTTACGTTGAAGGGGGTTAACATAGAGATGGTGGGAGAGGTAAAGTACCTTGGAGTAACACTAGACTCCAAACTTACCTGGATGGAATTACCAAAAAGGGGGTAACAGCATTAACATTAGTCAGACGCTTATATGGAAAGAAATCGGGGCTAAGACCATCAGACATGCTGTATTGGATATACGGCATGGTGGTTAAGCGAACAATGGCGTATGCAGCTTTGGTATAGTGGACAAAGACGCATCAAAGAAGCACCATTCAGAAGCTGAGCAAGGTGCAGACTTGCCTGCTTAGGAATAACGGGATCAATGCGGTCGACGCCGACGGCAGCTATGGAGGCACTCTTAGACTTGCCAGCGTTGCACCTGGTTATGCAGGGGGAGGATGGGGGCATACAGGCTGCAACACACAACGACTCCGAAAGGGGACAAAACAAAACATATGTTGATAACTGAGCATGTGGGAAACGGGTTTTGGAAATGCGGACCTACCACATGCCGATAAGGCATAGGTGTGGGAATCCCTTCACGGTGCGTATAGCAGACAGACGGGGGGAGGCTGCCAGGTATGCACTTGGAATCAAAAAGCAAGACTGGTACACGGAGGATCTAAGACGGCTAATGGTACTGGTGCAGGGATATATTCCCAGAAGGAGGGGCACAGCTACGCATTGGAGGAATATGCCTCTGTGTTTCAGGCGGAAGTATATACCATCCTCCAATGCGCACACACAATGAATGTGAAAGCGTCACCGCTTTCAACAGACGAATTCACATCATGTCCGATAGCCAAGCTGCACTGAAGACATTACTAAGCCGGAAAGTGTCGTATAGGCTGATAACGGAGTGCCTCGACGAATTGGTGGAACTTTCGAACCACAACAAGGTCTGCTTGACTTGAAAACCGGGCCATCAAGGGGTCGACGGCAACGCAAGGGCTGACGAACTCGCAAAGAGAGGGTCAGAGATGG
The DNA here is from genome assembly GCA_023690525.1 of Holotrichia oblita. NCBI lineage: Eukaryota > Metazoa > Arthropoda > Insecta > Coleoptera > Scarabaeidae > Holotrichia > Holotrichia oblita. The sequence goes on along the minus strand of CM043019.1, from coordinate 81,783,139 downwards.
AAATGTACGGCCCAGAACCTTTCTTCGGAGTTACGTGGCAAACAGCCCGGAGATGCATAGGCGACTGAGTCCGTACGAACCCACAAGAATACTAGGGATTTATACCCGGTATAACATATGGTAAAACCTTTATAGGGAAACCATGCGGCAAGAGAGCTAGAGAACTACTACAGCTTAGTAGGAAACAGCTCTGCATTGTTACGGGCCTAATGACCGGACATTCTGCGGTGAAAGAACACCTACACAAAATCGGAGTGTTTGATATAGGGACACAAAGTGTAGACTTTGTGTGATAGAACCAGAGACCGCTGATCATAACTACGCGACTGCGAGGCACTAGATCCCAAAAAGCAAAAGCTATTTGGAAGAACGAAAGCAGACCCAAAGACATACCTTACCCACTCGGTTAGGGGCCTGTACAGATTAGTGGAGAGGACTACCGTGTTATAGTGGGCGACTTCAATATACAGACGTGGCACAATAAGCCTGAAGGCTGCGGTGCCTTACCGGTGACCATAGGTCGGACGGGTCTAATTTGGTAGGAAAATTAAAAAAAAACAGATGTGTACGAAATGGTAATATGAATTCTAATACTCTGAGTTTCAAAAAACATTTTAAACTTATTACAAATATATTTACTATCACAAAGTTGTACAATTTTTTAATTAAAGTTTGCTTTAACTGATGCTTCATAATTTTTAAAGCAGTCTAAAATTTTATTTTTATGACTGACTAAATACACAATAGTGAATTAGACATATGTTGCAAAATCAAAATTTAATCATATCATTGTGAATTATAGGCAACAATTTATTTATTAATCCATACATTTTATTTTTACGTTGTCATTTCACAAAATTATTAGATTAAAATTTTTCACAATTTCAAATGGAAAAATAAACGCATCATTTTTACGTCACTAGTGTAAAGCTGTGGAAATATTTGTGATAATGATTAATAGTTGAGGATAGTGTAGCATGTTATCTATTGGCGTTTTCGAAAATGTAATCGGGTTACCTCAGATAGCGATCCAGCCGTTCATTTATGTAATCCGGTGAATGTAATCTTGTTTGAAAATGTGAATCGATCAGTAATGCAGATCACTATAAAGTTACCCTACTAGCGGAGCAGGGTAAGTAAGTAAGTAAGGATCCGCATGCGCAATGTAGATATCGTACGAATCGTTTGTTATATACATATTATTTTACCATTGAATCTATAGGATTCTATGACTAATTCATAATCTTTTATACATGTCCGTTGTCTTTTCTTTTTGTGCATCACTACTTGTAACATCAATTCATTATCATCGGCCGTCTCAGAATCTACATTTACTTAATATATCAGCGGCGGTAATAGTAGCTAGTAGCTAATATTTTTTTCCGACATGCCATTCTACTTTGTTGAAATAAATTAATACAATCCGAGATAAGACGATACTACACCACAGACCACACCATACAACACTTTTAGGTTATGTCATGGGGTGGGAAGTTTAATTACATTGGCTGGTTGTAAGAAATCCGAGTAATCGTTCGCCAGTTAAAGGGCCATAAAAAATTATTGGCGGTAGTAACTGGTTACCTACTACTCCTAACCATACGTTAAACCCAAAACGTTCTTGATATGCACCCTCTCTAAATAAATGTTGGTTGTTTCGAGCCCAATGTCGTGTGTTTTGTCTATTGAACGCACCTAAATTTGTAAATCTTGATTCATCGGAAAAGATAACTCTGCGTATAAAGTTTTCGTCTTCGAGTTGATGATTTAGTAACCAATTACAAAAATTCAATCTACGCTCATGATCTACATATAGATGTTGATTAATCTGGTACTTGAAACTTTTGTACTTGTGTTTCTTTAAAAGTAGGCTCACAGATTCGCGGCTTATATCCAGATCTTGAGCAATCTGGCGGATAGATGCGTTCTTCTCCGCTTTCACATATGCTAACACATTTATTTCTACTTCTTCACTCACAATGAATACTCCTTCATCACGATGTTCATTTTCAGATCGAAACTTTTTCTCTAATCTTATGAAATACACATTATTTGGTTGTCGTCGGTTTGGATATCGCTGCAAATACAACGTTTGTGCTCGTCTAGAATTTCGTTGACACTCGCCGAAAACAAATAGCATATCTACTTGCTCGTTTCTGGTAATAGTATTTTATTTTATACGGAGGAAAAGTGATACTTTTCATGGCGCGCTCGTGTTTAGCAGCCGAACGAAGTGAGCCATGAAAAGTAACTTTTCCTCCACATAAAATATGCTATTTTTTCTTCAAACGTCGGCAAATTTATGCAAAAATATCTAATTTTAATTGAAGATAAGCGGGTTTGGTAGGATGTTTGGACGTTTAGACCGATGATTAAGTATGAGCTGTTTCTATAGTAACTCATCATAAAACTGTCAAGTGAACACTGTCAACATTGAAATTATGTGTTTGTATGTTGCTATAATAACATTTTCCCTCCGGCGGTCGAAAACTGAAAAGTAAACCTCCGGCGGAGGAAAAGTGACACTTTGCGGCCGACTACTCAGTCGAAAAATGTCAGTTTTATTGACGTTTGAAGAAAAAAATCATTGTATGTGTTTCTTTTTAACACTTATTTTCTGCCAAAAATGCTTTAAGTCATCCAATCTACCGATTAGTTAGTAATTTTGACAATTAATGACAGTTCGTGAAATTTAGTATCAAAGGCACACTATCTGTCAAAGATGCACGCACGTATTGTCAGCCTCATTAATTTGTACATTACAGTAATAATTGCACTTATCATTAATTATTTATGAACAATTTGATATTCTGTTAGTACGAAATCAAAGCAAATAAAAACAGGAAATAATTGTATAAAAATAGGACGGGTGTATTTAAAAAATTAAGTTATGGCTATTTAAAAGTAAAAAAAAATGTTTTTTCATATTTTTCGAATATCTTTATCTTCCAAAATCATATTTTTAACAAAAATTGTAGATGGACTATGTCAAATTCATTGTTATTTTGTTTATACAACTAACCCTTAAGAAATAATCATGAACATGTGTTCAAGAGCACTTTATTGTTGTTACCAAAAACTAACTATTCTCGATCATTTTGAGATAAAATCCTATCGTGTGACATATCAACGTATTCTAAATTTATCAGCGGATCAGAATATAACAAAAAACAAACATAGTTGTATCTAAAAATACAAAGTTGATGTCACTTCCGGTTAAACAGGAAATGAAAGAGGTGGTGGCGAAGTTTAGAAAGATGTGCGATTACACGAAATAACTTAATGTTAAATGTCAAGTAAATCTATTACACGATAAAAAAGTTATAATCTGTTACCTTATTCCGTTGTTACCCGGTATAGTCGAATTTTTGGATCTTGTCCGTTACGTCATGAGTAATATCAGTATGAATCGACTTATTGTATATGTCATGTTGATATTTCTCTCTAATGTACGTTAAATGGCGGTGATGAATACTTTACGTATATCTGGGTTTAATTACGCTGTTAATGACGTAACGGACCAGATCCAAAAATTCGACTGTAATTATTGTGTGTGATTTGTGGGTACGAGCTATTTCTATAGTAACTCAAAAAACTGTCAAGTGGACACTGTTGACCATTGCTGTCGACATTGAAATTATGTGTTTATATGTTGCCATAATTAGTAATTTACATACCAAGTTCGGGAAGACGATTTTCCAGCATGAGCGCGGATTTAAAGCACGAGCAAGCGTAGCGCAGCGAGTGCTTTATTAGCGCGAATGCTAGAAGCTAATAGATGGCGTCATTGACTTTTGTTTATAGTTTTTAATTAATTTTATGAAATTTACAAGTTATAAAGCACCAAATTTAGGTGAAATGGACATTTTCATAATTCTACTTTATTACTATAATGATGATTTATTTCTTTCATGCAATTTTTACTTCCAACACATGTGTTGGAAAGTCACTTTCCCACACGCAAATGCCAACCGGGAAATGTCATATTTTAATAAGAGAGTACAAAAAACACTTTTCTCTACGGCTGTTGAACAATATATACATTCTGCCTTTTTATCCAATTGTATAATGGCATTAATTCTTCACCCCGTGTGTAATAAGTTATTACACACGGGCTGTAGACCAATCACATCACCCTTATTTTCATTCTTCAACGGTTAGCAGACAGAAATGATACGATATAGACATATATAGTGTGCGTTACCTAGCAATTGCTAAACAACTCATAATTGTGCTCAGAATTTAAAACGTCAGCTCGCGGTTTTGACAGAATTAATTGTAATGACACTTATGCATAAAATAACTAATAGCGTTTTCTACTGGTTGCACTTTCATGAACTCAGTGCGAATATTGTGTTCCACTGGCAATATTCAGGCACTGTTTTTTTAAATTTTGCATTCCACTGGCAACTGGCACTGAAAAAGTTTGCACTGAGTTCAAGATTTATTGCACTCATCTTCATAGTCAGTTTCGTCCAGTTCAAATATGGCGTCCAATAATAATGTCTTCTCAACAATCATAAACAAGCAATGAAAATGCTATTAAAAAGAAAGCGATTGAAAAATGAATTATTTATATGTAATAAATGGTTATTCTAATGAAATAAGTATTATATGTAATATGTAGGTATCAAGATATTGCATTAATTATTATTAGATATTAAAGAAAACTTTAAAAACATTCCTTTTGCTGGGAATCAAATATAATATGTGCTTTTGTTATCATTCTTTGGGTTTTCGATTTAGTATGAACATAAATAAATAAAAATTGTCAAAAGTAATAGTAACATACTAGAACTGACTTAATTGGGTGTATTCTACTGGCAATTGCCTTTTTAAGCACTGGGCAGAAACTATAGGCACTAGAAAAGTTTCTAAGGTGAACTCAGTGCACATTCAGTGCTACCAGTAGAAAATGCTATTAGATAGAATGGCAAGTACGGCAGTGGGGATGAACGACTATTGCAGCGCCTCTTGCAGTCATACCGGTACTACTTAATGCACAATTTAGCGCGCGGGTTATTTAAAATTTTGTTTCTGTATTTTATCTAATGATTGCGTCAGACAAAAATTGAAATTTAACTGACATTGCGATTTGAGACAAATAAGTATCACATTAGAATGTTTGGCATACGATGATTTGATGAAATGGCAGTTTAGTATGGATAATGTCAATATATAAGCATAGAAGTTCTGAATGCTCCCTATTATTACTTTAGTTAAAACAAAAATAAGTCTTATTTCATGTTATGTCATTATAATAAATACAATATTTAAACTGCTTAAAGCAATTCATATAACTGATTAAACTATAAGAATACCAAGCAAATTCGCAGATGGTATAGCAACGTTTTTGAGAGAGCATTTCAGGTCAGCTGATTTTTTGATATGTTCTCCTTATTGCTCCTTGGGTTAGAGTCTGAGCCGGCTGGCTGGCGGTAGCGGTTGCTTATATTAGTGCGCAGCCTACCTATACAGGTAATAATCCTAGATTTTAAAAGAATGTTAAGAAGTGTAATTTTTAATTTTGTCACTTTGGATAGGTTTGCCTGATATAAATTTTTTATTGCCAGACATTTTTATCGTTGCTAATTGTATGCCATACGCGAATTTTCTTTTTTTTTAAATAAAAAATTCAAAGTATTTTTTTATGTCTGGTATTTATATATTATCTTATTTACGGATAAATAAATCTAAAATTAATTTGCCAGACGTTAATTCAATTGTTTAACTTTAAATAAACACGATAAAGTGTGGCAGTATGATGCTAGTAATCAAAGAGAGACAGATGCAGAATCTATTGCCGAGAATGAGACAGAAAACAATCACAAAGGTACATTACTTATTCTTGCGATGAGAAGTTCGATAAAAAATTTAAAAACTTCGACTCATCAAGTTTGTCACCATGTAAAGTGGAATTGCAACAGCATTTATTCAGAGTTCGCTACGTAACCAAGCTTTGGAGAAATGCTCACCTAAGACATACAACATCTTTATCTCCAGTAGCTTCCGGCTGGACTATTAACGATAACAAATATGATTTTGTTTGGTTTGTGGGAGAGCAATTACCATACCAAGTTGCTGATATTATTATTCAAAGTGAGTATAAAATAGAACATTTATAATTAATAACTAAAATATATAACAAACAAAAAGATTTAAACAAATGTTAATTTTTTGTTACAAATAATAGAGTATTAGAAGACAGCGACAATACTCAAGACGACGACATAAATAATTCTGGCAATGAGAGCGACGACGACGATGATGATTACGAAGATGCCTCCTTTTTTTATGACACTATTATAGAATAAAAAAAAATTTATAACTTAATACTCCTATTAATTATTTGTAATTCCCGTATAGTGACCAGACATTTTTTTATAAAAAATGTAATTTTTTGAACTTCAATGATGTACCTTTCATTCTCTCCTTTCTAATTTAGTTTTATTTTAATTTTATTTTTTTTATTTTAATTTTAATTTTTCTGTTAAAATATTTATATATCGAAATTTGTACTCACTAAAGCAAGAATAAGTAATGTACCTTTGTGATTGTTTTCTGTCTCATTCTCGGCAATAGATTCTGCATCTGTCTCTCTTTGATTACTAGCATCATACTGCCACACTTTATCGTGTTTATTTAAAGTTAAACAATTGAATTAACGTCTGGCAAATTAATTTTAAATTTATTTATCCGTAAATAAGATAATATATAAATACCAGACATAAAAAAATACTTTGAATTTTTTATTTAAAAAAAAAAGAAAATTCGCGTATGGCATACAATTAGCAACGATAAAAATGTCTGGCAATAAAAAATTTATGTCAGGCAAACCTATCCAAAGTGACAAAATTAAAAATTACACTTCTTAACATTCTTTTAAAATCTAGGATTATTACCTGTACAGGTAGGCTGCGCACTAATATAAGCAACCGCTACCGCCAGCCAGCCGGCTCAGACTCTAACCCAAGGAGCAATAAGGAGAACATATCAAAAAATCAGTTGACCTGAAATTCTTGTTTTTTAAACGTTGCTAGCTCCCGTACTATTAAAACGTGGAGAAAAAGTATGGAATATTAGTTTCTGATTATCACCATTATACATGTCTGGTTATTAATTCGTTACAATCATACCTTCAATATCTTTTCTTTCTTCACTGGAAATCGCCGTCTATTATTCATATATAGGTACACTTTATTCATTAAAATATACCTAAAGTAATATTTTCAAATTACCTACATACTTACTTACATAGACGAAGCGATATCTGTATAACCAGGATATCAGAACACTTCTTTTTATAAGATAGTTAAATTTCTCGGTTCGCTTTTACCTAAAAACGCATTTTTTGTGTATAATGTTAAAATAATATGCAATACAAAAATGACAGAAGACAATAGAGAAAATAATAGTGACAGGATAGTGACCATGGTGACAGCGAAAAAATCATCAAAAAAAGGTAAATTTACGCACTGAGTGAGAGACATAACATTCGTTTAGTACCGGTATGACTGGGAGATGGCGTTGTTGTTCTCGTTCAAAGCCTATTTAGCTAGTCGCCACACCATGCACTTATGTCAAAAACGCGGGCTCACAGCATTAATTTCTGACTACCTATCGTACCTATCCATTCTCTTTTTAAGTTAATCCTGCAGCCGTAGAGAAAGTATAGTCTTTAACTCGCGTATAATTTGGCTATTATTAACTCGGGTTAATAATCACCTTCGGCTCGCGTTGTAATTCCCACCCTCGTTAATAATAGCCGTCATTATACGCTCGTTGAAGAATATACTATTTTGTACTCGCCTATCAAAACCTGTCATTTCACGATTCGATTTGCGTGCGTAAAAAGTCACTTTAAGCACGAGTGCGTAAAAGTAAAGTTGGTACTTACTGGAACTTGATTAATTTAGTGACATTTTAACATCATAAATCCCTAACCTTAATAATATATGGTCATAAACGATAACGTATTTAACAATATGTATTATTATTATAGTTCTCGTACAAAAAATATTGTACAAACTTCGTGCGTGAAACATTTCGCGAATTCGTGTCCATAAAGCGCTCGCCTCCGGCTCGCGCTTTAAACTGGCCACTCATTCGCGAAATATGATTTCACGCACTTGGTTCGTAAATAACTATTTCCTTCGGCGGCGGAAAAGTGAAAAGTAAACCGTAAACAAAGAGTAGAATTACAAAGAGGGTGCACTAGAGCTATTATGAATGAATGCGTAAAATAATTCCTATGGCCTCGATAGGGCGATCTGATTGGAAACACCGAAATTTTGATTGGCTAGTATTTATTAATGAAAATTTTGCAGAGTTAGTTTAGCCAACACGCGATTTGCAAAGTCACTAAACCGAGAACTTTGGAAATATTAGAATTTAATGCAATTAAAACTTTAAAATATGTGAAAGTATTGAAATAGTGAATGTTAGAACTAAAAAAAAGAAATACTTTTTTTGTTTCTACGTAAAACGTAACATGTAGTAAATTATGAACTACCAACTTAGAAAAAATGCAACCAAGACGATGATTTTAAACTTACTCCAATTTTAAATATATTCGATATGTGCATAGATATGTGCGTCGGTCGTTTAAAATCATATACACATTTGTTCACCTCAGAGCGGGCCATGGGAAGTTACACTAGACGCATAGAATGCAGTGCGATGTGACAACGCGTAGGCATGCGCCACGCAAGATCGCTCGTTGATCACGACATCACCGACCATACACTTGCTCGATTTAAATTCAACTGAATTGTGTATGCATGACTGTCGACGCCAGACGCAAGCTACAACGCGAAGGGGGAATACGCTGTTGCGATTCACACTGCTATGGCCCGCTCTGAGGTGAACTAATGTGTATATACATATAAATGTCACTTTATAAAATCTTACACAGCTAAAATAAACCAAAACACCGCGTAAAACTTTGATAAATTCGTGTGTTCAATCGAAGTATTGACAGCATCGGTTCATTGAACTGTTGTCAAAATTTATAGTATTTCTCAAGGTTATAAGATTGTTTTGGCGCCAATAGCTAAGTGCACTCTCTTGTTACTCTTTGCCGTAAACCTCCGGCGGAGGAAAAGTGACACTTTGCGGACGACTACTCAGTCGAGAAATGTCAAATTTATTGACGTTTGAAAAAAAAACGCATTTGCGTTGTGTCTTCAACGTGTTTAGACTAGGCTATACTTTCTAATATTTTATTTACTAACTGTAATACGTTTGAGCGTTATTGTATACATATAGTTTTATACGCGTCATGTTCTTTTATATGTAAGTTTTTATATGTAAGACATTTCTTGTGTATAGATTTTTATTTGAAGGTTACCACAGTGTCGAATAAATTGTTGAATTAAATACATCGCATTATTTATATATACTAATATCATCAAGTTATCACATTGGCGACGAGGATTTGAGATTAGTGAACTATTTAAAAAGAAAGAATGTCGATTGGTAAAATAAATGAGTTTCAACTGGGACAGAAAAACTGGAATACGTACATCGCACGTGTGAATCAATTTTTCATTGCGAATGAAATAAAGGAAGAGGCCAAAGTACCTATTTTAATTACCCTTGTAGGCGATGAAACCTACGAACTAATGGTCGATTTGTGTGATCCTGTGAAACCGGAATCAAAAACATATGAACAACTAGTGGAACTCGTACAAAATCACTTAGAACCCAAGCCGTCGATTTACGCTGAACGGCATAAATTTCGCTTACGAAGGCAAGAAGAAACAGAATCGATAGCTAATTACGTAGCTGCACTTAAGTCATTGGCGAAAACTTGCGAATTCAAGCAAAATTTAGAAGAGAATTTGAGAGATCAACTAGTATATGGTTTAAAAAGTGATATAATCAAGCAAAAACTATTTTCGGAAAAAGATCTGGGATATAAAGAAGCAGTAAAGATAGCCACGTGTTTGGAAGCTGCAGAAAAGGAAGTAACGCATTGCGAGGGCAAAGGACATCCATCGTACGAAGTCCGTCATTTGGTTGCTGCCGGACGTCGAATGCGAGCTGGTACGTCATCGAGTGAAGACGGAAGCAAGCCTACGACATTCCGAGCGAAGAAGCACCAACCCTCGGAGAGATGCGAATGTTGCGGTCGCTCAAACCACATCCGTCAAAATTGTTATTTTAAGTCTGCTTTATGTCATATTTGTGGTAAGCGAGGTCATATTAGCCCTGTTTGTACTTCTAAAAATAATAAAGGTAAGAATAGATTTAAACATGTTAAAGGCAATAGTCATTATATAGATTCAAATATTGATAAAATAAATGAAAATGTGAATAATGATGATTCTGATAGTAATCTTTTTCATATACATAGTTTTAATGGGAATTTCCCACCATTCAAGGTAAAAATAAATATTGATAATGTTCTTTTAACCATGGAAATAGACACTGGTTCAGCAATTTCAATTATTTCCGAGTACACTTATACTAAAAATTTTGTGGATCATAGATTGGTTCGTGACGACATTGATTTAAAATCGTATAATGGAGCGATTATAAATTGTATAGGGTACCTTAATGTTAATG
>CM043019.1:81498200-81772070 GCA_023690525.1 Holotrichia oblita | reverse complement strand
AGCTATCAGGATACATTATGTAATATGCTTAAATTATACGTAGTCCGGGATGGTGGCCCTCCATTAATGGGTAGAGATTGGCTAAGAAAATTAAATATTAGTGTAAATCCTGCAATATCGGTAAATAATATAAGTACCGAAGATCGTAAAGCAATCATTAATCGGTTACAAAAAGAATACTCCGATGTTTTTTCGATGGTATTGGCACTTTTAAAAACTACGAAGCCAAGTTATATTTAAAACCCGGTGCAACTCCTGTTTTTTCAAAAGCGCGTGCAGTGCCATTTTCTATAAAAAATAAAATAGAACAAGAATTAGATAATTTGATAGAAAGAAATATTATTTTTCCGGTAGATTTTAGTGATTGGGCTACTCCGATAGTTCCAGTAATTAAAAAAAATGGCAATATAAGAATTTGTGGTGATTACAAAATTACTTTAAATCCCAATTTAAAGATTAATAAATATCCACTACCAAAAATCGAGGATTTATTCGCAAAAATTAAGGGAGGCACACTTTTTCGACAATAGATTTATCTCAAGCGTATGCACAAATTCAATTAGATAAGGAATCCAGAAAACTTACTACCATAAATACACATAAAGGATTATTTGCTTATAATAGATTACCTTACGGAATTGCACCAGCACCCAGTATATTTCAAAAAAATTGTGGATGAATTGTTTTCAGGTATGGAAGGGGTAACAGTATTCCTTGATGATATTTTAGTAAGCGGTCGTACTTTGATCGAGCACGTTCAACGTCTTAAGCTAATTTTAGATAGATTAGCACAATCAGGCTTAAAAGTTAAATTAGAGAAATGTAATTTTTTTATGGAAAGGGTAACTTACTTAGGTTATGATATTGATTCGGATGGTTTACACCCTAGCGACGAGAAAGTTAATGCTATAGTTAATATTAAAACACCTCAAAATGTAACGCAACTAAAGTCATTTTTAGGCCTGGTTAATTATTATGGCAAATTTTTAGATAATCTGAGTACCAAACTGAACCCCTTGTATATTTTATTAAGGAAAAATAATAAATGGCGTTGGACTACACAAGCGCAAACCGCATTTGATTTGGTCAAAAAGCAATTAGTATCGTCCAAGTTATTAGTTCATTATGATGAGAATTTTCCAGTAACCCTGTCTTGCGATGCTAGTGCCTATGGTTTAGGTGCCGTAATTTCGCACATTTTTCCTCTGGCGATTGCAAACCCATTGCTTATGCATCAAGAACATTAAATGATAACGAAAAAATTACTCTCAAATAGAGAAAGAAGGACTTGCAATTATTTTTGGAATAAAGAAATTTAATCAATACCTTTTTTGGGCGCGAATTTACTTTAATAACTGATCATAAGCCGTTGGTAACAATTTTTGGTAGCAAAAAGGGAATTCCTACAATTGCTGCAAATAGGTTACAACGTTGGGCAATTTTTTAGCGGACTATCAATACAAAATACAATATGTTAGTTCATCCGAAAATTCCAGCCCTGATGCATTATCTAGATTACCACTACCTGAAACAAATTCACTAGATAATGACTTAGGACACATATTTCATATTCAAGAAGGTTTACCAATTACGTATAAACAAATCGCAAGTGAAACTAGGAAAGATACCACTTTGAACAAAATTGTTGGTTTTTGTTTACATGGTTGGCCTAGCAAAAGTTCTGATAAAAATTTCTTTTCAAAAAAAGAACAAATTCACTTGCAGCATGGATGCTTAATGTGGGGTTATCGGGTTATTATTCCGACAAAACTTCGTGAACTTATTTTAAATCATTTACACGATTCACATTTAGGCAGCAATAAAATGAAATCTATCGCGCGATCATATTTTTGGTGGCCTTCATTAGATAGTGACATTGTTAATACTTGTGCTGAGTGCAATACATGTAATACTTTTAGGATGAACCCACCAAAAACAATGATACATCCTTGGCCAAGACCGAGCAAGGTTTGGTCACGTTTACATATAGATTTTTTGGGCCCGATGTATGGTTTTAAATTTTTTGTCGTCACGGATGCTACATCTAAGTGGCTGGAGGTATTTAAGATGTCTAGAACAACAGCGGCCGACGTAATCAGCATATTGCGTAGGTTGTTCTCAACATTTGGTATACCTGAAGTCATTGCCTGCGATAATGGACCGCCTTTTACAAGTTATGATTTTAAACATTTTCTTGAACAAAATGGCATACGTTTACTTTTTTCTCCACCGTATCATCCTGCTAGCAATGGTGCGGCAGAAATTAACGTAAAAACTATTAAATTAGCTCTTAAGAAAGCTTATAGAGACGGGAAAGACCTTGATAGAACATTATGCCAATTTTTATTTGACTATCGTAATTCAGAACACGCTACTACTCAAGCTAGTCCGGCTAAATTAATGTTTGGTCGTAATTTAAGAACTAAATTTGATTTATTAGTACCGCGAACAAGCGAGATTGCCGAAAATAATGTTTTAAGGTCAACTGAGCTTAACAAACAACATAGGGGGAGAGAATTTGTAGTAGGTGATGAGGTTTTGGCTAAAGATTTTTCTAATTCCTCATGGACATCAGGAACAGTAATTAAAAGAGATGGTAATGTTTTATATGATGTACAGGCAGAGGAGAGCAAGATTTTGCGACGCCATGCAGATCAATTAATATTAACACCTAAAGTTAGCAATCGCCGTTCTTGTCCTCTTGCTGCTTTTACTACCGACTTTAATGAAGGGGTGCAGGGGAATCGAGTAGTAAGGTATCAGAACCATCACAAGATTTAGCATTGCACACTTCAGCTCAACCGTCACAAGATTTAGCATTGCACACTTCAGCTCCTTCTGATTCCACTGTTCCTCAAGGCCGTTATAATTTAAGGCCTAGAGATAAGAATTAATTAATTACTTTGCTGTATAATATTTTCTCAATGTGTTGATGTGTAGAATGATATGATTATTAAGTTTATATTTAAGGTAAGGGGTGTTGTAATACGTTTGAGCGTTATTGTATACATATAGTTTTATACGCGTCATGTTCTTTTATATGTAAGTTTTTATATGTAAGACATTTCTTGTGTATAGATTTTTATTTGAAGGTTACCACAGTGTCGAATAAATTGTTGAATTAAATACATCGCATTATTTATATATACTAATATCATCAAGTTATCACACTAACATAAACGACGGTGGAATTTATACTTCAAATTGTTATAGCTGTCGAGCTGTCAGTGACAAACCTAAAGAAACTTAGAGATTTTCCAGAAAGTACGATCGGGTTGTCAATGGGGTTTCATGAATCACGTGACTATTAATTTAACCCGTTTTAAAGCAAAATATCGGGTAATAATATATAATAGTACGAACGTTTTTTTTTATTAGAATGACAACGAATGACAACTATGGAATAGAGTAGCCGCAACCAGTAGTACGAGTATAACTACAAGTTACTTATCAAAATTTATCAAATAGTTTATGTTTACCATCTATTTTCTCAAGTTAGCTGGCATCAATTCTTCACCCCGTGTGTAATGAATTATTACACGCGGGCTGTAGACCAATCACATCACTCGTATTTTCCTTATTCAACGGTTAGCAGACAGAAATGATACGGTATAGAGCAGTGATTCCCAAAGGGGTCTATATCTACCCCCCGAGGTCTATGACAACCTGCAAGGGGTCTACGTCAGCGAAAAAAAAATTGGGGGTCCATGAAATGAAAATGGGGGTCCACGATAGTGGATCTCAACATACACTGATAGTACCTACTTACTTACATTATACTATCTTATAATATAAAGACATAAATATACATTATTTATAAAAGTACCTATGAAGTAAAAAATTTATTATATATGTTTATAAAATTGTATAAGTTGTAGGATGTAGGCATTCGCTTTGTGGTCGCAATACATTACATTTTACACGTTTTGAACTTGTAAAAACCTGCACATAATGATATACCAGTATCATCTTGTTACAAGCATACGTGCAGTCTCAGAGCTTCGCGAACTTGCACTGACTTGTTCAATTCGCCACTCTATAAATACGAATGTGAGACAAATACGTTTATTCGTTTCCTGAATCTTGAAATGGAAAGTGCTAGAAAATATTAAAAAAATATATAAACTGGTAGTTTATCACACAAATTATAGTGAATCAGTGTTATTTTGTTTGAGAGTGCCGGAGAAATGTAAGTATATTATTTTTTATTAAATTTTAGTTTTGTACTCGTAGTTAGTAAAGATAGATAAATTACGCCAATCATGACTTCAGTTATTAGTAGTTTAATATTCAAATCATGCAAAATTACACGAGTACTCCTCAATAGTTTATTTTTCAAAGTTTAAGCAATCGGTATTATAATTACACTGCAATCTCCGTAACCCGAAGTAATTGCTGTAAGATGTTCGGATTACAGAATGCTTTCGGAAAAATCTAAGACAATTATACGTACATATTACGTATGTATTTTATTATTAACATACAGTATGTTACCACTTTGAAAGATAAATTAAGAAAATAAGAAATCCACAACTGTACAGCTTCTCACATTCATTTATAATGGCTGTACACCTATGCCTGCCATAAAATCTAAGACCATACGATTTAAATTTGACTTTGATTTTTTAATATACAGCTGCTTGACTTTAATGTCTTATTAAAATAGATTAATTTTACCCACAGATGACTGATACCATGTCCGAATCTAAAAAGAAATGTATGTGCCTTTTATGCAGCAAAGTTTTGAGCAATGATGCTATGAAACCATCTAAGCTGCAGGATCATCTGAGAAGATGTCACCATGATAAAACAGATAAAGATTTGAAATACTTTCAAACACTCAAAGATAAACTTCAGAAGAGACCCATGCTGGACAGAATGTTCGCTTCGACGACACAAAGAAACGATGATGGTTTGCGGGCGTCTTACAATAATATCTCGCTACTTATAGCAAAATCCGGAAAACCGCATACTATCGGAGAGAAGTTAATTTTGCCAGCCGTTGAAGAGGTTTTAAATACTGTTTTACACAAACCTGCATATGCGTATTGATAAAATGAGTTCTGATATTGAAAGCTTCTTGTGTAATTACGACCCATTTCTCTATACAACTGGACGAGTCAACTTTACCTGGTAATGCAGCATTATTATTGGCATATGTTCGATTTATTACGAATCAAGAAATCTATACGAACTGCTCTTCACACCACTTTACGTCAAATACATAGATTCTAGTGTATATGTCATGTATGGTTGTATTATTTGATTATTTCAGTTCTTACAGTTATATGATATAGCAAACTATTACAAGACATAATGGTTTCTTGTGCTCTACCTAGTTGTAAGAGTAGAAACAGGAAACAGCGTTAACAAGAAGAATTCGTCGAAAATAACATTTCATTGGTCAGTGTTTGACATAAAAACAATGTGCAGGGCCGTAATTGGAAAATTTCAATTGGTGCGCCTGTATGTAGGTACATAAATAAACTATTACATATTGAGCGTTTATATTGTCAAATTAAGACATTTATGGGCCTTGGGCCTAATAGGCGTGGGATATCGCAATTAATTTTAAATAAAACCATCTGTTAAGTGGAGGCTTAAGATTATACTTACAATTTTCAGTAGTTCGGACCTGGTGAGGCAGCCATATTGGTACACCGATTAAGCCCCGCCCAGTGCGCCGTTTTGAACATACAGGAAATATGCTTCATAGCGTCTCCTTAGTATACTAGCTCAATGGACTGAACTAAGTACAAACGAAGAACTTAAGGTTCAGTTTAAAAACGGATATCAGCAATTCTGGCTGCAAAACAACATACCTGTTACTTATCCCGTATATATAAGCGAGGAAATTTTTAATTTCCTTTCCATCGTCATACCTAGTGTAAAGGGGGTTCAGCGCTGTTATCAATCTCCTAACAAAAAAAAGCAACAAACTGGACATCATTGGCCGAGGAAATTTAAGATTAAACCTTACAAAATTGACGCCAAATGTTGATAATTTATTATTAAAGCATCAGGTTCAGCCTTCTCACTAAAAACATTTACTTATTGCTTAGTTTATTTTATGTTACGTATACATATTTTATATACCAGATACAAAATTTTATTGTGAGTAGTTTTAATTTAAATTCAATTAATAAATGTATAAAACTTAACATATGTTTTTACTTTAAGTTTTTAACATTAAACTTCACTACAATTAGAAATTTACAAAAAATCAATATCGGGTAAGTAGGGGGTGTTGGGTGTAGAACACCCAAACGCGGACAAAAAAGATCAGCAAGATGTCATGGCGGCAGAATGTAATGTAATGTCATGGCGGCAAAATGTATCGTTTTTTTTTGTTAAATAAAAATACAGTCCACTTTTAAAATAAATAAGTAGTGCATCATTTCATCATCACATGCAACAAGGACTGCAGCTACCCATGGTAAGGGTCTTTAGTCAACATTTCATGGTCCAATCGAGCGGATAACAACGAAAAATCGATAATCAGTGAACGGCGTCGCCCGATCCCTCGGTACAGCAAAGAACGAAGGTAAACGCATCAGAAGAGCCCAGTCGCTGCATAAGGTCAGTGCGTTCCTTTTATCAATCACGACTTCACGATATTCCAATCCTATTCGTTCTCGACTTGAATACAATAATTATCGTTCATCATCACGTGTGCCATTTTCAGATAAAAGTTTGAGGTTTGCTGCGGTGTTGCTACGGTCGGAAATAGTCGCGGATCCAAATAAATATTCTCGTAAACGCATGAGCACGTTAAATTAAGGTTTTCTATTCAATACGCATCAGATATTACTCGTACATTCACTCAAACATACAGATTCACGTTCTCGCATATGCGCTTTCTCTTAAATTAAGCTCAGTTAACGCGTTTATACACATTCTTGAGCAATTTTGTCAGTGAACCAGATACTATAAACCGGAGTGAAGTTAGCAGCTTCACTCCGGTTTATAGACCGGAGTGAAGTTAGCAGCCCGCATTTAGCGGCTCATTTTACGGAAACGCCCGAACACACATAGGCGTACGTGCGAGGTGCCTATATAATGCGCCGTATAAAGAGTAGATGATTGCAGGTAGTGAAAAGTGAGCATTATCTCAAATGGGAAAAACGCATAAAATGCAACCGAAGAAATATCAAACCATAAAAATATGTTACCAGCCGTTGATAAAGGTAGAATGAAAGAAGAATCATATGTATATTTACACATAAGAAAATTCCTACGATTAGACGCAGTCTGGTGTCAACTTGCGACCTGACAGAAATGATTAATAATCTAATCAGACAACCAGCAGTACCGGACAAAATCCCTTGCCGACCGTCGAAGGGGATGAAATTACACCCTAAAGCACTACAAAAATTCCTACGGCTAGACGCAGTCGGGTGTCAACTTGTGAGTAGATAGAAATGATGAATAATGTAATAAGACATCCAGCAACTCTCGACAAAATCTCTTGCTGGCCGTCGAAGGGGATGAAATCGCACCCTAAAGCACAAAAAAATTCCTACGGCTAGACGCAGTCGGTGTCAACTTGTGAGCAGATAGAAATGATGAATATTGTAATAAGACATCCAGCAAGTCTCGACAAAATCTCTTGCTGGCCGTCGAAGGGGATGAAATCGCACCCTAAAGCACAAAAAAAATTCCTACGGCTAGACGCAGTCGGGTGTCAACTTGTGAGCAGATAGAAATGATGAATAATGTAATAAGACATCCAGCAACTCTCGACAAAATCTCTTGCTGGCCGTCGAAGGGGATGAAATCGCACCCTAAAGCACACAAAAAATTCCTACGGCTAGACGCAGTCGGGTGTCGACTTGTGAGCAGATAGAAATGATGAATAATGTAATAAGACATCCAGCAACTCTCGACAAAATCTCTTGCTGGCCGTCGAAGGGGATGAAATCGCACCCTAAAGCACAAAAAAAATTCCTACTGCTAGACGCAGTCGGGTGTCAACTTGTGAGCCGATAGAAATGATGAATAATATAATAAGGCATCCAGCAAGTCTCAACAAAATCTCTTGCTGGCCGTCGAAGGGGATGAAATCGCACCCTAAAGCACAAAAAATTCCTACGGCTAGACGCAGTCGGGTGTCAACTTGTGAGCAGATAGAAATGATGAATAATGTAATAAGACATCCAGCAACTCTCGACAAAATCTCTTGCTGGCCGTCGAAGGGGATGAAATCGCACCCTAAAGCACAAAAAAATTCCTACGGCTAGACGCAGTCGGGTGTCAACTCGTGACCCGATAGAAATGATGAATAATATAATAAGACATCCAGCAACTCTCGACAAAATCTCTTGCTGGCCGTCGAAGGGGATGAAATCGCACCCTAAAGCACAAAAAATTCCTACGGCTAGACGCAGTCGGGTGTCAACTTGTGAGCCGATAGAAATGATGAATAATATAATAAGGCATCCAGCAAGTCTCAACAAAATCTCTTGCTGGCCGTCGAAGGGGATGAAATCGCACCTAAAGCACTACAAAAATTCCTACGGCTAGACGCAGTCGGGTGTCAACTCGTGACCCGATAGAAATGATGAATAATGTAATAAGACATCCAGCAACTCTCGACAAAATCTCTTGCTGGCCGTCGAAGGGGATGAAATCGCACCCTAAAGCACAAAAAATTCCTACGGCTAGACGCAGTCGGGTGTCAACTTGTGAGCCGATAGAAATGATGAATAATATAATAAGGCATCCAGCAAGTCTCAACAAAATCTCTTGCTGGCCGTCAAAGGGGATGAAATCGCACCCTAAAGCACACAAAAAATTCCTACGGCTAGACGCAGTCGGGTGTCAACTTGTGAGCAGATAGAAATGATGAATAATGTAATAAGACATCCAGCAACTCTCGACAAAATCTCTTGCTGGCCGTCGAAGGGGATGAAATCGCACCCTAAAGCACAAAAAAATTCCTACGGCTAGACGCAGTCGGGTGTCAACTTGTGAGCAGATAGAAATGATGAATAATGTAATAAGACATCCAGCAACTCTCGACAAAATCTCTTGCTGGCCGTCGAAGGGGATGAAATC
Organism: Holotrichia oblita; assembly: GCA_023690525.1. NCBI lineage: Eukaryota > Metazoa > Arthropoda > Insecta > Coleoptera > Scarabaeidae > Holotrichia > Holotrichia oblita. The sequence continues at coordinate 81,763,013 of CM043019.1, read as the reverse complement.
GCACCCTACAGCACAAAGAAGATTCCTACGGCTAGACGCAGTCGGGTGTCAACTTGTGAGCCGATAGAAATGATGAATAATATAATAAGGCATCCAGCAAGTCTCAACAAAATCTCTTGCTGGCCGTCGAAGGGGATGAAATCGCACCCTAAAGCACAAAAAAATTCCTACGGCTAGACGCAGTCGGTGTCAACTTGTGAGCAGATAGAAATGATGAATAATGTAATAAGACATCCAGCAACTCTCGACAAAATCTCTTGCTGGCCGTCGAAGGGGATGAAATCGCACCCTAAAGCACAAAAAAAATTCCTACGGCTAGACGCAGTCGGGTGTCAACTTGTGAGCCGATAGAAATGATGAATAATGTAATAAGACTTCCAGCAACTCTGGACAAAATCTCTTGCTGGCCGTCAAAGGGGATGAAATCGCACCCTAAAGCACAAAAAAATTCCTACGGCTACACGCAGTTGGGTGTCAACTCGTGACCCGATAGAAATGATGAATAATGTAATAAGACATCCAGCAACTCTCGACAAAATATCTTGCTGGCCGTCGAAGGGGATGAAATCGCACCCTAAAGCACAAAAAAATTCCTAGGGCTAGACGCAGTCGGGTGTCAACTTGTGAGCCGATAGAAATGATGAATAATATAATAAGGCATCCAGCAAGTCTCAACAAAATCTCTTGCTGGCCGTCGAAGGGGATGAAATCGCACCCTAAAGCACAAAAAAATTCCTACGGCTAGACGCAGTCGGGTGTCAACTTGTGAGCAGATAGAAATGATGAATAATGTAATAAGACATCCAGCAACTCTCGACAAAATCTCTTGCTGGCCGTCGAAGGGGATGAAATCGCACCCTAAAGCACAAAAAAAATTCCTACGGCTAGACGCAGTCGGGTGTCAACTTGTGAGCAGATAGAAATGATGAATAATGTAATAAGACATCCAGCAACTCTCGACAAAATCTCTTGCTGGCCGTCGAAGGGGATGAAATCGCACCCTAAAGCACAAAAAGATTCCTACGGCTAGACGCAGTCGGGTGTCAACTTGTGAGCCGATAGAAATGATGAATAATATAATAAGGCATCCAGCAAGTCTCAACAAAATCTCTTGCTGGCCGTCGAAGGGGATGAAATCGCACCCTAAAGCACAAAAAAAATTCCTACGGCTAGACGCAGTCGGGTGTCAACTTGTGAGCAGATAGAAATGATGAATAATGTAATAAGACATCCAGCAACTCTCGACAAAATCTCTTGCTGGCCGTCGAAGGGGATGAAATCGCACCCTAAAGCACAAAAAAAATTCCTACGGCTAGACGCAGTCGGGTGTCAACTTGTGAGCCGATAGAAATGATGAATAATGTAATAAGACTTCCAGCAACTCTGGACAAAATCTCTTGCTGGCCGTCAAAGGGGATGAAATCGCACCCTAAAGCACAAAAAAATTCCTACGGCTAGACGCAGTTGGGTGTCAACTCGTGAGCCGATAGAAATGATGAATAATGTAATAAGACATCCAGCAACTCTCGACAAAATATCTTGCTGGCCGTCGAAGGGGATGAAATCGCACCCTAAAGCACAAAAAAAATTCCTAGGGCTAGACGCAGTCGGGTGTCAACTTGTGAGCCGATAGAAATGATGAATAATATAATAAGGCATCCAGCAAGTCTCAACAAAATCTCTTGCTGGCCGTCGAAGGGGATGAAATCGCACCCTAAAGCACAAAAAAAATTCCTACGGCTAGACGCAGTCGGGTGTCAACTTGTGAGCCGATAGAAATGATGAATAATATAATAAGGCATCCAGCAAGTCTCAACAAAATCTCTTGCTGGCCGTCGAAGGGGATGAAATCGCACCCTAAAGCACACAAAAAATTCCTACGGCTAGACGCAGTTGGGTGTCAACTCTTGACCCGATAGAAATGATGAATAATGTAATAAGACATCCAGAAACTCTCGACAAAATCTCTTGCTGGCCGTCGAAGGGGATGAAATCGCACCCTAAAGCACAAAAAAAATTCCTACGGCTAGACGCAGTCGGGTGTCAACTTGTGAGCCGATAGAAATGATGAATAATATAATAAGGCATCCAGCAAGTCTCAACAAAATCTCTTGCTGGCCGTCGAAGGGGATGAAATCGCACCCTAAAGCACAAAAAAATTCCTACGGCTAGACGCAGTCGGGTGTCAACTTGTGAGCCGATAGAAATGATGAATAATGTAATAAGACATCCAGCAACTCTCGACAAAATCTCTTGCTGGCCGTCGAAGGGGATGAAATCGCACCTAAAGCACAAAAAAATTCCTACGGCTAGACGCAGTCGGGTGTCAACTTGTGAGCCGATAGAAATGATGAATAATATAATAAGGCATCCAGCAAGTCTCAACAAAATCTCTTGCTGGCCGTCGAAGGGGATGAAATCGCACCCTAAAGCACAAAAAAATTCCTACGGCTAGACGCAGTTGGGTGTCAACTCGTGACCCGATAGAAATGATTAATAATGTAATAAGACATCCAGCAACTCTCGACAAAATCTCTTGCTGGCCGTCGAAGGGGATGAAATCGCACCCTAAAGCACAAAAAAAATTCCTACGGCTAGACGCAGTCGGGTGTCAACTCGTGACCCGATAGAAATGATGAATAATGTAATAAGACATCCAGCAACTCTCGACAAAATCTCTTGCTGGCCGTCGAAGGGGATGAAATCGCACCCTAAAGCACAAAAAAATTCCTACGGCTAGACGCAGTCGGGTGTCAACTTGTGAGCCGATAGAAATGATGAATAATATAATAAGGCATCCAGCAAGTCTCAACAAAATCTCTTGCTGGCCGTCGAAGGGGATGAAATCGCACCCTAAAGCACACAAAAAATTCCTACGGCTAGACGCAGTCGGGTGTCAACTTGTGAGCAGATAGAAATGATGAATAATGTAATAAGACATCCAGCAACTCTCGACAAAATCTCTTGCTGGCCGTCGAAGGGGATGAAATCGCACCCTAAAGCACAAAAAAAATTCCTACGGCTAGACGCAGTCGGGTGTCAACTTGTGAGCCGATAGAAATGATGAATAATAATTATATTATTATTAAAGGCATCCAGCAAGTCTCAACAAAATCTCTTGCTGGCCGTCGAAGGGGATGAAATCGCACCCTAAAGCACAAAAAAAATTCCTACGGCTAGACGCAGTCGGGTGTCAACTTGTGAGCAGATAGAAATGATGAATATTGTAATAAGACATCCAGCAACTCTCGACAAAATCTCTTGCTGGCCGTCGAAGGGGATGAAATCGCACCCTAAAGCACAAAAAAAATTCCTACGGCTAGACGCAGTCGGGTGTCAACTTTGAGCCGATAGAAATGATGAATAATATAATAAGGCATCCAGCAAGTCTCAACAAAATCTCTTGCTGGCCGTCGAAGGGGATGAAATCGCACCCTAAAGCACATGAAAATTCCTACGGCTAGACGCAGTCAAAAAATCAACTTGTGAGCCGATAGAAATGATGAATAATAATTATATTATTATTAAAGGCATCCAGCAAGTCTCAACAAAATCTCTTGCTGGCCGTCGAAGGGGATGAAATCGCACCCTAAAGCACAAAAAAAATTCCTACGGCTAGACGCAGTCGGGTGTCAACTTGTGAGCCGATAGAAATGATGAATAATATAATAAGACATCCAGCAAGTCTCGACAAAATAAGTGAGACATATGTTACATATAGTAGGTAAGCAAGTTAATTTCTTATAGATTTATGTTGATTTTTCACATAAGGTTTTTTCTGCTAATATCCGCTATAAGCAAACTGTTTTGGTGTATGGTTGTTTCCAGTAGTAAGTAGTTGAAGTAACGTATTTATAAATATAATCATGGGTACGAAACGCATTTCGAAAGAAACTGCTTTCGAAATAATTAGTCAACATCTTTTAAATAGTCAGCCCTGCTTTAAGTATGGCAATTCAATTGATAAGAATGTATGCCAAAACATTGCTCAGGAACTTCGTGGAAGTAAATATGGATACTTCAGCACAATTTCCAGCATTGTGAGCAAAAATAGGGAATTCCAAACATATTTCATAGAAAAAACTAAAAAAAGAGTTTCTTCTGGAATTCAAAAACTAAATATACAAACCTTAAGATTGATTTTTACGAAAATGAATGTAGTGACATCGCAAATGTCTGGAAATTACAGAAATGAAGCTTCCTTGTTTGGTATCGTCTGTAAAAAATTTCAATTAAAAAATTCTTTAAAAAATAGAAAGAAAATTTATAAGATATCTAGAAAATTGGCAATAACGGAAATTAAACCTGAAACTAGAAATAATATTTCCCTAAAAACCAATGAAATAGACCAAATATCAGTGAAATCGCATTACGTACACAAAGCTGTACATACTAACAATAGTGATTGTGCTACTCCGCTAAAGTCTAATATGGAAAATTGTAAGCATAATGAATGTATGGTATATAAAGCCGGGGAAAGTTTTATAAATAAATCAATAACTTCCACAGCCTCAAGTGATATTACTGTTCCTCAAAATTATGATTTTTCAAATGAAGATGAAGTGTCACCAATTCAAGTAAAAATTCCAAAAGAATTACATAATTTATCTAGTCCATGTAAATTGGCAGACATTTTGCCTTGTGGGTCTCGAAATAGACAATTAAACCAAAAGAATGATAACAATTATAAACTATGCACAATTTTAGAAGGTTTCTTTGAAATTGATCAAAAATCCTGGAATGTTATAATATAACAACAAGAAATTAAATGCTAAATATTACCCATATTACTTGCGTAACAGAATTGCAAAGTATGTGAATAACATTTGCTTGATAATTTTTAAATATGTAAAATACTTGAAAAACAGTGACATAAATATATATGGACTTTGTAAACATAATAATTATACGTGTAAAAAGTTTAAGATACATATACGAGATCGACAGGTATTTGTTTATAGTTCGTCAATAGACTATTGCCATCAAGAATATGCAACACTACATGTACGAGGTGTAGAGAGAGAATTATGCAAAAATATTATTTTAAAAACAAAACCGTTGAATTACAACAAAAGTACATTAATACATGCATCAAAAAAAATCTTGGAAACAGGTAAAAATTTACAAAAAATAAAATCAGATAGTACCCTCAGAAAGATAAGATCTGAGGCGCTCTCTCAACTCGACAGAAATAAAAATGACTTAATGGACATGATGTTAATGCAGAGCGATCATCCTGAATATATTAAAGAAGTAAGTATAGAACAAGTGCAGATATTAAAATTGCAAAATAATAGAAACGAACTTCCATTAATATATTTTGATGCCACTGGTGGAGTTGTCAGGAATCCCCAAATCATTCCAACAAAACGAATTTATTTTTATACTGCTGTTATAAATATAAGAAACATAAAAAGGATTTATCCCATATTTTCGATGATATCCGCTGTTCATACCTCAAACATGATTTTCAAGTTATTTCACGATTTTCGCTACTTTTGTGAGGAAAATAATGCCTGGCCAGTATTTCAAGGAGTAGTCACTGATTTTTCATTTGCAAATATACATGCAATTTGTAAATCGATGAATCGGTGCACTTTACCGGAGTATCTCCAGGAAACATATAAGTTGTCAGAAAAAAATATGAAGCCGAGTGATGTAAATTTAGTAGGGATACACTTATGTTGTGCTCATTTTATGAAGATGGTATGTCAAGATATAGAAGTGTCCGCAAAAAATAATGAACAGAAAAATTATTTTAAAGATCTCTTAGCAGCATCTATATTATCGAAAAATTTAAGCACCCTTGATAATTTTGTGTTAAATACTTTTATTATTTTAAAAAGTAAATTCCACACTTCTCAAACAGAAGCGGCACTCAGATACATAAGTACAGCTTGTGAACAAAATTCAAGTGACATAGACAATGTATCAGTATTTTCACGAGAGAATTATTCAAGTGATTTGCCTGATAATACTAGTACAACATTACATAAAGCAAGTCCTTTCTATAAACGGTATGTAAATTTAACAAATGATATCAAAATTGAACAGACAGGGACAATAGACAACGTGTACCATAACGACGATTTTATGCGTATTATTATTAACAAATATCTGCCATTTTGTTCTTTATATACAGGTTTAATGTTAAAGTCTCGACCAGTGAGCAATGCAACGGTCGAAAATTATTTTGGTCAATTGAAACAATAAATTTTAGAAGGCCAAAGAAACCTGAAATGTTCTCAATTTGTTAGAAAGTTCCGACAAGATGTTTTGGCGATAAAAGTTGAATGTGACCTAAGCATTAAAAAAACGAGACTGTCGAAAACTGATTCATCAGACGAGAAATATTCTCAAGAAAGTTGGGCAAAGAGAGTTAAAAGGACAGACACTCATTTTACGGGTAAATATTTGAAGCATGTATCTTCTACTTCTAACGAATCGGTCATTTATCCCGAAGATGATAAAGATATCGCTCAATGCGCTTACTGTGGTCACGGAATGTTGCATGCAATCACATCTTGGGTGCAATGCGATGAATGCGAACGATGGATTCATCAAACATGCGACATATCTACAGAAAAGAGTGAGAAAAGCTACAACAGTAATTTTGTATGCAAGTTATGTACTTCAGATAAACCCTCGTTGAATAGTACAAGTAAAAGAAAATCAAAAATGCTTAGCATTTATGAAGAGTGTCAAACCTATTTAAATAGCATAGACATGTCACATGTAGACCGTGAAAAGCTGGAGCTCTGTACACGATCTCAACACAATAGTACCATATGGAGAGAGCAAAGGAAAACTAGACTCACGTCCTCCTTCTTTGGAAGAATCTGTAAAGCCAAAGACGTTTCATCATTCGCTTATATCATTGATAGTATTAGAAAACCGCGAAATATAAATACGCTAGCTATAAATCATGGAATCACGTGTGAGAAGTTAGCCATAGAAGCATATACAACTAAGAATAACACAGTTTGTCTACCAGCTGGATTGTATATTCACAAAACCTATCCCTTTGTAGCAGCGTCCCCAGACGGACTGCTTCAAGACAATGGTCTCTTAGAGATCAAATTCCCATATAATGCACGAAATTATGACCCGAATACTTGTAAATTCGACTTTTTGAACAATAATGGCAATATAGTAAACAAGAACCACAATTACTACTATCAAGTCCAAGGTGCGCTTGAAATAACCGACAGAATGTGGTGTGACTTAGTAATATATACCTTTAAGGGGATAAAGATAATACGCATATATAGAAACAAAAAATTTTGGGATATTATGTTCGAAAAATTGAAAACTTTTTATTTCTTTCATATGTTGCCAAAACTAATATATCCCGACAAACAACTATCTATTATCGAACAAAAATGGACAACCAGAGAAAATTTAAAGTTGTTGGACAATGGCCTGGTAGCTAATAATGGTTACTATAAAGAGTTAAGTAACAGAAGAGGTTACATTGTCACGTACAATCCACATATAAATTTTTCGGTCAAAGAGCTATTAATTGCAGATTTCATTACTTTGAATTCTCAGGAATATGTATCTAGTTTTGTTATTGACCACTGCATAAATATATTCAATAGAATAAATGGAAGCAAATATCAAATAATTTCAGTGGCCAAAACGTCTATTCTATTTGGCGAAAATACTTTAAATAAATCGTTTGTTAATGGAGTAAATTTTCAAAAAAGCGACATTGTTATGCCAATTTGCATAGCCAGCCATTATATACTGATATTGTATTCTATGAACGAGAAACAGCTTACCATAGTTGATCCCCTGGGAAACGAGGCCATTATCGGAAAGGAGTACAAAAAGATTTGAAAATTTTATGCTTCTAAAAGAAAAATCTAATTCTGACATGAAACTGAGTTTCATAAATCACATACGACAGACTGATTCCTATAATTGCGGAATTTTTATAGTTTACTTTTTCGAACGAATCGTTCGAGGTGATGATCTGACAACTGACATCAATGCTGTTGCCTATAGAACTAAACTGCAAAAGTTTTTATTGGAAAATAGTACTGATATGATGCAATTATGTCTATATTGTAGTCAAATAGCAGACATTTCTAACTCGTTTAAATGCAGATGTTGCCTAAGATACATACACCAAAGATGCTTACTGACATTGACAGAAATCGAAGCTGGGGTAAAACCATTAGAAAAAACTATTAATGGAATTTGCGATTTATGCAGAGAAAATTAATCATCACCAGAGCCAACTGTAGTGACGAAGATTAAAACAGTTTTGGTAAAAAGAAGAGCCACGGTTGCTGCTTTAACGGATTAATTCCGAAACCAAGTGAATGGACTCCATATAAAGAAAAATATTCATTTCTCTCAAAACGCTATCGAAGAAGAGGGAGAACAATGCTGTATTATATTAAATTTCTATAAAGAAGGAAGTTACTTAATGCCACATAACTTATACCTTTCTGAAAGCACATATTCGAGGTCGTATCATAACCACGAAAGGACGATATAAGAAAAGAAGCTCACTAATACTGCTAAGCATGCAGAAAAGGCGGAGTAATAGTAGTAATTAATACCTAACAATTGTATTTTAATTATATATTTAAGAAATAATATACCTACGTATTAAAGACTGACGCGAGATTATCCCTTTCGCATTTACCTTACTAAAATTGTTCTACCTAGTATAAATAGAAATAAAAAAAAATCTGGTTAAAATGCATGTAATTTAGAATGTATGTATGTAGATACATATATTTAATATATTTCAGTTTGTCTAATATGTAACATGTATTACATTATTATTATTATAAGTATATTTATAAATTTTTACAACATTAAAAATATTACTTAGCTCAAATAAGATTTTTAGTCTGTTTGTTAGATTTTGTGGAGGACTGCTCGATGTCTTATTATTATTAATCATTTCTATCGGGTCACGAGTTGACACCCAACTGCGTCTAGCCGGTGGAAGTTTTTTAGTGCTTTAGGGTACAATTTCATCCCCTTCGACGGCTGGCAAGAGATTTTGTCGAGAGTTGCTGGATGTCTTATTAGATTATTAATCATTTATATCGGGTCACGAGTTGACACCCAACTGCGTTTAGCCGGATGAAGTTTTTTAGTGCTTTAGGGTACAATTTCATCCCCTTCGACGGCTGGCAAGAGATTTTGTCGGGAGTTGCTGGATGTCTTATTAGATTATTAATCATTTATATCGGGTCACGAGCTGACACCCAACTGCGTCTAGCCGGAGGAAGTTTTTTAGTGCTTTAGGGTACAATTTCATCCCCTTCGACGGCTGGCAAGAGATTTTGTCGAGAGTTGCTGGATGTCTTATTACATTATTCATCATTTCTATCGGCTCACAAGTTGACACCCGACTGCGTCTAGCCGTAGGAATTTTTTGTGTGCTTTAGGGTGCGATTTCATCCCCTTCGACGACCAGCAAGAGATTTTGTCGAGAGTTGCTGGATGTCTTATTACATTATTCATCATTTCTATCGGGTCACGAGTTGACACCCAACTGCGTCTAGCCGTAGGAATTTTTTGTGTGCTTTAGGGTGCGATTTCATCCCCTTCGACGACCAGCAAGAGATTTTGTTGAGAGTTGCTGGATGTCTTATTACATTATTCATCATTTATATCGGGTCACGAGTTGACATCCAACTGCGTGTAGCCGTAGGAATATTTTTGTGCTTTAGGGTGCGATTTCATCCCCTTTGACGGCCAGCAAGAGATTTTGTCGAGAGTTGCTGGAAGTCTTATTACATTATTCATTATTTCTATCGGCTCACAAATTGACACCCGCCTGCGTCTAGCCGTAGGAATTTTTTTTGTGCTTTAGGGTGCGATTTCATCCCCTTCGACGGCCAGCAAGAGATTTTGTCGAGAGTTGCTGGATGTTTTATTACATTATTCATCATTTCTATCTGCTCACAAGTTGACACCCGACTGCGTCTAGCCGTAGGAATTTTTTTTGTGCTTTAGGGTGCGATTTCATCCCCTTCGACGGCCAGCAAGAGATTTTGTTGAGACTTGCTGGATGCCTTATTATATTATTCATCATTTCTATCGGCTCACAAGTTGACACCCGACTGCGTCTAGCCGTAGGAATTTTTTTTGTGCTTTAGGGTGCGATTTCATCCCTTCGACGGCCAGCAAGAGATTTTGTCGAGAGTTGCTGGATGTCTTATTACATTATTCATCATTTCTATCTGCTCACAAGTTGACACCCGACTGCGTCTAGCCGTAGGAATTTTTTTTGTGCTTTAGGGTGCGATTTCATCCCCTTCGACGGCCCGCAAGAGATTTTGTCGAGAGTTGCTGGATGTCTTATTACATTATTCATCATTTCTATCGGCTCACAAGTTGACACCGACTGCGTCTAGCCGTAGGAATTTTTTTGTGCTTTAGGGTGCGATTTCATCCCCTTCGACGGCCAGCAAGGGATTTTGTCGAGAGTTGCTGGATGTCTTATTACATTATTCATCATTTCTATCTGCTCACAAGTTGACACCCGACTGCGTCTAGCCGTAGGAATTTTTTTGTGCTTTAGGGTGCGATTTCATCCCCTTCGACGGCCAGCAAGAGATTTTGTTGAGACTTGCTGGATGCCTTATTATATTATTCATCATTTCTATCTGCTCACAAGTTGACACCCGACTGCGTCTAGCCGTACGAATTTTTTTAATGCTTTAGGGTGCAATTTCATCCCCTTCGACGGTCGGCAAGAGATTTTGTCGAGAGTTGCTGGATGTCTTATTACATTATTCATCATTTCTATCTGCTCACAAGTTGACACCCGACTGCATCTAGCCGTTGGAATTTTTTTTGTGCTTTAGGGTGCGATTTCATTCCCTTCGACGGCCAGCAAGAGATTTTGTTGAGAATTGCTGGATGCCTTATTATATTATTCATCATTTCTATCGGCTCACAAGTTGACACCCGACTGCGTCTAGCCGTAGGAATTTTTTGTGTGCTTTAGGGTGCGATTTCATCCCCTTCGACGGCCAGCAAGAGATTTTGTCGAGAGTTGCTGGATGTCTTATTACATTATTCATCATTTCTATCGGGTCACGAGTTGACACCCAACTGCGTCTAGCCGTAGGAATTTTTTGTGTGCTTTAGGGTGCGATTTCATCCCCTTCGACGATCAGCAAGAGATTTTGTTGAGAGTTGCTGGATGTGTTATTACATTATTCATCATTTCTATCTGCTCACAAGTTGACACCCGACTGCGTCTAGCCGTAGGAATTTTTTTTGTGCTTTAGGGTGCGATTTCATCCCCTTCGACGGCCAGCAAGAGATTTTGTCGAGAGTTGCTGGATGTCTTATTACATTATTCATCATTTCTATCGGGTCATGAGTTGACACCCAACTGCGTCTAGCCGTAGGAATTTTTTGTGTGCTTTAGGGTGCGATTTCATCCCCTTCGACGGCCAGCAAGAGATTTTGTCGAGAGTTGCTGGATGTCTTATTACATTATTCATCATTTCTATCTGCTCACAAGTTGACACCCGACTGCGTCTAGCCGTAGGAATTTTTTTTGTGCTTTAGGGTGCGATTTCATCCCCTTCAACGGCCAGCAAGAGATTTTGTCGAGACTTGCTGGATGCCTTATATTATTATTCATCATTTCTATCGGCTCACAAGTTGACACCCGACTGCGTCTAGCCGTAGGAATTTTTTTTGTGCTTTAGGATGCGATTTCATCCCCTTCGACGGCCAGCAAGAGATTTTGTCGAGAGTTGCTGGATGTCTTATTACATTATTCATCATTTCTATCTGCTCACAAGTTGACACCGACTGCGTCTAGCCGTAGGAATTTTTTTGTGCTTTAGGGTGCGATTTCATCCCCTTCGACGGCCAGCAAGAGATTTTGTCGAGACTTGCTGGATGTCTTATTATATTATTCATCATTTCTATCGGCTCACAAGTTGACACCCGACTGCGTCTAGCCGTAGGCATTTTTTTTGTGCTTTAGGGTGCGATTTCATCCCCTTCGACGGCCAGCAAGAGATTTTGTCGAGAGTTGCTGGATGTCTTATTACATTATTCATCATTTCTATCTCCTCACAAGTTGACACCCGACTGCGTCTAGCCGTAGGAATTTTTTTGTGCTTTAGGGTGCGATTTCATCCCCTTCGACGGCCAGCAAGAGATTTTGTTGAGAATTGCTGGATGCCTTATTATATTATTCATCAGTTCTATCGGCTCACAAGTTGACACTCGACTGCGTCTAGCCGTAGGAATTTTTTGTGTGCTTTAGGGTGCGATTTCATCCCCTTCGACGGCCAGCAAGAGATTTTGTCGAGAGTTGCTGGATGTCTTATTACATTATTCATCATTTCTATCGGGTCACGAGTTGACACCCAACTGCGTCTAGCCGTAGGAATTTTTTGTGTGCTTTAGGGTGCGATTTCATCCCCTTCGACGACCAGCAAGAGATTTTGTTGAGAGTTGCTGGATGTCTTATTACATTATTCATCATTTATATCGGGTCACGAGTTGACACCCAACTGCGTGTAGCCGTAGGAATTTTTTTGTGCTTTAGGGTGCGATTTCATCCCCTTTGACGGCCAGCAAGAGATTTTGTCGAGAGTTGCTGGAAGTCTTATTACATTATTCATCATTTCTATCGGCTCACAAGTTGACACCGACTGCGTCTAGCCGTAGGAATTTTTTTGTGCTTTAGGGTGCGATTTCATCCCCTTCGACGGCCAGCAAGAGATTTTTTGAGACTTGCTGGATGCCTTATTATATTATTCATCATTTCTATCGGCTCACAAGTTGACACCCGACTGCGTCTAGCCGTAGGAATTTTTTTTGTGCTTTAGGGTGCGATTTCATCCCCTTCGACGGCCAGCAAGAGATTTTGTCGAGAGTTGCTGGATGTCTTATTACATTATTCATCATTTCTATCTGCTCACAAGTTGACACCCGACTGCGTCTAGCCGTAGGAATTTTTTTTGTGCTTTAGGGTGCGATTTCATCCCCTTCGACGGCCCGCAAGAGATTTTGTCGAGAGTTGCTGGATGTCTTATTACATTATTCATCATTTCTATCGGCTCACAAGTTGACACCCGACTGCGTCTAGCCGTAGGAATTTTTTTTGTGCTTTAGGGTGCGATTTCATCCCCTTCGACGGCCAGCAAGGGATTTTGTCGAGAGTTGCTGGATGTCTTATTACATTATTCATCATTTCTATCTGCTCACAAGTTGACACCCGACTGCGTCTAGCCGTAGGAATTTTTTTTGTGCTTTAGGGTGCGATTTCATCCCCTTTGACGGCCAGCAAGAGATTTTGTCGAGAGTTGCTGGAAGTCTTATTACATTATTCATCATTTCTATCGGCTCACAAGTTGACACCCGACTGCGTCTAGCCGTAGGAATTTTTTTGTGCTTTAGGGTGCGATTTCATCCCCTTCGACGGCCAGCAAGAGATTTTTTGAGACTTGCTGGATGCCTTATTATATTATTCATCATTTCTATCGGCTCACAAGTTGACACCCGACTGCGTCTAGCCGTAGGAATTTTTTTGTGCTTTAGGGTGCGATTTCATCCCCTTCGACGGCCAGCAAGAGATTTTGTCGAGAGTTGCTGGATGTCTTATTACATTATTCATCATTTCTATCTGCTCACAAGTTGACACCGACTGCGTCTAGCCGTAGGAATTTTTTTTGTGCTTTAGGGTGCGATTTCATCCCCTTCGACGGCCCGCAAGAGATTTTGTCGAGAGTTGCTGGATGTCTTATTACATTATTCATCATTTCTATCGGCTCACAAGTTGACACCCGACTGCGTCTAGCCGTAGGAATTTTTTTTGTGCTTTAGGGTGCGATTTCATCCCCTTCGACGGCCAGCAAGGGATTTTGTCGAGAGTTGCTGGATGTCTTATTACATTATTCATCATTTCTATCTGCTCACAAGTTGACACCGACTGCGTCTAGCCGTAGGAATTTTTTTTGTGCTTTAGGGTGCGATTTCATCCCCTTCGACGGCCAGCAAGAGATTTTGTTGAGACTTGGTGGATGCCTTATTATATTATTCATCATTTCTATCTGCTCACAAGTTGACACCCGACTGCGTCTAGCCGTACGAATTTTTTTAATGCTTTAGGGTGCAATTTCATCCCCTTCGACAGTCGGCAAGAGATTTTGTCGAGAGTTGCTGGATGTCTTATTACATTATTCATCATTTCTATCTGCTCACAAGTTGACACCCGACTGCGTCTAGCCGTAGGAATTTTTTTTGTGCTTTAGGGTGCGATTTCATCCCCTTCGACGGCCAGCAAGGGATTTTGTCGAGAGTTGCTGGATGTCTTATTACATTATTCATCATTTCTATCTGCTCACAAGTTGACACCCGACTGCGTCTAGCCGTAGGAATTTTTTTTGTGCTTTAGGGTGCGATTTCATCCCCTTCGACGGCCAGCAAGAGATTTTGTTGAGACTTGCTGGATGCCTTATTATATTATTCATCATTTCTATCTGTTCACAAGTTGACACCCGACTGCGTCTAGCCGTACGAATTTTTTTAATGCTTTAGGGTGCGATTTCATCCCCTTCGACGGCCAGCAAGAGATTTTGTCGAGAGTTGCTGGATGTCTTATTACATTATTCATCATTTCTATCTGCTCACAAGTTGACACCGACTGCGTCTAGCCGTAGGAATTTTTTTTGTGCTTTAGGTGCGATTTCATCCCCTTCGACGGCCCGCAAGAGATTTTGTCGAGAGTTGCTGGATGTCTTATTACATTATTCATCATTTCTATCGGCTCACAAGTTGACACCCGACTGCGTCTAGCCGTAGGAATTTTTTTGTGCTTTAGGGTGCGATTTCATCCCCTTCGACGGCCAGCAAGAGATTTTGTTGAGAATTGCTGGATGCCTTATTATATTATTCATCATTTCTATCGGCTCACAAGTTGACACTCGACTGCGTCTAGCCGTAGGAATTTTTTGTGTGCTTTAGGGTGCGATTTCATCCCCTTCGACGGCCAGCAAGAGATTTTGTCGAGAGTTGCTGGATGTCTTATTACATTATTCATCATTTCTATCGGGTCACGAGTTGACACCCAACTGCGTCTAGCCGTAGGAATTTTTGTGTGCTTTAGGGTGCGATTTCATCCCCTTCGACGACCAGCAAGAGATTTTGTTGAGAGTTGCTGGATGTCTTATTACATTATTCATCATTTATATCGGGTCACGAGTTGACACCCAACTGCGTGTAGCCGTAGGAATTTTTTGTGCTTTAGGGTGCGATTTCATCCCCTTTGACGGCCAGCAAGAGATTTTGTCGAGAGTTGCTGGAAGTCTTATTACATTATTCATCATTTCTATCGGCTCACAAGTTGACACCCGACTGCGTCTAGCCGTAGGAATTTTTTTTGTGCTTTAGGTGCGATTTCATCCCCTTCGACGGCCAGCAAGAGATTTTTTGAGACTTGCTGGATGCCTTATTATATTATTCATCATTTCTATCGGCTCACAAGTTGACACCCGACTGCGTCTAGCCGTAGGAATTTTTTTGTGCTTTAGGGTGCGATTTCATCCCCTTCGACGGCCCGCAAGAGATTTTGTCGAGAGTTGCTGGATGTCTTATTACATTATTCATCATTTCTATCGGCTCACAAGTTGACACCCGACTGCGTCTAGCCGTAGGAATTTTTTTTGTGCTTTAGGGTGCGATTTCATCCCCTTCGACGGCCAGCAAGGGATTTTGTCGAGAGTTGCTGGATGTCTTATTACATTATTCATCATTTCTATCTGCTCACAAGTTGACACCCGACTGCGTCTAGCCGTAGGAATTTTTTTTGTGCTTTAGGGTGCGATTTCATCCCCTTCGACGGCCAGCAAGAGATTTTGTTGAGACTTGCTGGATGCCTTATTATATTATTCATCATTTCTATCGGCTCACAAGTTGACACCGACTGCGTCTAGCCGTAGGAATTTTTTTTGTGCTTTAGGGTGCGATTTCATCCCCTTCGACGGCCAGCAAGAGATTTTGTCGAGAGTTGCTGGATGCCTTATTATATTATTCATCATTTCTATCGGCTCATAAGTTGACACCCGACTGCGTCTAGCCGTAGGAATTTTTTGTGTGCTTTAGGGTGCGATTTCATCCCCTTCGACGGCCAGCAAGAGATTTTGTCGAGAGTTGCTGGATGTCTTATTACATTATTCATCATTTCTATCGGGTCACGAGTTGACACCCAACTGCGTCTAGCCGTAGGAATTTTTTTTGTGCTTTAGGGTGCGATTTCATCCCCTTCGACGGCCAGCAAGAGATTTTGTTGAGACTTGCTGGATGCCTTATTATATTATTCATCATTTCTATCTGTTCACAAGTTGACACCCGACTGCGTCTAGCCGTACGAATTTTTTTAATGCTTTAGGGTGCGATTTCATCCCCTTCGACGGCCAGCAAGAGATTTTGTCGAGAGTTGCTGGATGTCTTATTACATTATTCATCATTTCTATCTGCTCACAAGTTGACACCCGACTGCGTCTAGCCGTAGGAATTTTTTTTGTGCTTTAGGGTGCGATTTCATCCCCTTCGACGGCCCGCAAGAGATTTTGTCGAGAGTTGCTGGATGTCTTATTACATTATTCATCATTTCTATCGGCTCACAAGTTGACACCCGACTGCGTCTAGCCGTAGGAATTTTTTTTGTGCTTTAGGGTGCGATTTCATCCCCTTCGACGGCCAGCAAGAGATTTTGTTGAGAATTGCTGGATGCCTTATTATATTATTCATCATTTCTATCGGCTCACAAGTTGACACTCGACTGCGTCTAGCCGTAGGAATTTTTTGTGTGCTTTAGGGTGCGATTTCATCCCCTTCGACGGCCAGCAAGAGATTTTGTCGAGAGTTGCTGGATGTCTTATTACATTATTCATCATTTCTATCGGGTCACAAGTTGACACCCAACTGCGTCTAGCCGTAGGAATTTTTGTGTGCTTTAGGGTGCGATTTCATCCCCTTCGACGACCAGCAAGAGATTTTGTTGAGAGTTGCTGGATGTCTTATTACATTATTCATCATTTATATCGGGTCACGAGTTGACACCCAACTGCGTGTAGCCGTAGGAATTTTTTTTGTGCTTTAGGGTGCGATTTCATCCCCTTTGACGGCCAGCAAGAGATTTTGTCGAGAGTTGCTGGAAGTCTTATTACATTATTCATCATTTCTATCGGCTCACAAGTTGACACCCGACTGCGTCTAGCCGTAGGAATTTTTTTTGTGCTTTAGGGTGCGATTTCATCCCCTTCGACGGCCAGCAAGAGATTTTTTTGAGACTTGCTGGATGCCTTATTATATTATTCATCATTTCTATCGGCTCACAAGTTGACACCCGACTGCGTCTAGCCGTAGGAATTTTTTTTGTGCTTTAGGGTGCGATTTCATCCCCTTCGACGGCCAGCAAGAGATTTTGTCGAGAGTTGCTGGATGTCTTATTACATTATTCATCATTTCTATCTGCTCACAAGTTGACACCCGACTGCGTCTAGCCGTAGGAATTTTTTTGTGCTTTAGGGTGCGATTTCATCCCCTTCGACGGCCCGCAAGAGATTTTGTCGAGAGTTGCTGGATGTCTTATTACATTCTTCATCATTTCTATCGGCTCACAAGTTGACACCCGACTGCGTCTAGCCGTAGGAATTTTTTTGTGCTTTAGGGTGCGATTTCATCCCCTTCGACGGCCAGCAAGGGATTTTGTCGAGAGTTGCTGGATGTCTTATTACATTATTCATCATTTCTATCTGCTCACAAGTTGACACCCGACTGCGTCTAGCCGTAGGAATTTTTTTTGTGCTTTAGGGTGCGATTTCATCCCCTTCGACGGCCAGCAAGAGATTTTGTTGAGACTTGCTGGATGCCTTATTATATTATTCATCATTTCTATCTGCTCACAAGTTGACACCCGACTGCGTCTAGCCGTACGAATTTTTTTAATGCTTTAGGGTGCAATTTCATCCCCTTCGACAGTCGGCAAGAGATTTTGTCGAGAGTTGCTGGATGTCTTATTACATTATTCATCATTTCTATCTGCTCACAAGTTGACACCCGACTGCATCTAGCCGTTGGAATTTTTTTGTGCTTTAGGGTGCGATTTCATTCCCTTCGACGGCCAGCAAGAGATTTTGTTGAGAATTGCTGGATGCCTTATTATATTATTCATCATTTCTATCGGCTCATAAGTTGACACCCGACTGCGTCTAGCCGTAGGAATTTTTTGTGTGCTTTAGGGTGCGATTTCATCCCCTTCGACGGCCAGCAAGAGATTTTGTCGAGAGTTACTGGATGTCTTATTACATTATTCATCATTTCTATCGGGTCACGAGTTGACACCCAACTGCGTCTAGCCGTAGGAATTTTTTGTGTGCTTTAGGGTGCGATTTCATCCCCTTCGACGATCAGCAAGAGATTTTGTTGAGAGTTGCTGGATGTCTTATTACATTATTCATCATTTCTATCTGCTCACAAGTTGACACCCGACTGCGTCTAGCCGTAGGAATTTTTTTTGTGCTTTAGGGTGCGATTTCATCCCCTTCGACGGCCAGCAAGAGATTTTGTCGAGAGTTGCTGGATGTCTTATTACATTATTCATCATTTCTATCGGGTCACGAGTTGACACCCAACTGCGTCTAGCCGTAGGAATTTTTTGTGTGCTTTAGGGTGCGATTTCATCCCCTTCGACGGCCAGCAAGAGATTTTGTCGAGAGTTGCTGGATGTCTTATTACATTATTCATCATTTCTATCTGCTCACAAGTTGACACCCGACTGCGTCTAGCCGTAGGAATTTTTTTTGTGCTTTAGGGTGCGATTTCATCCCCTTCGACGGCCAGCAAGAGATTTTGTCGAGACTTGCTGGATGCCTTATATTATTATTCATCATTTCTATCGGCTCACAAGTTGACACCCGACTGCGTCTAGCCGTAGGAATTTTTTTTGTGCTTTAGGGTGCGATTTCATCCCCTTCGACGGCCAGCAAGAGATTTTGTCGAGAGTTGCTGGATGTCTTATTACATTATTCATCATTTCTATCTGCTCACAAGTTGACACCCGACTGCGTCTAGCCGTAGGAATTTTTTTTGTGCTTTAGGGTGCGATTTCATCCCCTTCGACGGCCAGCAAGAGATTTTGTCGAGACTTGCTGGATGTCTTATTATATTATTCATCATTTCTATCGGCTCACAAGTTGACACCCGACTGCGTCTAGCCGTAGGAATTTTTTTTGTGCTTTAGGGTGCGATTTCATCCCCTTCGACGGCCAGCAAGAGATTTTGTCGAGAGTTGCTGGATGTCTTATTACATTATTCATCATTTCTATCTCCTCACAAGTTGACACCCGACTGCGTCTAGCCGTAGGAATTTTTTTTGTGCTTTAGGGTGCGATTTCATCCCCTTCGACGGCCAGCAAGAGATTTTGTTGAGAATTGCTGGATGCCTTATTATATTATTCATCATTTCTATCGGCTCACAAGTTGACACCCGACTGCGTCTAGCCGTAGGAATTTTTTGTGTGCTTTAGGGTGCGATTTCATCCCCTTCGACGGCCAGCAAGAGATTTTGTCGAGAGTTGCTGGATGTCTTATTACATTATTCATCATTTCTATCGGGTCACGAGTTGACACCCAACTGCGTCTAGCCGTAGGAATTTTTTGTGTGCTTTAGGTGCGATTTCATCCCCTTCGACGACCAGCAAGAGATTTTGTTGAGAGTTGCTGGATGTCTTATTACATTATTCATCATTTATATCGGGTCACGAGTTGACACCCAACTGCGTGTAGCCGTAGGAATTTTTTTGTGCTTTAGGGTGCGATTTCATCCCCTTTGACGGCCAGCAAGAGATTTTGTCGAGAGTTGCTGGAAGTCTTATTACATTATTCATCATTTCTATCGGCTCACAAGTTGACACCCGACTGCGTCTAGCCGTAGGAATTTTTTTTGTGCTTTAGGGTGCGATTTTATCCCCTTCGACGGCCAGCAAGAGATTTTGTCGAGAGTTGCTGGATGTTTTATTACATTATTCATCATTTCTATCTGCTCACAAGTTGACACCCGACTGCGTCTAGCCGTAGGAATTTTTTTTTGTGCTTTAGGGTGCGATTTCATCCCCTTCGACGGCCAGCAAGAGATTTTGTTGAGACTTGCTGGATGCCTTATTATATTATTCATCATTTCTATCGGCTCACAAGTTGACACCCGACTGCGTCTAGCCGTAGGAATTTTTTTTGTGCTTTAGGGTGCGATTTCATCCCCTTCGACGGCCAGCAAGAGATTTTGTTGAGACTTGCTGGATGCCTTATTATATTATTCATCATTTCTATCTGCTCACAAGTTGACACCCGACTGCGTCTAGCCGTACGAATTTTTTTAATGCTTTAGGGTGCAATTTCATCCCCTTCGACAGTCGGCAAGAGATTTTGTCGAGAGTTGCTGGATGTTTTATTACATTATTCATCATTTCTATCTGCTCACAAGTTGACACCCGACTGCGTCTAGCCGTAGGAATTTTTTTTTGTGCTTTAGGGTGCGATTTCATCCCCTTCGACGGCCAGCAAGAGATTTTGTTGAGACTTGCTGGATGCCTTATTATATTATTCATCATTTCTATCGGCTCACAAGTTGACACCCGACTGCGTCTAGCCGTAGGAATTTTTTTTGTGCTTTAGGGTGCGATTTCATCCCCTTCGACGGCCAGCAAGAGATTTTGTCGAGAGTTGCTGGATGTCTTATTACATTATTCATCATTTCTATCGGGTCACGAGTTGACACCCAACTGCGTCTAGCCGTAGGAATTTTTTGTGTGCTTTAGGGTGCGAAACTTTTAGAAAAATTATGAAAAAGGCAGGAATATATTTGTAGCTGTAAAATAAGTTTTTTTTTGTTATGTTTTTCAGAGTTTCCTTTTATTTGTATTTTGTTATAACAAGAAAATATAAATGCATTTTGAACTAAATGTTTTATTGATACTTATTTAAAGTAAAGCATAATACAATATTAATATAATTCATAAACAGTCACTCCTTTACAGAAGTATATTGTAGAATACATTTATCTATAGTGTTTCACACAATCTTTCTCTTTTATCATTTCCATTGCGAATTAATTCATCAAAATTAACGGGATTTTCTACGTCGTTATACTCATCTTCATTTATAATTGCAGCACCTTCATCTATATATGTTTGTAAATTTGCTTCTCTTTCTATACATATGTTATGCAGGACACAACATGCCAATATGGTGGATGGTATAAAGTCTGCTCTGTTCATATCTAAGTATCTTAATCTACGAAAGCGACCAAACAATAGTGCAAAAGCCCTTTCAATTACTTGCCTAGTTTGCGATATTTTTAAATTAAAATGACGTTTCCTTTCATTAAGATTTCCTCGGTCTATATAAGGTGGTATGCACCAGTCTAATAATGGGTAAGCCTTATCACCAACAATAAACAAGTCCGGATCAGGAAAATATTTTCTTGGATTTTCCAAAATCTTTTTATATATTCCGGAATTGCGAAAGACTCGTATATCGCTCACAGAACCTGGGTATCCAGCAAAAGCATCTCTAAATTTCAACTTTGCATCACATACTGCTTGTAGAGTAATGGCATAATAACATTTTCTGGTTCGGTATACTTCTGGATCAATGAAAGGTGCCTTAATAGGAACAAATGTTCCATCTACAGCACCAATAACTTTCTCTACACCTGCAATTGACTGAAAATTTCTTATTATGGAATCCATTTGTGTTTCTCTTGGCCAATATATTAACTTTGTTGCAATATTATTTAAAATTGTAACAATCGTAAAAAAGCTTTTGGATAAAGATGATTTGCTTAAGTTAAATCTCTCTGCTACAGACCTACAAAATTAATTTGTTATTGTTATACCAAAACAAAGAGGAATTTTAAAAACCTATATGAATCGGGTGTTGCCAAAATCCAAAGAACACTTAAAATTTGCTTTTCAACAGAAATTGGTGTTCGACCTAATTTACATACTTTAATTTCTTTTTGGATGGTAGGCAAAAGGTATTCAAAAGATTCTCTTGTAATCCGGAAATGTTGGCGAAATTGATCATCAGAAAACCGTGGGATGGTTATTTCAATATAATTTTCAATTTTTGCAGATTCAATTTCATCTACATAATACTCTTCTTCATCCACCAATATACAACTTTTTTTACGCGCACAACATTTATATCCTCTTGTTCAACATTCTGTTTCATATAAAATTTCTTAATTTTAATAATAAAAATAAGTTTTTATACTTAATAATACTCACCATTTTACTGATAGTAACAAACCAGATTAAATTATGTAGTTACCACATAAAAAATTGGTTTCAAATTTTCAACACGCAGTCTCCTACAACGTTCTAAAACTACAAATAAACGGTACTCCCAGGGTAACTACAAAGAACGATCAGCTGATTCCCTTGGAGTTCCCTTCTCTTCACCTTACCCGGAATATACGAACGCACCCTTACGAACACGACTCGAAACAATACAGGGTTTCTACGCGGAATTTGACAGCATTCAAACGGAAATAGAGTTTGTTAATGAAGATGAAGAAGTTACACAAACACTCACAGATGAACGCCTTGACGTTGAAGCAAAATATATCGATGTCGTATCACGTAGTAAAAAAATATTAAATCCGAATCTTGGTCAAATTGAGCAATCAGTCGCTAATCATACAAGTGAAAATTCACCAGATTCACCTACAACCACGCCAGTGGAAAATAGAGTCAAATTACCGCCACTTAAACTGCCCGAATTTCACGGTGAATATGACAAGTGGATTCAGTTTTCGGATACTTTTAAATCGGCAATTCATAATAATACGGGTTTAAGTAAAGTTCAAAAACATCAGTATTTAGTGTCTTGTCTGAAGGGTTCCGCGGAAAGGGTCATAAGTGGTTTGAGCATTTCAGAAAATAATTACGATTCCGCGTGGGCATTGCTAAACGAGAGGTACGAAGATACGAAAGCAATTATAAATGCACATGTAAAGGCGATATTTTTGTTACCTAGCGGTAGCCGCGATACATCTATTTCACTTAGATTATTATTAGACGAATTTCTTGTACATTATCACGCGTTAGAAAATCTAGGTGAAGAGGTAAGTCATTGGGACACAATGTTAATTTTCCTTTTAACCGGAAAAATGGATAACAAATCTAACGAAGAATTCGAACATCACACGAGAATTATTAAAAAACCAGAGGTTTCAGACTTAATAAACTTTCTGAAAGATCGATGCAAATTATTAGAAAATATAAAAAATAGAAATTCGTATACAGGGTGCGCTAATAGCAGCAATACTAAAAGAGATGTTGATATAAAACCAATTATAAAATCTTTTTCTCATGTGACAACCAATCAACCAACTTGTCCTATGTGTCAGCAAAATCATTACTTATTTTATTGCAAAAAATTTAGAGACATGCCAATTAATACGAAATATGACGAATTAAAACGTTTACGCTTGTGTACTAATTGTCTTCGTCCAGGTCACAACTATTCAGATTGCAACTCACGTGGTTGTAAGATTTGCCAAAGAAAACACAATACCTCATTGCATCGACCACCATTCGTAAAAAATGAAAGCATTCAACGAACTTCAACTAGTGCGCATTCAAATATAGAAACGTCCGCAAAAACACAATCTCAACCACAAGCTAAAGTGGTAAATAACAGTGAAGCGCCAACAAGCCACTGTAACATACTAACGAACTGTTCTCAAACTCACGCCGATTCTTACGTACTATTATCAACTGCTCTCGTACACGTATATGATATAAACAATCATCCAATAGTTTGTCGTGCATTGCTTGACAGTGCATCACAGTCTTGTTATATTAGAACAAATATAGTTAAACGTTTCGGGTTACCAACCAACGACATAAACATAAACATTTCAGGGATAGCTCAAGCCACGGCAAACATTAATAAACAAGTCACTATTAAATTAAAATCTATGCACAATAATGCCACCAATCTCTCTTGTTTGATAATCGACAAAATTACGAGTAACATTCCTCAGCATCAAATCGATATCAGTATGATCAATATGCCCCCTAGCATCAATCTCGCCGATCCTAAATTTGGTACGCCTTCTCAAATAGATATATTAATCGGAGCGTCCTCATTTTTCGATTTAATGTGTATTGGTCAATATAAAATGGGCAAAGACCAGCCCATACTTTGCAAAACTAAATTGGGGTGGGTAATCACAGGACAAACCATTAATCTGCAAAATTTTGTAAATTTAAAAAACAATATGTCGACATGTTTTCTTATAACTAATACAGAATTAAACAACAATTTATTACGTTTCTGGGATATTGAAGAGGATCACAACAGTCAATTTTTCTCGAAAGAAGAACGTGAATGCGAAGAACATTTTGTAAAAAATTACACACGAGATCACACGGGCCGATTCACAGTAAAGTTGCCAACTCGCGAGTCATATGTTGAACTAGGAAACTCTCTCGAAAAAGGCACGAAAAGGTTTTACGCGA
The DNA here is from genome assembly GCA_023690525.1 of Holotrichia oblita. NCBI lineage: Eukaryota > Metazoa > Arthropoda > Insecta > Coleoptera > Scarabaeidae > Holotrichia > Holotrichia oblita. Next base: position 81,738,474 of record CM043019.1, on the reverse strand, counting down.
TGGAAAATAAATTGAAAAGGGATAGTCAATTAAAAGAGGAATATTCGTCCTTTCTAAAGGAATATGACCAACTAGGCCATATGGCATTAGTTGATGCCGTCTGTAAAAAGGATACCATTACATACTACTTACCACATCACGCGGTAATAAAAGGCGACAGTCTTACAACGAAACTTCGCGTCGTTTTTGATGCATCGGCCAAAACTAGCAATGGGTTATCATTGAACGACGTGTTAAAAGTAGGACCCACAATACAAAGCGACCTTTTTTCAATTCTTGTTCGTTTTCGCCAACATTACTTTGTCTTAATAGGTGACATTGCAAAAATGTACAGACAGGTAAATGTCCATCCCTGTCAACGCGACTTGCAGCGAATCGTATGGAGAGACGACCCTGCTTCGGAATTACGTCATTATGCTGTAAACACGTTAACGTACGGCACAGCTCCCGCATCTTTTTTGTCAACTAGGTGCTTAACACAGGTGGCCTTAGAAAATCAAGACGAATATCCTCGTGAAAGCAAAATTATTGGTACAGATTTTTACGTTGACGATTTGTTAACGGGCGCAAATGATATCAATAGCCTAATTGATATGAGAAAAAATTTAGTTTCGATTCTCAATAGCGGAGGTTTTGAATTACGGAAATTTATGTCCAATAATGCAAGCGTTTTGCAAGATTTAAATAACGATCTCGATAATTCAAATTACATTATAAGAACAGATGAAAATACTAAAACTCTAGGGGTTTCGTGGAACTCTAACTCGGATGAATTTGAATACATTGTCAACTTACCATGCTCTCAGGAAAACATAACAAAACGATCCATATTATCATACATATCGCAGATTTTTGACCCTCTAGGGCTGCTAGGCGCAGTCATAATACAATCCAAGTTAATACTCCAAAGACTATGGCAACTAAAGGTAGATTGGGATAGCGAAATGCCATTAGAAATACATTCAATGTGGGTGACTTATTACTCTCAGCTTAGCGAAATAAACTCAATAAAAATACCGCGACTCGTTATTGTACATAATGCGACCGAAATTCAGCTTCACGGTTTCTGTGACGCTAGTGAAAAAGCTTACGCTGCGACAGTATTCGTAAGATCAAAAGGTCAAAATGGTACGATTCAAGTTCATTTACTTTGCGCAAAATCTCGGGTAGCACCACTCAAATCATTATCACTTCCCAGGCTTGAATTATGTGGAGCTTTGCTCCTAGCTAAATTAATGACAAGTGTATGTTCGGCACTAACTGTTCCTATTCATGACATATATTATTGGACCGACAGCACAATCGTACTGTCATGGTTGTCAGCGGAACCTCAACTCTGGCAAACTTTTGTACGCAACCGCGTATCAGAAATACAACAATTGACACAGATAAATAAATGGCACCATGTCTTTTCAGCTAATAACCCGGCTGATATTATATCTAGAGGTGTCAGTCCAAAAGAAATCGCCAACTCCACTTTATGGTGGAATGGACCCTCGTTTTTATCACAAGGACCAGAATTATGGCCTAAACAATCGCATATTTCCAAGTTCATGCGCAAGTCTGATATACCAGAGCGCAACAATAAAGTCATTACATTGTTATCATTAGAAAAAGACGCATTTGTTAACGACTTGAAGAATCGATACTCTACGTTCACAAAACTGTTGCGGGTATTAGCGTTTTGCCTGCGGTTTATACATAACTTAAAGGTGCCTTCTGAATCCAGACGAACTGGTTTCCTCGTCGTGCGGGAATTAGAGGATGCAACACTCATATTAATTAAGTTAGTTCAATCACAAGGTTTTTCTGATGATATAGGCAACAAAAACGGTGAAATCTACTAGTCGACTCAAATCGCTAAACCCATTTATCGATAAATTTGAAATATTACGCGTCGGAGGAAGATTACGAAATTCTAAGTTGACACATGATAGCAAACACCCGATTTTAATTCCGCACAATCACACTCTTACAACGCTAATAATACGGTATGAACATTTGAGAAACCTGCATTCCGGTCCTCAGGCTACGTTAGCTAGTGTCAGACAGAAATATTGGCCTTTAAATGGCAAACAAGTGGTCAAAGGGATAATTCGAAAATGTATTCCGTGCTTCAAAGCACGACCCATTTTATCGTCTCAACAAATGGGTGATTTGCCCGAACCCCGTGTGACCCCTTCTCGCCCATTTTCATTTTGTGGCATAGATTATGCCGGGCCGTTCCAAATGAGGGACGGCAGTTATCGCAACAGGAAAGTAGTTAAATGCTACATTTGCATTTTTGTGTGTTTGGCAAGCAAAGCACTTCATTTAGAATTAGCAAGTAATCTTACAACTGAAGCTTTTTTAAACGCTCTTAAACGGTTTATATCGCGTCGTGGTATGCCCACTCGTGTGCATTCTGAAATGCCACTAATTTTCATGGAGCCAAAAATCGATTATTATTAGAAATCCATCAAATGTTAAAGCATGAAACTTTTCAAAATTATTTGGTGCAATGCAACATTCAGTGGGAGTTTATTCACCCCCCCCCCTCGTGCGCCCCACATGGGAGGCTTATGGGAAGCTTCAGTGCGTTCCGTGAAGCATCATCTCAAACGCGTAGCAAATAATTGTATTTTTTGTTATGAGGATTTCTACACTTTGTTAACTCAAGTCGAGGCGGTCCTAAATTCCCGGCCTCTCGTTCCTTTATCCGATAGTCCTGACGATTTCCACGCACTAACTCCTGGTCATCTACTTATTGGCCAACCTCTAAATGCAGTCCCGGAAAGCGACTTGACAGAGATCAAAATGAATAGATTATCGAAGTACGAGCATGTTTGCAAGGTATCGCAAACTTTCTGGCGGAAATGGTCAAAGGAATACTTGCACCATCTTCAGCAGCGGACCAAGTGGAGGTTCAAAAGGGAATCAGCAGCTGTAGTAGGGGCTTTGGTACTGTTGTTTGAGGACAACACGCCCCCCCTATGCTGGCCCATGGGTCGCATTCTTCAGCTTCATCCGGGGAAGGACAACTTAGTGAGGGTGGTTAGTGTAAAAAATAACAATGGTGTCGTGAAACGTGCAATAAGTAAGGTTTGTTTGTTGCCAATAGGCACAAATGATCGTGATAATGAGCTCACAGCTCATGAATAAAAAAAAACGGTTTATTGTATGTATTTTTCACATGTATTTTATGTCTTTTCACGTATTCATATGTTAAGTTACATTTTATATAATATGTTATGTTCATGTTCTAATTATTTTTACTGTTTCTATTGAAACTTAGAAGTTTCAAGGGTGGCGGTATGTTGGGTGTAGAACCCTGTTTTTTAAATAACTTTAATGTTAGGATTATAGATGGCGCAATAAGCGCGGAAAAAAAAGATCAGCAAGATGTCATGGCGGCAGAATGTAATGTAATGTCATGGCGGCAAAATGTATCGTTTTTTTTGTTAAATAAAAATACAGTCCACTTTTAAAATAAATAAGTAGTGCATCATTTCATCATCACATGCAACAAGGACTGCAGCTACCCATGATAAGGGTCTGTAGTCAACAGGGGGTCTACCCAATACCGAAAAACATGGCAAGGGAACTACGACACAAAAAAGTTTGGAAACCTCTGGTATAGAGCATGTATAGAGTGTGCATTACCTAGTAATCGCTAAAGGCTGTTTCACAATACAGAAACGTAAAACGTGTGACATAAGCAAAATTCATATTGTATTTACTTAGCGGCACTTAGATGATCAATACTTTCGTCAATATATTGCACAATAACTGATATTGTACAATAATATTGACGGTTGGTAGATCATATTGAAAGTTGGTGCAATATATTGAGTCAATTAAAACCAGTTTGATATTTATTGTGTAACTTTGTTTCGTCTGTAGGCAATATTGTGCTATATCGGTTTAGTTTGAATGTTGCAGTCGTACAGTGCAGAAGAAGTTTCGTGGCTACCTTGAAGATAGTATTTGTGTTGTCAAAAGTGACCATCAGCCGTTATGCTGGTTAATGTCTTTAAAATCACCATCTGGTCGTTTAGCTAGATGGGCTTTAAGTTTGCAGCCGTATAACTTGCGTATCGAATATACACCAGGACGTACTAATGTAATAGCAGATATGCTATCGCGACCAACCATTGAAACAACAGAGATTGATTTAGTCTTTGTTGATTTACCAAAGGAAACAGCTGCCACACTCCGTCAGGAACAGCTTAACGATCCCGACCTGCGTAAGATTATAGACTCTTTTGAAAATGTTACAGACATTTACAATTTAGATTTTATTAAATGTACTGAAAGAGGCTACATAATGAATAATGATATTCTTTTTCGATATTCTCCTGAAATAGACGAGGAAGAAGCTCAGCAAGTTGTGCCCAAATATCAAGTGCAGAGAGTTATCTCGGAATATCATGATACTCCTCTAGCAGGACACTATGGCGTTGATCGTACTTATCACAGAATAGCAACAAGATATTACTGGCCAGGAATGCGTCGAAGTATATCCGAGTATATTGCTAGATGTTATGATTGTCAACGATATAAGGCGACCACCTTAAAACCAGCTGGACAGTTGCAAACTCTAGTCCAATCCCAGCGATTTGAAGTACTAGCTATAGATTTATTTGGACCACTACCAGAGACTACAGATGGTTATAAGTGGATTCTTAGTATTGAAGACACCGCGAGTAGGTGGATTGAGCTATTTTCACTAAAGGTAGCATCCGCTGAAAATTGTGCCCGATGCTTGCTAGATGAAGTTATACTAAGATATGGCGTACCGCGCAGGGTAATCAGCGATAACGGTGTGCAGTTTGTGAGCGCTATTATGCAACAAGTAGCTCATTGTTTAGGATTTAAACAATCCCTAATACCTACGGGTCGGCGTTCACCCTATAGCGTCGACCCTTAAAACTCTGCGGCTGCACTACCCCATCCCTGGTTTCATAGTTCCAGGGTAACGGGCGTGGCGGGAGTAGACTTCGTATATAGGGGAGGATTCTTGGGCGTAGGCATGGGCATACGCTCCGGCAGTCCGGCCGCTAACCGTCGGAATATACGGTGGGTAAGTGAGGCACCCTACGGCGCTTACCTAGAGAACTCTGCAGCTGCACTACCCCATCCTTGGTGGCCACACTCAGGGAAACGGGCGTGGCGAGAGAATTTGGCGAAGATAGTAGGGGAGGATAAAAGTCGGTTCGCCGAGGAGTAGTCCGCCCGCTGGTGTCTGGTTGGGAAACCTTCGGTTTCATCCTAAAACAACTCGGTGATTCTGGGACCCTACGGTTTCACTGTAGCTGCCGCGGATACTTGATCGCCGGAGGGGCGAAAGAGTTGGCGTGGTTGGCATTTTGGGGTAGGGCTCCGGCCCGGCCGTCCCCGTAGTTCAGGCTTAATTCACGGGCGGGCTGGTTGTACCTCACGGCCAGATTCCGTTTCCCACGCTTGGCCGATAGCAGCCATCCGCAAGGAGGCCTAGGCCCCGTGGGGTTAGATGTGAGGTAGGAGTTCGCCTAAGCGTCTCCAGCGGTGACCCGTCTAACGCTGACAAGGAAACTTGTTTAACATGGGTAGCACGGGGGAGAGGAGCCCTCCGGCTCGCCGGTCCTCTCCGAGAGGTGTCGGTCTCGTGCGGGCGGTGAGATAGTGGGTGACAGTTTCGAGGCACATAACTTGTTATGTGCGGTGTGGCATCCGAAAATGCAGGATATGGGCTAGCGCCTAGGTGCCTGCGGCAGACCATCAATGCCATTTTCAATCTGAATCCCTAATACCAGTATACCATCCTGAAGCAAACCCAGTTGAGAGGAAAAATCGAGACCTCAAAACACAACTCGCTATTCTCACTAAAAATGATCACTCACATTGGAAAGATAAAATACCAGCTATACGATTTTCAATGAATTCTGTTCGTTCTCAAGCCACAGGTTTCACTGCAGCGTTTCTTACCTTTGCACGAGAACTTCGCTCACCAGATGACGTTTATAGGGATATGCGTGCAATAGTCGAAAATGACAACTTTATCCCTCAGATAACTCCTTATTTGAAAACAGTGAGTGCCACACTACAGAGTGCCCGCGATAATCATGAACGGCAACAAGACCGCGCTAAGCAGCAGACTGATCTCGATCGCCGCAACACAATTCCCTTCCAAATAGGAGATAAAGTCCTCGTCAACACACATCCTGAGCAAAGCCAAAGATTGCTACACATCCAAGTTTGCTCCCAAGAGAGACGGCCCTTATCTCATTAAGAAAATGATATCCCCAACTAGTTATGAAATATCATCCTTAAATAACCCCGACGAGACTTTAGGTTAATATCATGTGTCAGCTTTAACACCATACCGCAATGATGGTGAAGAGGCAAGCCCCATTCGTCCACTACGAAAACGAGGAAGACCTGCCCTACGGACCATGGGCCAAGCAGACATCCCACGTACCTACGCTCCAGATGACAACGCCAACTCCGTCCCTACACCACAGTTGTTAAACCTGCAACGCGAGTGCGTATCACAGGGTGACCGCGAGTGCGTATCACAGGGTGACCGCGAGTGCGTATTACAGGGTGACCGCGAGTGCGTATTACAAGGTGATCGCGAGTGCGCATCACAAAGTGACCGCGAGCCTGTACAAAATGATGAAAGTGAGTGTTCCCGAAGACGCGCCGTGGGCCCAAATGCATTTGTTGCTCTTAACCAGATTTTCTTGCTTTAACTCCCGGGACGTTTCGTTAAGCAAAGGGGGAGAGTGTAACATACAAGTTTCCCGCGCAATCGGCGAACACGAATGACAGTTAGTTATGATAGAGAATGTAATGTAACGCCACAGTTAATGACATGCTCCTGTTTTGTTATTATATTTTGTATTTGTTTTAATTAATATAGTAATCAGTTAGTAGTGATTTCTTGTTCTCTTTAAACAATGGGAGAAGCAGTCGACTTATAGATTTGAAGCAAAATGCCAGCAAGAACCCGCCGGCAACAAAGTGTTTTTCGGTTTTTCGGAAATATTTCAAAAACTACAAATTATAATTATTTTTCAGCAGCAAAAAACGTAACTTTGCCCCAATTTAACCGACTTTGTATGCCTTACCGTTTTCGAAATCCCAATGGTGACCCGCGAATTTGTAACAGTCTGTATATTGTATATACATATAAAAGAGAAAGCCGTTATTTACTACGCTTGTAACTCAAGAACGCCTGGGCCGACTTCGATGATTCGCACCAATTCGGACTGATCTCCGGCCAAACAAGAAGAATACTCAAGAAAATTCCTGAAATATCCCCGAAAACAAATTATCAAGAAAATTCATTTTCCCATACATTTTGTATGGAGTGATTTTACGACGCTATCTGTATGATACATGACGTTTATGTTTGCGTTATTTGTGACAATCTTTTTTTACGGGCGGGACAGGGTGGGTGGTAGTGGTCGGGCGGGACACGGGGGGGATGGTATGGGACGGCCTGGGGTGGTACCCGTAACAATAAACATTAAATATCTAAATCAATACTTACTAGGCAGAACGAAGTCTGCTGGGCCAGCTAGTAATTAATAAAGCAATGACTACACAACTTGTTTTATTTTTATTCCACCTGTTGACGGCAAAAGTGTTTGGCGTAAACTTGCTTATTAGGCAATACTATTGCATCGTGTGGGTCCTTCTAGGTAAAATATTGTGCAATATATTGACGAAAATATTGATCGCGTAGGGGCCGTTGTAAAGTTGGAATTTTATATGTATCTTACGTAACGTCAACCAATCAAATTAAACTCTATCCCACTACATACAATAGGGAAACATAACCTAACAAAAATTAAAACAATTGGTTATTGGCAATTAACATTACCGTTGGTGGTGCCGTGGTGCCACAATCGATGCCAAAATGGCGTTAAATGGAGTGTCAAGCGAGTCAAATGTGTGTAGTTTTGTATAGTAGTGTCATATAACGTTTCATACATTCGCCAGTTTAATTTTATGTTGACTTCAATTTCTTCATAAAGAAACGGCTTTTTTTTTTAAGATTTACTTCATCTGCCTACTCAAATATGTAAGAAGCCAACGGGAAAATCTAATATAAACCGCTGCGTTTACGGTTGTCACACGAAAAAATGGTAGAAATAATTCTCTAAGCTTCACCCGCTTTTCAAAAGAAAGAAGTAGTTTAGTGTATACGACAAATAAATTGGGAACTCAGGAAAAAGTGGACAGGAAAAAAATATGGAAATTAAAGTTAATGATTGGTTGTTTCAAGTGAATTTTTCTCGTGTGTTCATTTAAATAACTCTGCCTTTTAAAAACCTTATCACAAATCAAGCAAATCACAGCCACCTTTATTATTGTATAAAGATTGATAAGGATATGTTTCGATATTCGTTATTTTATTACTAATAGAAGTAAATAATGTGAAGCATATCGAAATATTTTAACCAATCACATAAAAGAATTCAATACCCTTACCGGTATTATTTAAGTTCAAAGTCACACCCGAGCGCAACATTTAGCTCTTCCTGTAAAAATGTAGTGCCTTTTCATAGTCACATATTATAGCTTCGTTCTAACACACTGTTCAATCGTTACTTGGACGAACGGGTCTCTGCGCAGAATGAATTTAGTGTTCCAACACAACGTCTGACCGTGATATGTACGAACAGCCGCTTGTTCCAAAACACTGTTAGGCGGTACATGAATCGGTACGTGTACGATCAAACGAGTACGTAGATTTTTATCGAGCCGTTTAGCCCCGGCTGTGCCAGAAATGCGCAGAATGTAATAACCTCAAATGATTTGAAGTCTCTCGATTGTCAGCAACTACTGTCAGTATCTCTTTTGATTTATACTTGATTTTTGTGTGTTATTACTGTTATTTGATATTTTGTTTTATCAAATATGAGTGATTCAGATACGGAGGGATTCTCTGATGACATTAAGACCGTTCCAACACAAAGCAATGAGCGGATCAGTCAACTGTAGTACAATGTTAACGCATGCACATAAAGTGATTCATGAACAATACATTGTACGATACACAAACGGCGTGTTGGAACGAACCTTATATATAGTCGAATTTTTGGATCTTGTCCGTTATGTCATGTGGTCATGAGTAATGTTAGTATGAATCGACTCATATGTCATATTAACATTTCTCTCCACTCGCTTGCAATAAAATCTCGTACACCTAGTTTTACCTATATTGATTTCAGCTTTTTATGACATTTCTAATTTGACGTTTCATTTTCAAAAGCACTCTTTTATAATAGATAGCCTATGTTGTTATTTTATAATAGGAGGTAGTCGTTTCCGAGAGCGTTGCACCAACCGCCAAACTTTACCAACCCGCGGTTATGAGGTGTCAAAATCGAACCCGACGAAATCCATCATTGTGTGTGATTTGTGCTTTTTGAGTATTGTGCAGAAACTATAGGCGCTAGAAAAATTTCTAAGGTAAACTCAGTGTGCATTCAGTACTAGCAGTAGAAACCGCTAATTAGATTTCATTTTAATCGACCTGTATAATGACTGTTAACAGGTTTGTAATGTGACATTTTGGCGAATATTTACTGCCTTTCTATATCATATCGGGTGTCCGTATATGTTTGAAGCTGACAGCTACTGTCAAATTTTGGTTAAGTTTGTCACACTACATCTGATTTCGATCGCAAGAATTAACATTAGCGTCCCACGCGGTAGTTACTTTCAGCATAATTATTAAAATTGTTTCTTAAAATCAAACACAGTATGCTTCCTTTTGGAAACGCTTATTGCTAATTAAAATTAATAATTATAAAAAATTACAACCATAAAACCATTGCAATGGCAAAAAAACAAACCCAACAAAATCACAGATGTGCGACTATGGCCAAAGAGGAATAAAGCAACTGACATTCTCAGGGTGGTAAACTTTAAGCACAGATATTGCATACATTTTGACAGACGTCAGCTTCAAGCATTTACGGACACGGTGTATTTCAAATGTCCAATACAAAGTGTTTTGCGATGACTCATAATTTTCAAATATTTCAAATAATCAAATCCAATCAAATTCGCGTATTACTGAAGCAACTCGAAATTACAGCGGTAATTTATCGATAATTTTCATAGTAGGTAGTGATAAAAAATATATTTGGGAACCAAATAGGGGATATGCATGCATTGCAGTGTATTTATTTACATGGTTTCTGAATGGAATAATCAGTGTTGCCAACCCTGCCGATTTATCATCTACCGATTTTTTGGATTTTTTAAATTTTAGTCAGAAATTTTAGAATAAAAGATTAAGGGAGGTAGGTGTGATATATCGCTAAATGGTACTCTTCTTTATTAATTCATTAAAACTCACGTTGTGTTTTATATACTTTTATTATTACTTCATGTATGTACGCTAATGTGTACTCGCTACGTCTAACTACTTATAAGTAGAACGCGTAGAATTTCTACATGTGGTCGCTACACTCATTCTTCGATGTTCTGCTGATACAGCGTTACGCGATACTTACATTGTACTATCTAACAATAAAGCATTGATAGAACATTACTGTACAATTAACAAAATATGTTCTGACACTACAAGGTATTTTTTGTAAAATAGTAAATTGAGGAATTTTTACAGCATCATTTCTTTATAAACGTATCCTAATTTAATAAAAGATACTCAATTACAAGCATTTGTCTCTGAGTGGCGGTTATTGAGAAATGTCGACGAAATTCAGTAATTTCCAGATAATCCTGCAGAATTTTGGCAAGAAGTTAAGAAAATGGAGATGGCTGATGGGTCTTTCTTTTAGGTTCTTTTGCTATTAACATACTTTCCCACACTCTTCGGCTAATGTAGAAAGAGTATTCTCCTCCATAAATTTAATGAAAACAAAACAACAGAACAAATTAAACACGGAATCAATAATAGGATTGTTACAAACTGAACAATATATAGGAAATAATAGTTGCTACAATTTTACTGTTGAGAAAAAATTATTGACATCTATGAACGATTATTGACATCTATGGGAGTTGATTTATTTTTTAAATTCTTATTTTATTTTTGTGTTTGTCTTTTAATAAAAATAATTTTTCTGTAACAATGTTTGCCTTTATATTTCAAACCTACCGATTTTTCTCGATATCTACCGATTTTTGGATTTGCAGATTGGCAACACTGCGGTAAACCATCAGCCGGCAGGCAAACTACGTCGGCCCGATAATGTGTCTTACGGCACGGCTATGTGCGGCTAGCAACCGGCCTCAATCATTTTGTTTACTTGGAGTGAAATACAGAACACATACATACATATGCTTTCTAAATGTTTCTTTTTTTATGTGTGGTGGGTGCCTATTTGCAGTGACTCCGTAAGCTGTGTTACTTGGCCGGCTATCTTGTAACTCTCGCGGTGTAGTTTTGTGTGTGTAAATTGTGTTCAAATGGCTTTGTGACAGCATGATATCGCCTTTTATAATGCCTCGTTCGTAATCACTTTGCTTCCAACAGTGAATGGTAAGTCGATCCGGATTCCAACCCTCTGAAAAAATGTCACCGTCCCTCCAGAGAATCGAAACCCGACTCCTATCGTCTTGCCACAACGACAGTCAGGCCTAACCACTACGGCTATCGACCCGTTAAAATTATTTATTTAATATTTGATTTTTATTAGGTGCATACCGTAAAATGATGTGAAGTTAATCAATTTTCGGGTACTTGTTCGGCCTACAACGAAAGTCAAGCTGCAGTCGTACAAAAAGATGCGCTATACGGAACTCTGAGAGTGCTCAGAATGAATTCGGTATGTACAGAATACCAACATCTTAAGCTAATGAATTTTAGGTCCCACGCGATCGAAAATGCGTAACGAAACAGGTACAGAGTAGGGGTGTAAGTATACGTATATTAAAAAACTAACCATCCAATTTTCTATTAACTTCCACATTAACAACTTCAATCTTTTTTTACTGCCTCGCGTGTGACAAAAAATATATTCACAATAATGATATTAACTTCACTCATATTTTTTTATAATGCAATGTACTGAACAAGAATTTAACAAAAGAAATATTTATTATAACAATAAATTCAAGCATAATAGTATAACAGTATATATTTAAATTCAAGATAATTTATAAATACTCCCCCATTTACGGTGATACATGAACTTATACATGGATACATGTCGTACAAACAGATGCCCTATACGGAACTCTAATCAGAAGAACGCAGAATTGCAAATCGCCATTTTCTTGACCGCGTTTGTTTATGTTTACATATTATATGCTGAATAGTTGTGTCGTGTTGCTTTTGAACAAGATGTTTAACGATTGTTTATATGTACTGTATGCTTTGTAGATTCATTTATCATCTTGTGATAACCAGCAAACCAGTTTTCAACCAGGTAAGAGTTCAGAAAAGTAAGGGTAATGAGTTTCCTTTGATAGATTCTTCGATATTGCATTCTATATATATTGAAGACAAATAGCTGTAATATAAATTTTATGTTCATTTAGTAATTCGTATCTTTTCAATATTTCCTTTGGTTCTTAATTTTGAAATTACAAGCAGTAAAATAAAAATTTCTTGAGCGTTCGAAAGCTTAAAAATAGTTTGGTATATTTCCACATACTACTTATCATATGTATATGTCTGTGGTATATGTTGACGTGAAATGTCAAATTTCTAAACATAAACAAACGCGGTTTACAAAATGGCGATTCGAATACTATGAAGTCAAAGTCCTCAAACGTCGCTACATCGATAACAACAGAAAAATTAACTGTTGTCCCTTCTGGTTATTCTGTGATTAGTCTTTCCACAAAATCTTCTTCAGTTTTCGTACACACTGTTTGACCTCCATATTTTTTAACATGGCGGTTGTGTATTTTATAAGAGTGCCATCGGAAATATTATGCTTTTTAGATGATTGATATTTCCATCTAAAACTTCTGTCAGACATTTCTCTAAACTTTTAGCACTATTAATGTAGTCTTCAGGCTTTCACGGCCGCTGTTGATGACAACCTTTCTACACGGCAGAGAACCCGAGAATCGAAGAGCAGCCATTTTAGCACTATTGTTATACTTTTAATCCGTAAACAACGGCGACTCAAAGTTAACTCAATGTATGCGGGAAATAAATATAATAAATTCCACAAACGTCAAAGTTATGACAGAATGCGAAAGCGGATATACCTAGGTACAGTCGGTTTAGATTATCTGGATACAATAACTTATTTTGTATGAGAGCTGTGCGTAAAGTAACTAAATAGTTACAGTTACTCGCTTTTATTCTCTAATGATATTATATAGAATCAGCTGTGCAAAAAGCAAATTTAAATGTAATGCAATTACTTTTTATATGTAACTAGCACAACTCCGTTTTGTATACCTATGGTATATTACTGTTCTGAAAACCGCTAAATATTACAAATTGATTAACCGGTATTACCTTAACCCGGTTTCATTAAAATCGATTAACCAGTTTTGAGTAAAACCGGTTAAAAAAACAGATTTTAAAACTGGTTTAAAGAATTAATACCTAGATTTATATATCTAATTGACACCAGCCTTAAAATAAGTACTAAGTAAAAAAATGTAGTAAAAAGTATGCGTCTATAGCTATACAAAAATTATAAATAAGACGAGTACGTAATAATAAAATATTTTTCATCTTTTGGGCAACCTATTCTCAGCGGTCATTTACACCCCGATTTGCACTATTGTTTATTAAACTGGGTATCCACCAAATCAGTTTGCGATTTATAATGGGGAGTCAAAAATCGAAAATTTGTTTGATGGATATCCAGCATTACATGTCCTCATTTGAAACACGCCCGACCTCCTATACTGTCGAAAGCTCCTGTGTAACAAATTAAACGCGATATTAATTGGATAATGGCAGTCTTACAATAGCACATAATTAGTATTACATTCTTGGTGTAATTTTTCCTTTTTATTATAAAAAGAATGTACAACTGTTGCATATAAAGTGTATTTATTTTACTATATTGGAACTGTACAAAACTATATCTTAATTATTGAGCATAGCGGATACTAAAATCTAACATTAACATATGAATACCAAAATTGAATGCTACAAAAAGTAACCACAACGTATTGGTTTTGCAAAGTAAATGAAACTAACCCTTTATTTTGAAGTACATTAATGCTACATCACAAACTTTTATGAAAATCAAATTTATAGTTATAGCTTACAATTAATTCACCTACTTGCGTACAAAACACAAGTCGCAAAAAGAAAAATCTATGAGTTGTGTAATTATATCTGCAGTATCTTATAATTACTAGGATCACGATATTGATTTCGTTACACATTTTAGATCACAGAATTGAATCTATCCAGAACGGCATCGGCGAAATGTCACCGCATGAGTTACTTTTCAATAAAGATATGTACAAAAATTTATATTTATAGGTACCTATTTCAAATTTATCTAGGTAATTAGAATCAGGTGTTATTCACCGACGTAAGCATAAAAATGAGGATTTTCATTGATTCGAAATAAACGAAAATGCCGTGCCTCTTTTAAGCGTCGCAGAGGAAAGTATCCTAAACAATTAAACGCCACGGCGCCTATGAGAATAAATAGGTAAACAAACATCCACGTTTGTATCTATAATTTTGCAAAACTGATATTCGTACACTAGGCAATAATAGCTACTTGAAATTCAAGAAAATATACAGTGGGTGTTTCTCTTATTTAAAACACACAGTATAGATGATATGACTAGTAAATAAATATCCCTTCAACGAAAGAAGGTGTTTTATGGCTTAGTGTAGTATTTAATATAAAAAAAGGAATTTGTAGGAATGAAGCTATAAGTAAATTTGTTTTTCATTGTTTTTTTAAATTAATTTTTACTAAATAATAGAAATAACTTATCGTACACCAGATTCTACGGAAATCTTAATTCTTTTATATATGACGGATATTGCAAATTGTGGTAAGAATTGGATCTAACTAGTGGCGCTGGCCTGTAATAAGTTTGTTCCGGCGGCGAATATCTTCTTCTATATCGCTGTTGATTTAATTTATCTTTCATGTTATTAGAACTATCTTCTTGGAACTTGCGTTTATTTGCTTCAATCCTTTCCTTTTGTTTGTACCAGTCTTTTTCAGAGTTGTTACCGTAAAGATCTAAAACTAAAGCAATATGCGTAAGATATAAAAACAATTTCTAAAAAAAAGCAATTGATGACCAACAGAAATATAAAAAAATGTTAATTTACGATTAAACAAAACTAAGTTGCATGCAATGATTAAAGTTAATATTTTAAAAATTTTACCTTGAGACGAATAAAACTCACATCGGGACTGTCCAGTGCTAGAGGTTTTTCCCCACCTCTCTTTGTACATTTTCTCTGTAAGTTCATCTTCCATTGCTTGTTTGTTATGTGATCGATTAGAACTTGATTCGCTAGAATTCTCTTCGGAAGTGCCTAACCCAAGGTCTTTATCAAGGTCAACATAGGATTTCATTTTTTTCTTATCACTGCTTTGAATATTTTGCGTTTTTATGCTAGACGACAGTTGCAATGAATTTAAAGTGAATTGTGGGTGCGGAATGCAGTAGGGATGCGGCAGCGACTTTTCCACAGGCGATAGTTTTTTAACTTCAATTTTTTTTTTATTAGAACACGAACCTGGTCCGAATAGGGATAATAAGACCGGTAATAAAAATAATCCATGCATAGCACCAAAAAATACAACTAGGAATACCATCTTGAAGAATACCGAAAATATATAATTGTCGGCCAGCACTAAAGCGAGCATTCCTAATATTGTACTAACGGATCCTTGGAAAATTGGAAGTCCTAAGGCGTAGAGGCACTCTCTTACTCTTTCATCTGGGTGTTTTGCTTTTGATGACATATAAGCGTAACATATATGTGCCGTAAAGTCAACGCTAAATCCAATGCACATGATTAAATTTATCATTGAAATTGAATCAAGATTCACTTTCCATAGAGCCATATAACCAACGACGCCTGTTTCGATTGATATTATACTAAACGCTACCCATAAGGAACATAATATGTTGGGTATAAAAATAAACGATATAATCATCATGACTATGGCTCCTATTATCATATTTTGAATGGACATTGGACGAACGAGTTCAAACTGAAAAATATAAACAATAATGTTACTTATTTATGTATGTACTTTGTTGCTGTTGTGTATTTAAAATAATAAACCAATGTTTTGGTATTTATCTAATAATCTGCATGAAATACATAGCTGTATGTTTTAAATTTATTTGAAGAAATATATTTTAATTTGTAATATTTGCAGAATAATTGATATAGAATATATTAAGCATATTCAACCGGGATGCAATTTACAGTTAATTTAAATACATCTAAAAAGAAACCATTAATGTTATCTACTATCTATATAACTTGTTCCTAAAACTTGACTTTAAAGTTTTATTTAATTTTATGGGAAACAATAGAAAACATTTATTTGGAAGTTAGAAAGTAGTGAATCACATTATTGCGTTTTTAATACAAATAAGTAAATGTAATGACTTCATATATTTATTTTTAAGGAATTCTGTTGATTAGTGTATAACTAACCTGATCGAAGAATACGAAGTATGGATGGAACACAGTTACATTTAAAGATGAGTCTTTACAAATCTTTCTTAAAGCGCCCACCATTTCTTTTTCATGCTCAGTGCCAGATATGTTTACCGCTTGTATTAAAAATCGCATACCAATAATTTTCTTGCCTGTTACATCAAACTTGACATCAAGAGAAAATGGATTTGCCGGAAAAAGCCATAACTATAAAAGCAGAGGATATGCTTTCGTTATTCAGTTTCTATCTTCTTACCTCTTTCAAAGCGTCTATGAATGAATCTGGCGAGCTTATTGAAATATTTAAATAATCTTCATTTCTTTCTATGTACTGGATAAAACTCCTTAACCATGATTCTGTATATAATGCATTGGATATATAAGATGTATTTTCGAAAGTTTGTGTTAGATTTTCAACTAATCGTTGAATCTTTACATCGGCGTAGTCATATTCGCCATTTACAATAACCTGTATCCTTAAAAAGAGTGGTAATTAGTATTTAAAATATGTATTTCTACGTATGATATTAGAAAAATTATTAGGGTATTCGGTCTGTTTTGATTCAAAACTCATTCGTTCATAAACCTCAACATTTCGCTTTATTTGAAAGCTTCATCAGAAGTGCTATAAATTATTATCAATTAGAATAAAACATTACACATTTTTTTTTGTAAAAATTAGTAATTTTTATCAAAACAGACCGAATACCCTAATGTATTTTCTAATATTAACTAGTATGATTGATATTTTCCCTTAAATTGTCAACATATACAAGGTGTATATAAATTGTCACAAAAGCTACACGTAGCGACACAGATTGTTCGAATTTGACACAAAATTCTTATGGTAAAATGTCGTATCATGCTTTATGCGTCCCCGGGGACCACATGAAATTAACATCCATTTGGCAACACTGTACTACTACACATACTACCGTAATAATAGATAGAATACTTGTCAAAATTGACAAACGGCAATTACAAAACATACACATTGTCTTACAACATTGCCAATTGTGTTTTTCAAGAGAGGATGCTAATGAAGAAATGTTGAAAATAGACTCTACCATCAAAAAGAAACTGTTTTCGATAAATTAGGAATAAGAAGTCTAAATTCAAAATTGCAGCTGTCTGTAGGTCAGACAAATATCGAACACAAGCGTTTATTAAGAGACTAAAAAACCGAACTTCGTGAACCTCGTGAAGACGTATGAAGCCATGGTACAATATTTTACCATTGAGGTTTTCGATTTAGAAACGAACGAAGAATGTCGCTGCGTATAGCTTTTGCGACAATTTTTACACACGTTATATATCTATATGTATGCATACAGAGTGTGTCAGCGCGGCTGTTCATTAGAAGTTTATGGGGTTCTAGTCAAAATATAAATTTGAAAATTCAGAACTATATACAGGGTGGTTCACCGGGAACTGCAACGATCGAATGTGGGAAAACTATAGCTAGCAATGATCTGCAATTTTGGCACTATACTACTACTATACTAAAGTCGATAGGGGCCATTCGCCTAAAATATTTTTAAGATGGCGGCACTGCGGGGTATACCGGAAGTAAGTAGCAACTTCGTAATTTTAAATGGAATACCCTATACATTGTCAAGTTTTTAGATTCTACGCGAAATTCTAAACATATTTCATGTATAATGCCATATACCCAAGTCTAACCCTTTTCGACTTATTGACATTTTTATGCTAAATTTGACGTTTGCAGGAAGATAAATAAGCAATTGTACTTTTTCCACAGAAAGAAGAAGTTTATTATTTAATTTAAAGTAAATTCTCTCAAGTAGATGACCTAATTAAATACTATTTGTATAAAATTGTTACCATACAGTGTGCGAAATATACGCCTGAAAATAAAATCGGAAAAATTACCGAAAGTCAATTTTTTTAAATGGCAATTCTTGTAATTTTGTCTTGTTGGGCATTAAAAATAAGGGTTATTTTGTATAAGCATGAGTAAGTAAACTAAGCGACTATGAGCGCAGTCACTCGACGTGGACACGCTGTATAAGCTGTAGTTTTGACAGCTAAAACCTGTCAAACTGTCATAATTATGACAATTTGCTGGTATTACACAGGTTTTAGCTGTAAAAACTACAGCTTATACAGCGTGTCCACGTCGAGTGACTGCGCTCATAGTCGCTTAGTTTACTTACTCATGTATATCATAAAAATGAAGTTTTCGAAATATTGGCAAGTTAGTATTTTTATCTTCTACAATACACCCACATAGCAAAAATAATTTGAATCAACCTGGAATAAAAGTTGCCATGACAACGGTGACAGCTTACGTCCAGCTTGTTGCGGAAAGCTGCAAGCTTGTATCCAACTTGAATTAAGCATCCTACTTTACACGTGACAAGCTTAAAGTATACTTGCTTTGCAAGCTCATGGTATACTTGCGCCGAACGTTTTACACATTACCGACTCGAACTTTAAGCTTATATTATACTTGACTTATCTTTGCTGCGTAAGCGATTGCAGTATGCTTACGTGCTATCTGGGCATACCTACTATTTACATTAGTTCTTTTTAAAATTAATTAGCCATGACAGTATTTACAAAATTATAAATTGTCAGTTGTCGAATAAAAATCATTTACCTTATAATAATTACAATAAGTCATGTCGGGGCGCTTAAATTATACAACCTAAATAGCATGTGCTATCTAACGTACGCTAGCTTACAGCAAGCTGCATTTTGATTCGATTTTCACTTGTTTATCCAACTTATCGTGGTTAGTTTAAATTGAGCTTACTCTACGCTTGAAATTATAGCATACTGCAATCGCTTACGCAGCAAAGATGAGTCAAGCATAATATATGTAAGCTTTAAACAAACCCATTTCCTTATTCGAGTCGCTAATGCGTAGAACGTTCGGCGCAGAGGTGCATACACACAATGCGCAAGCGTTTTACATGCATTTGCAAGCATATTTACAAGTTCGTATTCTGACTTCCGAATGCTTTCTAAGTTATCGTTCATGGTGTTGGTTTTTGATTTTACTATAATATAATGATTTGCTATTTGTCGTTATTTATTTGTTATATATATAACCTTATAATGTGTTCTTCTCATTATTAGTTTAGCATAGTTAAAAAAGGTCAGTGATCATAACCTATTTTATTTTCGATAACATTAATCGTGAAGAAAACTAACGCGTAATAATTAACTCACAAGCATCAAACGACGAAGTGTGATTTTGACGTTAGACTTGGACAACAAATCTTTGATAATGCTTATTTTCCATGGCACACTGGATAAGTATCGATGAGTTAAGTATGCATTTTTCAAAATATATCTAATTATCTCCTAAACTATCAATTTTAGGTGTCGGATCTGTCAGACATAAAAGATGTAAAATTGGACGCCGAAGATGATTAAGTAATAAAATATGGCGGGTGCCATTTCAAAAAATTAAGTTATACTTCCTCAAAATTTCGTAGAGTTAACGTGCCATAGTACAGTAACCACGCAATGTAGCTAGCTGTTCTCGCCGGTAAAATATACTCCAGCATGTTATTTAAGAATGTAATGAATTCTAAATTGACATCCGAAAAATCCAGTGTTATCTGATTTTTTGAATAAATATCCGCTATAGCAATTTTTTTAGAAAAAAATCGAATAACTACATAACGCCTGAATCAAATTAATAAAACTAAAGGTATTTATAAAGCTTAAAGATAAGTAAATCCAAATATGTAAAAATATACAGGGTGTTCCATTAAAAATAAAGTAGATGGCGACTTCCGGTATAATCGGAAGCGCTAGAAATCTAATAATATTTTCATTTTAAGATTAGAGTACGTACTTGTTACTTTAGGGTATTTATATATGCACTAAAAGGGATTTCCACAGTAAATATCGTACTAGCTGCAGTAATTCGCTGCTCTTGAACATTATTAAAAATATTAGTGATCTATGAGTGCATTCTAAAACAACACAGATATTTTTTTTTGCGGAAATGCTCTACATTCATGCATTCGCCCTAGAACGTTGGTTATGTTGATACTGTATGTCTATCGTTTGCTAGATTTCATTTTTGTATAACAATCAAAGTTAAATTAGTCTGTTGACACTGAAACTGTTATATTTCAATGGCAAACATGTACAGTTTTGAAAAATCTACGAGAAATGATAGAAGTAGCACCATTATGACCACATGATATGAATATCCCATTAAAATTTTGCAATTTTTAACAATATATACCAGGACCATGATTTCACATAGCTCTTGACAGATCGTAGCTTGTCAGTGCGTACAATTCATATTGCATGTGCTCGCTTAGCCATTTACTAAGTAATGTGTGCGAAATGAAAAGTTTCAATTTCGATTGGCTTGCTGAATCTTGAAAGGAACAATAGTTGCCTGTATAATAACTTCAAATTAACGCAAATGTCATTGTACGTACAGTAAAATTTATATAAAAAAAATATGGAAAGTGATATTGAACTAGAATACTCCCGAATGTAACAGCAGCAACAAAGTTAAATTTGTTATCTAAAACGTTAATAAAATTCCATTTCCTTTTCGTAAATTGGAAAGAGTAACAAAAAGCAAAATAGTTTTCCGATGACAGTTTGATGATGGCTTACCTTGATGAATTAGCCAAAAAATCTGTAAAGTACATTCCTATACTTATCCTTTGTATTTCAAATATTATAAATAAATGTATAATATGCTACTTGCAAGAAATACTTATTTTACAGTCCTATATGCTCTCATACTCGTGCAAACTTTATTGCATGCTCATTACATAGTATATTATTAGTAAATTATTTTTTCAGCAAGTGATATCGTTTTGACATATAAACTATTTGACAAATTTCTTTGTTAAACATAGTACGAATTCTTTGGTAATTAATTATTGAAAACTGTTACGAGCTAACAAATTGATTAGTTAGTTTTTAGTGTATAACATTTTGCCATGCAGAATATGGTGAATATGATACTTATTGTTAGAGAAATGCAACAGAAATTGTGCCTTGGTGCTAGTATTAAATTAATTTATACACATTCTGCATATTTTTGCAGATAAATATCCTTGCATTTTTAGTATAATCGTTAAATATTTAACAGAAAATAGTGAAGTATTTGTTTGTATGATCCTGTTTAAAAGAAAGCATAGATAATACAAACTGCTGTATGGTTAAATTTAAAGAAACTTTAATTTACTTGTATATTTTTATTCACTGTGTTTGAAACACTTCCAAGCTTAGAAACGTTTTGCAACTACACAAAGATTCGATACATATAAACAGCAAGTAGAAAGTTTATAATGGAAGAAGATTGAACAATTTAGATAAGAATGGAGTAAAACGCAGGTTTATGGTGTGTTAATAGGAATTACGTAATTGCTTAACAAGGAGATTCTATTAAATGAAAACTTTATTTAAACTGTTTTATATCTAATGTGGAAGGTGAAAATATCTTTTTTTTTAATAGGAAATATGTTATTTTTACTTAAAAGAATCAGATATTTAAGTGTAATCAATGAGAAAAGTAAAATTTACCTGTATGGAAATTCTCGGAAGTAATCATCCTCTCGATCGAAGAATTCGATGGCGTAGGAATCTTTTTTAGCCACTTTTCGTCTCTCCAATCCTTCTTCTATTTTTGTGACGCCGTATCCTGCACCCATTAAGTATAAACCAAAACATAACAGTATAACTACTTTAACGAATTTATTATTCAAGAACCGTGCAAATATATCCCTGAAAAATACCATAAAACCATGCTCTTTGTTATCCAATGGATTATTGATATCATCTGGATCTACTCCACCACTACATAACGTTCTGTAAATCCAGGATCTATGTCCTGAAACAAATATAAAGTTTGTGAAACATGTAAGTAGCAAAGTAGTAAAAATATTTTTTGTTATTTCAGGTGCTGATTAAAATGTTTTGTGATATATAAGACTGCAATAAAGGTAAGATTGGTAATGAACTTTTATAAAGCAAGTAGATGTCGAATTTTTACTTTGTTAAACTAGAAAGCAGTAATGAATTTTATTTATCAGTAATTGGTGGCGTAAAAAGTTTTAATATTCAATTTTGCCGCGGCATTTTAGATAATTCACTTTGTGCTGTCTTTTATAGATCTCTTTAAAAGCTGGAAGTTGTGTACAAGCAGATAGGTTGTCTAGAAAATAACACTTCAAAAAATACTACATGGATATTTGGACATACTGAACGAAGCATTTTGATAACATTTTTATTTGTATACAATAATGCTTAATTCGTTTAAAACACTACAAATATGTTTTTTCATTCTCATATTAATACTCATAGTTATACGTATCATACATAACTATAAGATCTGTAATGAGACGTATCAAATATGTATAGGTACTTACATAAATTAAATGTTATATCATTGTATCGGCGAATGACCACAAAATGTTCCCATTATGAAGAAAGTTTCATCGCCTACATTGCTCTCTCATTTAGTAAGCGGACGAATCATTTGGAAATTTAATAAATAAACTGTTTAGAAAGTTTGAGTAATGATAAGTTGCTCCGTTGTCAAACACTAATTCATATGAACAGAAATATGCAGTTATTGCTATATTTTTTGGGCAAGTAGCATGTACATACGTAAAATCAACCTGACAAATTAATCTATACGGAAATTATACGTATGTACAAGTTTTGAAAATATCTTTTATTTACAAATTATTTTACGTAACTTTGTCTATTATCATATAAAAGACTAACCATCAGATAAATATAGAAATTATATAAGACACGACAATTTTAAATTGCTGAGAATCGGGAAGCTATCAAGTTTCCGGAATCGCGTTACCTCACAGTGAAAGTAATGCGTTATTTCCAATTGTAGAGGCAGTCGTATAATCTACTTTCGTTTGATAATAAAAATTTCGGTGTAAAGTATTGCTACTAAAAACTATGGGCTAATGTATACAGAATGACGTAATTATAACATTAGATTATATTTATCACTTTTCTTATTAATTTCCTCTTTCTATAAATAAATATTTTAGGAATACATTCCGCATTTATCGTAAAGACACCATATTATCATACATTACAAAATATACCTACACAGGTAAAAATTTGACGAACGGAAATATGAATAATATCGTTCTAGAAAAGAGTTAGGCTAACTAAAATTGGAGAATGTTATTTCTATTCGTCTATTCCCTTATATAATTTTATCCAAAACGGAGTGCCTAAATTCTCTCTAATTTATGTTAACTCCGCAAATAATCTTTTATTTAACTCAATAATAAAAATAAATATATGTATTTGTTTCAAGTTGCATTTTTTTCTTTTGGGTATTTCTACTAAACGCAGAGTAAGCTTTTCTTTGTGAAAATTTTTTATTTGCAGAATAATCGATATATTTCGTAAGATTGCGTTGGTAGAAATTAGAAATGGAAAACGCAATTTATTTGTAAATAAAATTTTAGAACAAGAAAAAATAATTTAAAATACTGAATAATAATATTTATGTTATATTAAATATGATTTGATGATTTGATTATATTAAATATGATTTGTTTACCTAAGTATAATATATAACTAAATTTTGGAAAAGGATGGTAATTATGATTGCACAAAATTGAATTCTGGAGATAGTATCCTTCAAAAAAATTATTATCTACATTACAATAATACTACATCCTAACACACATCTCTGCACGCTACTTATTAGAGTGGTTTGAATTTGCAAGCATTAGATTGGAGGAGTAATGCTGTTTCCAACGAGATTAAGTTGGAAAAATTCGGTTCAACAGAACCAAAGTTATAAACGTTTATTTGGCAAAATACAAAAAATTGTCTAATGTAGAATATACGGAATTGTCAGAAGATTCCGATTTTGATGTTTGTGATAGAATTTAAATTTTTGGTGTACAGTTACGCCATCTAGCGGTCATCCTACACTTCCGTAAATAATTTCTAAATGTTTCACGGGGCCACTTTAGCCAGTGATATTTTTCCCCGAAACTGTAGGTACTATATATACATATATATATTCCTCGGATATGGTCAAACGCCATTCTTAGTTGGCCACCCGGTACATTGTGATGTATGTAGTGATGTAACATCGTAATAAATTATAATAACATAGTATATAAAGCTTTTAATACTTGAATAGTTCTGACAATGGCAGTTCTAGACTTATTTAAGACTTGAAGTTACTGCAACTAGTACAGAATATGGGTTTCTTCCTTTTTTAATTTAAATGAGAAATAGTGGATTCGTACGTGACGTTTTGAATTTTATTTAATCATTCTTCAGATCTACATAAATATATAAAACTTTTGAAATATATTCAATTAATTCTGACTTACGCTTATGTCATGGCGCTAATTCTACAACTAACAACAAAAACATTTTGTACAATATATGTACCACAAACAACACGTGACAATATGAAAACATTTCAACCAAGAATTTATTTATGTATTGAAAATAACGGACGTTAATATTTGAATGATATTTGAATCATTAGTTTCTTTGTTTTCTTTTGTATTAAGTTTATGGTAAAAATTTGTATGTAAACATGTATTGGTTAGTTTTTATCTGGTTTCCAATAAATATGACGCAACTTCCCATGTACCACTACTAACTTTTCAATAATAAATTAAACAAAATTAATACCTGAAATTATTGTCATCATCTCAAACCTATCTTGATTTAACCAAATTTTTAGTACATAGTCGCCAATTAAAACACTAAATTGACTTTTACAAGGAAACTTATAAGAGATAGATATAGGGAACCTTAAAAACATTTACAAGAGAAATGAAATTAAAATCCTGTACAATGTTAGATACAGGCTGCTCCATTTAAAATACGCAATTTATTGAGCATTAATGGTACCTACAGTTAGAGGTAAGATTTTAACCACCTTATATAATTTTTAGAAAGCCTCTTTATTTCAGCATTAGATGTAATAGTTTTACTAATGAAATAATACAACTTGAAACATATAACTTAAATACGTACAGCTCATTCTAAATATTGATCTATATTTTAAAAAATTGTTAAATATCTCAGAAACTATTGAATTTAGGTATAGGGCATATAACAGTAACTTGCCTTAGTTAATATACATGGTGTTCCATTAAATTTTGAAAACTTTGATGTGTTACTTTCTTTTTGAACACCCTGTATATTTCAAAATAATTTTGGAACGTGCTCTCAGTGGACTTACATATCCTTCAACAAAAAGATTTTAAATATGTGTTACCGTTTTTTGCATATCAACCGAGGCGAATGTGGGCACCACACTGTACATATACATAAACGAGTTTCCAAAAATTACATCATTCCTATCTGAGGAGATCATTCGAATCTGAAGAGGTTTATAAAACCGAATCGCGTCACGGTGATGAATAACAGTGATTATTAATTAGTTTTAATTACTCGTATCATTAATTTGGTTCAATATTAAGCTGCTACAACCATTAATTGTTTTCAATTTAAGATTTGAATACAATTGCTAAGAATTATACGATTCAAGAAAGTCTTCCAATGTAGTGTGTTCTTGGAAACTCAATTAACAATTATTCGCAATTATTTCAATGAGAATCATTATGGGGATTGCGAATTGGGAATTACAAAAAAATATCAAGACAAATGAGTCTAAATTATTTGTACTATACCTAGAATCAGGTCTACCGATTAACTGTCATTAGGTTAGGTTGATTCTTGTTTGCTACTCAAGCCCATATACAGCAAGTGATGAAAAAACCAAACACACAATGTATCACAATGTATTTTTTCACAAAATCATTCAAACATGATCATTATATAATCAAGCTTTTTAAGATAATTAACAGACGCGATAATTCATCAATAAAATGGCCAACATTTATTTCAGACATTGTTGAAAATGCCCAAATGAATCTAACCACTACACGATAATGCAAACACTGCTCAAATCCACAGCCTACATTTTGCAAGATTACAGGCGTCGCTGCATGTCGGACTTGTATCATTCTAATAGTAAATACATGAGTGGATGGTATAAGTGGAATCCTAGGACTGCCGCAGTAAATTGAGGTGGAGCTTTATTTTCTTGAAAAATCAGCTCCTACTCCATGTCATCTTCTTAGCGGATTCCAGAAATATTTGAGTCGAAGCAATAGGAACCAAACTTGTACTGTTTCATATATTTAGTTTTTGCGGAAGTTGTGTAAAATACCCTTAGTAAACGCGAGGATTTTAGTCGCTGTAGTGCTTGCAATAATGCCGATTGATTGCACCGTTGAATTCAGTCGTGAAACATATACATACATGTATAAAAAAATTCTGATGTCTGCTAAAATTCGTTTTATCACACAATCGTAATCGGTGGTCGTAGACTTACTTCTTCAATTAACTTAATGGGGTCTGAGCTGCGAATGAAATGAGGTTTTCTTGTAAATATTGCGTACAGAACCATGCATAACTGAACATCCTTTTGGAGTTGTCACCCTTGTAGCTACTGGGTTGAAGATCTGTTCGTTTTCTGGTTGTCCTTCTTAAATCTAACGCCCGATGGACACATACAAGAAAAACTTTAAAAGGTAGTTCTCTCTCGTCGATTCATATGAGTTAAAAAAAGCACGCTGCAATTTACAAGTTCAACTTTGAAAGTCGAAACTGTACAAGTAAAACTGGTACATGCAGTATTTTTCTTGACAAGCATGAAAAAGCTACAAGTCGCGCATGCGCAATTCGTCAGAACGCATATATACAAACTGAAAAGAAATATACCGAATACTTTACATTAAAAACTTGTTTGTATATTATTATTAGTAGATAAGGTCGACGTTAGCTTGCGGTGGTGTCGATTTAAAAGCTGGCCACTGTACATACATATCTATAATATGTATATGATGTTCAAGTTACTTCAATTAGCCAAATTATTAAATGTTTTTTTTTTGTAATCAGGTTCGAATCACAAAGTCCTCTCTCTTCACTAAATATATGTACAGTACCAAATATAATACTGGTATTAATATGGTCAAAGATGTGTTAGTTCTATTACTGAAACAGAGAACGCGCCACAGTAGTGGCTTTCGGTTTGTGCACCGTACAGCTCGGGAACTGTTCTGGGTCACCTATCTGTCGTTCTATTTAGTCATGTGATTCGCACTTGTACAGCCCCGTTTCTGCTTCCCCTCACCCCTGGTGCACCAACCTTTCGGCTAGGGCGATATGCTCCCGCATGCGCACTTGCGTTTGTTTATGAAAAAAGTGTTGACAATTTGAATGAATTGTAAACAAAACGAAAACTTGAAAGGTTATGTTACATCTGTGATTACATGGCTGCCACCCCACCACCCTTTATTTGTTTACACTTTATCTGTACCTGAACTGTACTGAGTTAGTTCACTGTACACGCACACGAGTAGCTCCGGAGCTGTTCCCGAGTAACCCTTATGGACAAATCGAAAGCCACTAGTATATTCAGAACGGCGAGAGTTTTAAAGTAGAGGGGCCAGGGACGATCGTAAACAAGCAGCGGGTCTTCTACGACACCTGTCAGATGTCTCATCAATTTGAAATTAATTGACAGCCACAATCGACAGCACATATTCGTCTGGTCATATGCATCCTTAACGTTTTTAACGTTCTACTATCGGCGACATCTATACTTCACTTAAAAAACTATTATTTGAACGTATTGTATATTTACATAGTATTAGGTAGTACTAAATGTGGCTAAGGTAAATGACAACACATATACTGCGCTAGAATATGTAGATATCGATTTATGTGTACGACCAAAATTAAAAAATAACTTGGTAATAATATTGACCTTGACCATAATGATGAACTGAGCTAACTTATTCAGCTATTGAATACATGCATATATTTTAGTATACTTACTTGATTTGGATACGGGGTCTACTTTAAAACAGAACACGGAATGGAGATTTTTTTGTTCACAATATCCGGAGATAGCGACACATCCAGAGAAAAATGTTAGGTGCCAAATGAAAGTAAAAATCGTTGCTACGCCTAAAATAAATATATAAGATAAGAATTAGTTGAAGGATCTTGTACGGTTTCAATTTTATAATATGTAACTAAAATTATATGAATCAAAGTTGATACAAATTTTTGAACTGGCTAAACATATTTTTATTTTTCAATTATACAATAGACAGAATCATTAACACATTGAAATCTGCAATATTTTAATTTCTTCGTAATTGCATGAAACAGTATTGTCTAAGATGACTATCCGAATTTGTAACATTACAGATGTGGTACAATAAAGCAAAAGCCTTGTTTAAAAGATAGAGCAAAAAATGAGAGCGTTGTTGTTGATAGTGAAAGAATTTATTGTTGAATTTTGATTTATCATGCATACAACAGTTGGTAGATGAGCGTATCTCCATATGAAATGAGCTTTTGTAAAAAAAACTAACCATTTTAGACAAGTGCAGTTCTAGATGCATATGCTAAATATTTATTGGAAATTTGTTTTGTTTCTTGCGGTGTTTTTTAAAGAAAAATTTCTCGTTAGTAACTATGTTCATGTCTTCACAATTGCAAATCTATTGCTGCTATTTGGATGAACTGTCGATATAACATGTTCTTATATTCAAACACAGATATAAAGACTTTATGGGTTAGAAATAATTCTCGTTTGTCTATTTTACTCCAAGGGGGACAGCAAGGAGGGCTCCAAATACTCTCCTGAAATGTGTACGCAACACAGTTACTAATGTAGTACATGTAGTACACAAAAGATTGATGTGACGATAGCATTTTCTAGTAGTTAGACAAGGGTAAGAATAGTGGTAGGTACTTGCTGTTAGACAGCGATAGCATACAACACACAATTGTGCAGCAGAATAGCATGCGTATTTCTTGACTTTGTTAACACATAGAAATCATATTTTCATCCTTCTTTCACTCATATAAAGAGGATCATCACATTAAAAGTTAGCTCTTGGTATATGTATATATAAGAAGTCAAGGCAAAAGCTTTTACAGACAGAGTTAACAGTTAAAGAACAATGACCGAGAACGGGCCCGTCTCATGTAGATAAACAGAAAAACGAAAATACAGACGAAATACGAATACTAAAGTGCAGCAAAAGAGTGGTGTTGTGTTGTACCAGAAAAAGATTTTTGTTTTCGCACTTACAATTAGCGTGACCTTTTCAGAATAATGGTAGCATATAAAAGCATTCCATAAATATTAAAATACAATATTAATATATCTTTGTAGAGCCTGGAACTTTTTTATCTCAATTTTGTAACAATTAAACGAATATACACAATATAACGCATACATATTTTTAGTAAATTTTGTTCTGGATGCAATGTAACATGTTGAACGAACAAAGTTAACTACAATATTATTGCTCGAACAGCAGTATAATATGTGTACCTGAGTATAAGCAAAATATTGTAACAGATGGAAAAGGACTGAATATTCCAATAAAGAAGCTAACCATGTCGGTAACAGAAGTGATGGTTATAGATACTGCTGCTTCACTTAACATCTGTGCCATTCTCTGCGGTACACTATCTTTGATAGATGTTCTTCTCCATGCTGCTAACATCACAAACGTATCGTCGATCCCTATGCCTGCAATACTTAGTCGTGTTGTAATATTGAATTAGTATGCAATTTTATGATCATACCTATCATTAAAAATGGTGCCGCTAAATTGATACCAATAAAATCAATACCTATATACATGCAAAGTCCAAAAGCAGAAAGTGTCGCCATCGATGCGCTTAAATTCCCTAATAAGCCTAACCAAGGTTTAGATCGTACCCAATCAGTCATCATACAGGTTACTGTAATAAAAACAAAGATTAGCGATAAATAAATCTAGCCTAAAGGTTAATTACTTCCAAAATGTCTAATACTAAATGCTTAACGATTATAATTAGACTCGGCAAAGAGGGTCAGTTTCCAATGCAGTGCGGTGAGCAACCTAGAAGGTTGGCACGGAGACTCGAGCGTCCCTATCCAAGCACACTTGTTCAGTATTATTCCACAGGTTTTTGTGAGTGCTTATCAGTACACACATACTAAAATGTCGAAGATGGCAAAACTATTTGACATGTACCAGCAGGTGGAAGTGCGAACGTCACCTAAGAAGTATAAAACACTATTCAGCAATCCGCGAGAAACGATATTGTGAACTATTAACATTTAATATAGTTGTTTTATTTTATGCAATGTACCGTTCACTTTACTAGACCAAGAAACATTTGTCTCCTTCTGGAACAAGTATTCAGATTATACATTACCAAGTCGGACATCGACAAGAAATGTTAGGTATGTCATTTCATATTATTATTGTGTGTAAACATTCATGCGTCCGCATCGCCTATGCTCACTCATAAAAGTCACGAATATAAATGATGCGAGTACGTAAACGTTACTGAACCGTCGTCTTGATACAGCTGCGCGGCCCCTCGACGTTGTTATCTGCACTGCACCGAAACTTGCCCCTCTTTGCCGACTCCAGTTATAACAATAATTGTTTTACTTACCGATTGAGAAAACTGCCATTATTATAAAGGTAGAGGAGAAATATGGAATGACCGATCTGGTATTCTTTTCCAATTCGTGATCTAAGGTTCTGGACGCAAATCTCGCTATGCGTATATGTTTAAATAATCCATTATCCTGCGCATCTCCTACAGTATCCAAGAATATGTCTTCCCAAGCAGCGCCTCTTTTAACAAAAATTTGACAGACGTGTAAAACATAATGAGTTGTTACCTTACTTCGTCTCCAATCGTTTCGTATCTACGTTGCCAAAATACACAAGTTGAACTGAAGGCACAGTAATGATAAATCCTTCTTCACTAATTTCCGTACCGCCAAAGAAAACTGGAAAAGCATGTGCGTCCCAAGTTACTGGATTGAACATTAAGGGAAATGTTAAGTTTAACTCTCCATTTTCCACCTAAAGATAAATTTGACAATTTAGTGATTGTAGTGATTACCAGATCAGATTAATGACTTTTAAGTAAAATGGTTATTGCTGGTTTATTAAAATTATAGTAAAATAATACATAAACACTACTTATGTTTGTAATTACGTTAGTTTAATGTGAAATAAAACAAATAATGTTTAATATTTACACTGTATTTAATAACAACGACAGCTGTTTCGCTACATTGTAGCTTCGTCAGGTTGAAATATACAATAATAACCATCTACATACCATTGACTCTTATACCGTATGTCCGTATTTTCTTTGGATAAGCAAACGTGTTCTGCACGCGCAGACTTATTCTACTGGACGCATAATGAGTTTCGGTATTGCCCGTCAGTTACCACCTCCTATTCGTCTCATCATTCGACATTTAAAGAGCGACAGGTTGGGGTCTAGTTCTAAACGTTCTAAACTAATTTTAAAAGGTTTTAAACCGTTAGATTAAATTAATCGTTTATCATGAATTTAGCTTTGGAGGAAAAGTAATCCATAATACTTATTTATGGCAGCATTTGAACGCGAAGTGCCCTGTTGTTCTATGCTTTATTTGATAAACCATTTCGAAAAATATGGATGTTTACACTCGTTGTAACTACTTTTACTTTAATACTTGTAATTAGAATTTTATTTCAGTATACATTTAAGATTTATTTTGTCTTTTGTTCTTAATTCTGCAGATATTTAGTCTAATTTGGGATTGCTTATGTTTCTACCATACATCTTTTTTATAATTGAATGGTTTTATTGATGATATGCCTTCATTGGCGATAGCATGAGATTTAAATGTTTGTCGATCACCGTCGACAATAAGAGATGGGAGGCGTGACTTAGTACTATGTAGTAGTCGAGGCTTTGAAGTTATTACATGCGTGATTTTCAAGTTTCTCTCAGACACACTGTGGTGTGTGGTTATTAGGAATTTTAAGAACTAAAATATAAAGAACAATTTCTTGTCTAAAAGTGTCGGGTCGATACCGAAAGTACGTGTAACTAAATATACTGCTAACAGATATTATGTGTGAAATTAGGGAAACTCTATTACTGACTAAATATATGTATTTAACAATGGTGATGAGTTTAGGTCCACTTTATCGTTTAATAAATTGTCTGAATGTTTATATCTATTAATTCCTAATGTCTCTAGTAAATCTAGTTTAACACTTTTATTTTCTACATGAAGGATATCAAAATCTGTATTAAAACTGATTATTATCTATCAAATGATTCGCGTCAGTCGAATCATTTTTTTGGTTAATGTAAGCGGAGTAATGATCAGCGATTCGCGTTTTAAACGCTCTTCCTGTTTGACCTATATATCCTTTAGTACATGTACCACAAGTTTGTACCACCCATTTGGTTTATCCATATGTACCAAATGTCTTACATGAAAGTTCTTATGACAGGTAGTAAAATAATTTCTAATTACAAAAAAATTATAACAATGATTTGTATAACCATATAAATTACTGCAAAGGTATGTACTGCCCACCTGGCGTTGACATCATATCCATATAGTTATATATATGGTAAAACAATATCAGAAAAATCAAGATAAATATTTAATTCAATATCTGAATACAAAAATATATTTAAGAATAAAAACATCGTGCAGAACAAGCAATCATTGTGTTATTACATAATCTTTTGACCCGTCAAAAGGTTTTCGCGTCTAGCGTGGTTGCCACCTCGAGTTAATCTATCCGTTTGGTATTCTCCTACTTACTTTTTGTTCTTTACATTCATTGCGAAACATCGTGTTACTAGATTTTGTATTTTTGTGATTTATTGTACTTTACTTTGACTTGTGTATTTAGTTTATTTTTGTGTTATATGTATATTATACTACGCGAATCAAGTCACGATCCTCAGAAGATGCCTATTCAGAAATCTATGGCGTTAGATTATGACTTAGAATTCGCTAAACACTTTATTCATTTAATATTGAGTGTTGAACTGTGAAAATATTGCGGGTTTTATTCTAAAAATTATATGTAAGAGCAACGTAAATTAATTCAATTTTATCATTATGTTATCTTTTAGATTAAGTAAATAATAGTGCTATACTACAATAGAAATATTCTTAAATAAAATTTTCTGGCCATTAACACTATTTTTATTTGGTTTTTAACGTAATTGCGCAGACGTACCAAATTAATTCAATTTTATCATTATGTTATCCTTTAGATTCAGTAAATAATAGTGCTATACTACAATAGAAATATTCTTAAATAAAATTTTCTGGCCATTAACACTATTTTTATTTGGTTTTTAACGTAATTGCGCAGACGTACCAAATTATTTTTTTTCTTTAGAATATGTTATATACGTTATGCATTATATGGCTCGTTAATTTAATGTTCACACACTCTTAAGTGCTCACGATGTGTTGAATTATTATCTTGTTGAAAGTGATAGCTTAGTAATGATCTAAACCCTTTATTGCTCATTATGGTATTAACTAGTGTTTTATATATGTAACTACAACATTGGTATATCGTTACATAAATATGTAACGTTTATGTAGTATATGTACGTAGTTCAGTAAAAAGTGATACACGTTTGAGGTGTTCGTGATTCAAGTGAAAGTAGAACATGAACTGGTCAGTATTTGATACATTTGTGCGCTACTGACCCTTTACAATTTTTTGCTATGAATTTGTATAACTTATATTAAGTATATTATTAGATGTATAAATTAGAAATTGATGTTACGCAATATGAATCAGTTTAAAGTTTTTCCTTAGTAGTAAAAAGTTATTTTTAATTAGCACATAAATATTTGATGAAAAGTTACTCAATCTCACTTTTTTAAGTTAATATTTTATGTGATATGGCTATGTGTGTGTTATACGAATTCATTGGAAACAAAATATTATATCTATTCAACCGATTTAGTTGATATAATCTTATATTTGGCTTACTGTGTTCTAACGTATAATTTAGTAACTGTAAAAAATGCGAATTACAGCTCTTAACTGTATGGGCTCAACAAATACTCAACAACTCGTTTTAAATTATTTTATTAAGCATGACAAGTGGGAGTACATTGGTTAAAAACTAAACAATTGATAGGATGACAATTATTAGTTTTTGTACATATTTCTAGCCTAAACAATTGCTGAATTTCATTGGAAATTGTATATGGTTTGATTTTCGCGCCTCCATCACAAGCTAACTTCCTATCACTACACACTGATTTACACTCACGTTACTAACTCGTTCTCTTCTTTGGCATCTTCTTCATTGTCTGTCGTATCTTCTCTATACTCCTCGAGAACACCTCGAGAACTAGATTTTTATCCGCGTCACACGCGCTGTTAATGCTTGTAATTCGGTAGGATTCGTCCGGTGCGGCTTTTAAAACCACAAACGGACCCGCGTACATTGATTAGAGCTTAGTTGATCTTCCATCTGCAGATCTTGCCCATTTGATATATAGTATATACAGGGTGGTCCATTTAAAGTGTAACACTGTAATATCTTATCTTTTAATTCCTGATTTATTTCCACTTAGAGGTCAATAATTATTTGTTGTTTTATTGACCTCTAAGTGGAAATAAATCAGGAATTAAAAGATAAGTACATAAAGGTCAGAAAATACATATATTAACTGTAATATCTTCGAAACCATTAGTGTTATGAAGAAAAGTGTTAGACAAAAGTTTAACTATATGAAGGGGCTCATTCAATGGCGCTACTGTTGTCACTATAAAGAAAGTCACAAAGGTCATAGCAAGGTCAACTCTTATTTTTCAAATAGCATATGGTATTTTTTTATCAAATTCTAAAACAGCAATAAGCCACATATAACCTCAAACTAATATTAATCGAGATATTTCGAAAAAATGAGGACATAAAAGTTAGTGCAGCAAAGGTAAACAGTTGAAGAAAGCAGCTGGCTATCGAATTAAATGTTCAAAATGGCGGCCAGGAACCTCAATGCACTTTCGCATTCGCGTAGAAGAATCGCTATATTTATTTTAAGTGTACAATATCGACTTGTTGTATATGACACGGAACCAACAACACCAGAAAACATGCAGCAGAAAATAAGACATGCATGTGCAGACATTTCTGAAGACATGTTACTGCGCGTGCATAGAGATTTGTACCATTTTGAAGGCAATTTTACAGGGAATTTGGTGACAATATTGAAAAATATTTGTTCCATTTAAGAAAAATTAGAAGGAAGCGTTTGAATTTTACTAATTGTGACACGATTTATTTAACACCCTCTATATATTTTTACATTATACCATCAATAAATATATAAAGTGTTAGTCCCCAAATTAATATCCGTCCCTAGCCTAGGGGGAGGGTAGAATACCCAGATCCCGTAAGGGCTTGCCTTAGCTGGCCGGCCTCGTGGAAGGAAACCACAACTCCAGAGAAAAAACCCCGATGATTACGGTGGCACAGCACACGCCAATGGTCTGCAAGGTAGGGGGGAACCCTGCCACTAGTGTGCTGGACTCCGGGCACCAGGCGACCCCCGGTTTTTAAATAGCCTTGGTGCGGTAAGGGCGCACTGCCGTACTCGACCGTACACTACGACCCTACTCGTGGGAATTAGATGATTTATGAAAATATTGATAAGGGAAATGGAGAGGAGAGAGAAGGAGAAAGGAGAGAATGTTTAGTGGGGAAAGCAGCCACGGAACGTAGCGGAGCTAAGGAAGCTGAGAGCCCTAGTGTGGGTTATAAGTGGGAAACCGTGAGGGATCCAACAGTTAGACGCAGCTCGCTGCAAAGAACCCCGCCAATAAGTAGCGAGATGAGCAGCATGACAGGGGAAAGAGACGACGTCCTCATGACAGAATCCACAGCGGACGACGACGAAGGCTCCCTAGAGGGCGAGGTCACCAAAGACACCAATAGTGAGACAGAATACCTTACACAAGCAGCCAAACGAAAAAGACAGGACCTAACACCAGACACAGCAACGAAGACCCAATTTGAAGAAACACGAGCTAAAAAGACAATAGATCAAATACTCAAGAGTATCGGACTACTACGAAAGGTAGTGGCAGAGCTATATAAACCGAAAAAGGAACTAACAGACATTACTAGCAGATTAACTTACCTGGCTGGACAAATTACGGAAGACCAAGGCAAGTGGTTGGAAAAGCTAACCATAGCAGACCAAGAAATGGAACAAGTACGGGAAGAAAACATAGAGCTTAAAAACCAGATTAAACATTTCGAACGGATACAAGTAAACAAAATCAAACAAGTACCCCAAGTGTCTATTGGGCTACAAACTGATTTAGAAGAGATACAAAGAGAGCAGGAGGAAAATGATAGCCTCAATAAGGAAAAAGTAAGGAAACTGCTTGAAGGTGAAAAGAATTACAGCAATTTGACACAAATTATAGACCATAATTGGCCAGAAGAACTCTATGAAAGAACGAGGATACCCTCGATAAATACCAACCTATCCTACTACGCTGGAAAAGATGAGGACCTCGCACTCTTTATCGACCCCAATGATGCCAAGAGTGAACCCAAAACAGCGGAACTGAAAAGTAAACTCCCTGCTATAACACATATTATAGACGAGGAACTGGAGGAAGGAAAAATGGAGTTTGTAAAGTTGCAAACCGACGTGCAGAAAGGAAGCAGTAATGACCAAAAACGCTACACAAATACAATATACGCTTTACCCATGACAATGGACAGTAGCAGGATAGTCAACTTGGAGACAATATATAGTTTGGCAACGCAGCTCAAAGAGGAGATTAGCAAACAAATAGGAAGAAAGTTGAAAGTTGTCACAGCAGAAGACGCAAATCCAGAATATGTACGAAAAACGTTAGAATTTGTTTTCAGGGACACTGATGTTCCTATCAATGTCACAGGAAAACAGGGAAAAAGAAATAATGACGGACGCAAGAGAAACAGCAGAATGGAGAGGGAAAAAATTATCGTCAAGGCCCAGCCAGGGAAAAGCTACGCTGACTTAGTAAAAAGCATAAGGAACTCTGTTAATATCGAAGAAAAGGGCATCAATATTAAAGCTATCAAGAAAACTAATAAAGGAGATCTTCTTTTAGAAGTCATTGGGGGAAAGGTAAAGCTCTTGAGCTAAAACAAGGTATTCAGCAAAACAACCGAAGCGCGGAAGTAGTAATTAAAACGAACGAAGTAACTGTCCACATTACCGACATAGACGCCTCCATAGGACAAGAGGAACTAAAGCAAGAACTGATGAAAGCAGAAAACTTATTAGAAACCGAGGTAAAGGTTATCTCAATGAGACCCACGCGTAACGGAAACCAGACGGCGACAGTTGCGCTGAAGAAAGATACAGCCAAAAGAGTGGTCAAACAAGGGACAATAAAGATTGGGTGGGTTCACTGCAGAGTCAGAAATAGGGTTAGTCTTCAACGATGTTACAGATGCCATATGTTCGGACATAAAAAGGACGTATGTGAAAACGAGGATCGATCGGAACTGTGCCTAAAATGTACCAAACCGGGACATATATCGAGGGACTGCAAAAATACCCCAGGGTGCGTGGTATGCAAGATAGAGGGGCACCACGCCGAACAAACTAAGTGCCCAGCTTACAGAAAGCTTATAGACGAGAAGTCAAGATTGCTAGTAACGCCAAGAACGAAAGCCCACGTAAGAACAAGGTCAATCAATGGGTATCAAGATCATGCAAACTAATCTCGGACGCGCAAGAATACCACACGACTTAGCGTATGCCACGGCGATGAAAAGAAATGTTGACATATTAGTAGTTGGAGAACCAAATAAAAAGATAATACAGGGTAACCAGTGGATAAAAGACAAGAGTGAGGTGGTTGCAGTGTCTTTCACTAACAAAAACATTCAAGTCTCGGACGTACATACTGAAAATGGGTATCTAAGAATCAAGATGCGAAAGTGCCAACTTTATTGCTGTTATATATCCCCAAACATCATTTTCGAGGAGTTCAAAAGGAGAGTGGACGCCATGATGGAAGATATTGGAGCCAGGAGTGGGGAAAAAATAATTATGGGAGACATCAACGCCAAGTCACCTTTATGGGGCTCTCCGCAAGAAGACAGAAGAGGCGAGTACTGGGGCGAGTGGCTGGCAACGCTCAATCTAGTCGTACTAAACGATGGCAGAAAACCAACCTTCGTGAGGGGGAATTCTAAATCCCACATCGATGTAACATGTTGTACAAGGAAACTACACAAAGAGATTAGTAACTGGGAGGTAATGGATGAAGAAACAGCAACCGAACATCAATACATCTGCTTCGAGATTAAGGGAAGCGGGAAAACCGCGGTAGACACAAACAGTAGGACGACCTGCGACTGGACTTCCTTCAAAGAAATAGTGATGTGGAGAATGGAAACACAGGATGGAAACGACGCTAATATGGAGCTAATTATTGAGGAAGCGTATAAAGCCAGCGTGACCAGAAATACGATCTCACGGACTCCTTTTTGGTGGAACGATGACATAAGCTGTAAAAGGAAGGAGTGCCTGAAGCTCAGACGAGAAGCCACTAGATTAGCTAGAGGTGCCACGAGAGAAAATAATAGCAAACTGGAACTATACAAGAAGGCCAAGAAAGAACTGAAAGCCCTCATCAACAAAACCAAAAATAAACATTGGGAAGACCTATGGAACGATCTCGAGTATGACGTGTGGGGCAAAGCATACAAGATCGCGACAAAAAAATTGGTGGGACACATTCCTTTTCAATTGGACACAGAAGGAAAGTTGAAAGAAGCTCAAAAGCTGTTTCCAAGACAAACGAAGACCTGGACAAGACCAAGCACAATAGCAAATGTAGAGCCGTTTACAACTGAGGAATACACGGAGGCACTTCGCAAATTAAAAACCGGAAAAGCACCGGGCATTGATGGCATACCTGTAGAAGCCCTAAAGAAAACGGAAGATGTAAAACCGTTTGCCATGCTAAAAACCTTAAACAGTTATCTTGAAAGGCAAATCTTCCCGACGAAGTGGAAAACCGCTAAACTAATACTCATCCCAAAAGGAAACCCAGAAGATAGGAATTTCCGACCTATCTGCCTGCTTAACACTGGTAGCAAACTATATGAAGGACTTCTGAAGAACAGACTGGAAAGAGAATTAGAAAATGTGGGCGGGCTCTCCGATAACCAGTTTGGTTTCCGCAAAGGCAGATCCACTGTCCAAGCTGTGAAAAGGGTAATGCAATTGGTCGACGAAAACACGAGGTCAAGATGCGTAGCGCTAATCACGCTAGACGTCAAAAACGCGTTCAACACGGCGGCCTGGGACCTGATCCTTAAAACTCTGGAAGAGAAAGGTATATCGCAGTACCTAATTAACATAATCGACAGTTATCTGAACGACAGAGCAGTGCAGGTACATAGGAACGCACACTTAGAAACTACATCAGGGGTACCGCAGGGCTCAATTCTAGGGCCGACGCTTTGGAACGTCCTATATGATGGCGTCCTTCGAAGAACTCTACCTGAAGGCGTAAATACGATAGCGTACGCTGATGACTTAGCTCTGGTGGTGGCGGCGAGAAACCCGGAGGAGCTTGTATGGAAAGGAAATGAGGCCCTCAGGCAAATAGAGGATTGGATGACCATGAATAGGTTGCAGTTGGCACCCCAAAAATCAGAATGTGTCATACTCAAAGGGAGAAAAGGACGAGAGGAAATCTCTTTTACATGCAGAGGAGTTGAAGTCTGCCCAAAGAAATCAATCGTTTACCTGGGCATTACCATGGGACAGGAGGGTTTCTTCGCCGACCACATAAAAAAGTCGGCTATAAGAGCCGAGGAAAAAGCGGCACAGCTGATGAGGGTGACGGCTAACGTTAGAGGACCCGGCTTCAGGAAAAAACTCATGCTGTATAATGTGGTCCAGTCGACATTGTTATACGGCGCACCAATCTGGCACAAATGTTCAAGGAAATGGTCGAATGCGCGTTTACTAACAAAAGCTCAAAGGAAATTTCTAATTAGAACAGCTAGCGCATACCGAACAGTCTCTGCACAAGCAGTGCAAGTAATAACTGGGATTCCACCAATCGAGCTTCTTGTGGAGGAGCGACAGAATTTGGATCGAGTGCAAAACACCAAGGAAATAAAGGCCGAAGAGCGCAGCAAAACGGTAAATAAATGGCAAGAGAAATGGAATAACAATGAAATCACTGCGCAATGGACTAAAGAATTAATCCCACAAATTGACAGATGGCTTAACTGCAAACACCGAACAACGGACTACCACCTGACACAGGCTCTAACGGGTCATGGCTCTTTCCGAACATACACAAAGAGAATCGGAAAAACTAGCGACGACATCTGCATATACTGCAGCGGTGTGGACACGCCGGAGCACACGCTCTTTGAATGCCTAAGATGGTCAGAGGCGCGAGAACAGACGAACAGGCTGATAGGGCGGAACCTAGCCAAAGAAAACATGACTGGACTTATGACAAGAGATAAAAAAACATGGAATACTATTCACAGCTTTGTAAAATACGTCATGCAGGAGAAGGAAAATGATGAAAGACAACAGCAACTGGTAGGCCCTTAGCTGAGAGGTAGCAGACAGACACAGACCATCCGCCTTCCTGAAGGTATTCGAGCAGAGGTTCCAGGTTGGCGGAAGTGAGAAAGGGTGGTTTTTAGTGGGTATACGGACCCAAGAGAGCTTCCGGAGTCCCACACATTGCCTATAAAAGGTTTTCCACCGTCAAAAAAAAAAAAAAAAAAAAAAAAAAAAATATCCAAAGAATAACTCGACGCATGGTACCCATCGTTAGTCTACGTCTTAAAATGTCAAATGCTGCAACTGCAACATTTTTGAAAAAAATCGAATACCTATAAGCTAAACTAGTTGTCAGTAGTGCACATAACTGTATACCATTGCAAAGGTAATTTAGGTCACTATCGAAATAATTACTAATCCCTTTAAATTAAAAAAGTTGAAGGAGGTTGCGGAAATTTGTAATGCCCTGTATATTTGTAAATAATTTTACAATAAGCGCTGTGGCACGCTATATACGCATAGAAAGTTTGTTTTTCCTATCTTTGTTAGTTTTCAAGCCAAACTCCGCGGACACGCTAACGGCGCACCCGGCATACAGTGCGCCCACCTAGTACGAGGAAGTGCAATATCTTGGTTAATAAGAGAGATAATTGATTTTTTTTTTATTTCACGTGATTAGTTCCCTCAAAATCTACAAACATAAAATAATGCCAGTTATTCAGGGTGTTCCATTTCTTCTACACAGAAAGCTTTTTTTTTATACAAACCTACATTTTTTATCATTTATTTTGATCTACATGAAAAATAAAAGGGACTTTATGTGTGGTATTATAAAAAAAATCGACGGTCTTTGAGATATTGGGCTTATTATCTTTTTCTAGTAAATTTTCGTCAATTATAATATCGCAAATTTTGTCTTTATTCTAATTAAGAGAAAAACTGTTGTTCGATCAAACGTTAGGCAATAATAGTTCTTCAAAACATCATGTGAGAAACTGACCTACAGTATAAGGGGTGCCCAGAAAATATTGTAAAATTTGACGAAGAAATATATAAAAAATCTCCGTTAATTTAAATGGAACATCCTGAATATTATTGATCAGTAAAACGCAAAATTAAATATTCTACAACTTTGCTACAGCATTCCCTATACCTAAGTTCAACGTTTTAGGAAAAAAAGGCACTATTACGGTAAAAAGTGAGAATTTATGCATTACTTCAAATTTACTACAATAAAAAAAAACAAAAATCTTCAAAAATTAAAAATACATACAAACTTGCTAGATATGTTCACCGTTCAAACCATAATCCAAGTTTATAACACTAAACACTTTAACCCACTGAACACCAAACAAGTTTTAACTAAAACACCGACGCGTTTCAACAGCAATGCTGTCATTATCAAGGCGATAATAAAACTAAATTAAAATAAAATCTACAAAAACAGGTAACCTAAAAGTTATGCACGGTCAATCCGATACGCATCATTAATTTCCGATTAACGAAAACAATGACGAATACGGTATAGGGCCATTATCACAATTCATTACACATGACTTATTTTTAAATATTTCTAAACTTTCGAAAACATTTAGAAACTTACAATTGTTTATTTGTCTAATTAATTTAACATTCGTATGATCGATGTTGTGATCTGTTTCAAAAATGTGTTGGGCAACGCTCGATTTCTCAATTCTATTAAATCTAAGATGAGCCATATGCTCTTTGAATCTAGTTGAGACTGCTCTCCTGGTTTGCCCAATATATTTTTGATTACAATCTTTACAATTGATTTCGTAAATACCTGACTTTTCTAGAGGTTGTATTTTATCATTAGGGTTACCGATGAGACTTCGTAAACTAGTCCCAGAACTGTAAACTATGGCAAGCCTGAATTTTTTGGTCCACAGACTTCTCACTTTTCCCTTGAACAAGGCGAGGTATGAGAAAGAGCTTAAAATTATAAAAGATGCGGCCAAGTGTAATGGTTTCCAGCCTCAGCATATCTATAAGTTAATTAGGAAGTTTAACTATAAGAAAACTGTGAAAGAATCTACGACTTTTCGAGAGGATGTTAAAGCTTCACCCGTTGTGACCCTCCCTTACGCTCCCTTTTTCACTAAAGGTTTGAGTAAAATCTTCAAAGAGCTATTAGATCTCAGAATAGTTTACAGTTCTGGGACTAGTTTACGAAGTCTCATCGGTAACCCTAAAGATAAAATACAACCTCTAGAAA
Source organism: Holotrichia oblita (assembly GCA_023690525.1). Taxonomy (NCBI): domain Eukaryota; kingdom Metazoa; phylum Arthropoda; class Insecta; order Coleoptera; family Scarabaeidae; genus Holotrichia; species Holotrichia oblita. The sequence continues at coordinate 81,695,196 of CM043019.1, read as the reverse complement.
AGTCAGGTATTTACGAAATCAATTGTAAAGATTGTAATCAAAAATATATTGGGCAAACCAGGAGAGCAGTCTCGACTAGATTCAAAGGGCATATGGCTCATCTTAGATTTAATAGAATTGAGAAATCGAGCGTTGCCCAACACATTTTTGAAACAGATCACAACATCGATCATACGAATGTTAAATTAATTAGACAAATAAACAATTGTAAGTTTCTAAATGTTTTCGAAAGTTTAGAAATATTTAAAAATAAGTCATGTGTAATGAATTGTGACAATGGCCCTATACCGTATTCGTCATTGTTTTCGTTAATCGGAAATTAATGATGCGTATCGGATTGACCGTGCATAACTTTTAGGTTACCTGTTTTTGTAGATTTTATTTTAATTTAGTTTTATTATCGCCTTAATAATGACAGCATTGCTGTTGAAACGCGTCGGTGTTTTAGTTAAAACTTGTTTGGTGTTCAGTGGGTTAAAGTGTTTAGTGTTCTACTTCTGCACCAAGAGATCCAGTGAAGAACTATCCAAGTTTATAACAAGTTTTATTATGATTAGGTTATTATGTATAATATCTTTATCTATTTTGCAGTAGTTCTTTTATTGTAGTAGGCTTTTTTCTACAAAAGCTGAAACATTTTTACATTATTATTTGTTGTGAAATCGTATTGAATGCGAATATTTTCCCAAAAAAATTGAGAGTCTTTGAAATGTCCAGCGCTCTTTTCTCGAGTTTTCGTATAATTATGACATTCCATTCTTCCAGTGAATCGGTCGACTGGAGAGAGAATTCAGTGCATGTTTAATACCTACTGTGTTCTTCGCAAGATTTTTGACCGAATTCGAATATGTAATACGTACTATGATCGTTTACTATTTGCACGGGCAGACCAAAGTTTTAATAACGTCTTTGCTAAAGCAATTGTTGGGCACTTTGCATGCTTTTACGAAACACCTTAACAACACATGATTATTATCGCGGCTGGATTTTACAAAAGGTTCAGAGTGATCCAGATATACGCGATAAAGTGAACGACATCGTAACGGCAATGAGTGCAAAACCCTGTCATTTCCCCCCAAGAATTTTTGCCATTAAATATTTTACACAACTGCGAATATTTTTACGTTCATACCGACACATAACGACAAACTAAAATTTGTTTAGAGTCTTATCCATTGTATAAAAATATCTTAGTCCATAGTCACGATTTTTAACACACATTTTTGCATAGCCTTTGGTAAGACATAAAGTTTTCGTTTTACACTTCCGGTACTTACAGTTTTATATAATTTTTCGTTATTTAATTCAGAATCATGCACTAGATTACTTTTATGCCTTGTGCGTTCCATCTCTGATTTATTTAACACACTGATTACCCATTACGGGTCAATGAAATCTATAACTGTGCGATCATTCACCATTCACACTGATCAAGTATAAACATATGTATGACTTAAGACATTCATTTACTCTTTGTATACGACTTTGCATCTTTTTCCAGTTTTTCTTATACTTGACGCAGCTATAAAACTTCCTTCCTTTTATGCTTGTTTTTTTTCTTTTGCTTTTGTTTCGCGCTATACAAATATTGAGCAGTGTCCATTAGAGAGACCCGTGCAACTTTTAATTTAAAATTGTCACTCCAGTTCGCGAACACATCGTCGCATCTAGTATCTGTAACTAATCTTTTACTATTATTGAATCTTTTTCCCTTTAACATTTACAATAAAAACAACATATTGTTACACTATGAATAACAATAAATTAACATTATCTGTACAACTGTTTAACAGATATAACGAGAAAAGTATTCATTTGTATCGGGACATGTCCTGACGATCCTTCTCCACTTGTTCCAGTTCGTGCCAAAGTCGAGTCCACTAACCAATTATTTTAGAATTGTATTAAGATTAGTATTATAAAAATCTCATTTTGATATGAACAAGATTCTAGAATAGAGTCTTTTTATTTGTCAGGAAAGGCAGAGCTCGGTTCATATTTGTGAAGCATACCCGTGCACATGTCCTGGTAATAATGAATAAGTTTTTCAACATGTAGGCTATTCCTTTATTTTAGATATTTAATATCTGCAAAACCTTGTGTATGAATGTGTATTTTAAATATTAGTATGTCAATAATGGAGGCTTAGTTTTCAGTAACATACTTTTTAGTACATGTCATATACTTTATCACTTACTCGAAGGACTATCTAATTGAACAACATGACTTTTGTAAATGAACAATAATTTATAAAGAAATATTTGTCATACATAAGAAATATCCAATAATGACTACAATTATTACCTCATCAATTATGTAATCCAGATTCAAAATATCATTTTTGAAGCATTCGTTATTCCATTTCGCGCAAATATCTTGGTACGTAAAATACTCGTCTTCATAAAGGACAGTAGCATTTTGTATGAGATCATCAAGAAGACGTAATTCTTTCCACACCTCCTTTCTAAGCATGTTCTTGTTACCATCTTTACTAGTAACTATAACTCTTCCAAAACGACCTGTAAACAAAAGAAATTACTATAATTTTTAAGCGTATGTAAAATGGCAACTATTGACGAATATTGCTATGCAATGGTCTGGTATTAATGCAAGTGTCTATTTAAAATAGTTTAGTATTTTTTGAGTTTGTAGAGTGTTACGCCATATAACTTTCGCGAGTTATAAAATTATTTAATATCGTTCTATAACTAAATACATGTAAAATTGATATGGTTTATCGTTTATGTAGAAGCCTCTTGTACTACAAGTATCGCAAAGGTGATTAAAGAAAATTGCTTTCAAATAAAAATAGGATACAAGGATAAATATGGATACAGAGGACGCTTGGTGATTTTCAATGGATAGTAAACCTAAAAAGAAAAAAATAGTTTAATAAGAGTACTAAACAAATTGTGATTATAAATAGAAGATCACGTAATGATTGACAATCTCTATATAAATTTCCAATGCTACGTAAACTTATTGCTACTTTTTGATATTACAGATCGTTCTCTAAATAATGAATAATGTCATATTCAAAATAGTAGACCTTAAAATTAGCAGTTTCTTTGAATAATATACTATAAAAGATTCGCATATAAATTTGTTCACAGATTTGTACGTGTAAGATAAGGTAAAATAGAAGAATTATTCGATGAAACAAAAAACAGTTCCCACTATTAGAGCCAATATTTATAAGTACACCTTCTTTCTAAAAATTACATCTCTGATAACAATCGTAGATGAACCTTTGCTTACCGACCAGTGTGTACATTATTTACATTACGTATACTGTAGAATGTTATGAGTAGAGTCGGCAAAGAACAGCAAGTTCCAGTGTAGTGCCGAGAACAACGACGGGGGGCAGAGCAACCGCATCTTCCATCAAATTACAAACTAGGTGGCATCTATCAAATATTTGAATCATTAAATATGTTTGTTAAACCTCTGCGGGTTATGCAAAAATACGGTCGAATAAGAACATCAATATAAATATGTTTCCAAACTTGTTTCAGTCAAATCAGGACGACGTGTGGAATAAATACTTTTTAATGATAAAAACGACTGCTCCACATCGAGCCGAAATTTGATTTAATATTAGTATAACTGTACTTTTTTATGTATCTGGGTACATACAGGGTCGCTGATATGTATGAAAACAGTCGATTATTGGGTAAAATATACGAGATACCGGAAAAAGTTAAATACAAAAGTTTTAGGGTATTTAAATGCTTATTAGTTAATAATAACTTTAGGTATACAGGGTCGGTGGTAAAGTCGTGGCACGTCAAAGTTACATTTTTTTAAATGGAACCACCTGTATATTATTAGATAATTCAATTCCTGCTTCAATTTTAAGTGAAAATTGTAATGCACATAATGTACCTAAATCCAACCGTTTCCGAGTTATCGATCTTTGAAAATATTACTTAAATAAAATCTAGGTACCTAAGTAGGCTAAGACGCGCCTTAAAAATGTCATAGCACCTTATAAAATAGGACTGTAAACCTAAATTTTACAATTACACACTTGTTTTTTTTTCAAATACAAGCTATACCTAGATTTTATTTAAGCAATATTTTCAAAAATCGATAACTCGGAAACGATTGGATTTAGGTGCATTATGTGTATTACAATATTTACTAAAAATTGAAGAGAGAATTGAATTATCTAATAATATACAGGTGGTTCTATTTAAAAAAATGTAACTTTAACCTGCTACGACTTTACCACCGACCATGTATACTAGAGATTATTTTTAGCTAATTAGCATTTAAAAACTCTAAAACTTTTGTATTTAGGTAACTTTTTCCGGTATCTCGTATATTTTACCCAATAATCGACCGTTTCCATACATATCAGCGACCCTTATAAGTAATACTTTCAAAGATCGATAACTCGGAAACGGTTGGATTTAGGTACATTATGTGTATTACAATTTTTACTTAAAATTGAAGAGAGAATTGAATTATCTAATAATATACAGGTGGTTTTATTTAAAAAAATATAACTTTGACGTGCCACGACTTTACCACCGATCCTGTATACTTAAAATTATTTTTAGCTAATAAGCATTTAAAAACCCTAAAACTTTTGTATTTAACTTTTTTAGGTATCTCGTATATTTTACCCAATAATCGACCGTTTCCATACATATCAGCGACCCTGTATATTAATAAAATTTCAAAAACCCGCCATAATTGTGATGTAACGGTGTCACAATGACGACCTTCAAATCTTAGGTTGTAAAAATGCTACTAGCATATAACCTATTGGCATTCTATGTATGTAGTACTGACGCACCCCTCGAGAGCAGTCGGCTATCTATCGTCACTCTACATACCTCTATACCTATTCACGCGTCGCTTCATTATAGCGGCACTACGCTGCATTATACGGCACTTCATTTTATGTTGATAAAGTATTTAATGTTGTAATTGTAATGAATATACAATTTAAAACTAGATACAAGATAAATAATCTATTAATTCGACGTTTTGCCACTCTTGTAAGTAATTTTTTGGAAGCAAAAAGTGGATAGAGAATGCCATAAGGTTACGGTAACTTGACGTGTAAATCAAGCTAGAGGCGAAAACCGTCTATCAAAGAAAAGTTGTCGCGCAGGGAAATATATACCACTGTGCGGTAAAGCGGATTAGTGAGCACAGGCTATTCAAGCGGAAGCGTGATTTCTGAATACTGGATAGTGGGTGACCATCACCACGATTGAGATTCGGGGGATGTGTCTGGATCTCGATTGCTTCGGGGAAAACAGCGTTGTGATTTGCTTACTACTCATATCTTATCAAAATAACTTTTTTGGACCATCTCGAGAAAATGCTCAACTAACGCTGATTATTCTGCAGCAGGTGTCTTAACGTATCATTGATGTTCTTTGATCCTAGTTTAAATTGAGCTTCCTAATCACCTATGCATACTGAACCACAATCACAGAGAATTTTATAAATGCTTGTATGGGGAAGAGCATGGCGAGCGTTCTTGGTCAAGGAAAGAATTTGGGAGATTTTATTAAAGAGTTAAAATTAAAAAGTTAAAGATGGCTGTCCGTAATATCGTGAATGTAGGGGAGCATGAAAGTGGTTTGTTGATTAGTCATTTGCGGCGTTTTGTCTGTTACTGTTTTGCAGAAGAGCAGTTTTGACATGTTTTAGCTCTTTGTTGGCCTGCGAAATAATAATTCGTGCCTTAGCATTCCACAATACCTTGCGCCAATACAGGGGGCATCGGCTGGCTATGAGTTATTATTACACCTGCGGCTACCGACTGACTGAAAATGCTGACTTTCCGCAATTGTTATGAATTTAGGAAACTACAGAAAGTCAAATTCAGAAAAGGAAGTACACTGGAACCTCGTCTATATCAGCGGTTGCGAAACGTAAACATTCGCTCATATCCTCTCAAGAGGGGTCCCTACTCTTATCCCGTTAGCGGAGAGGAAAGGCCGTGCTACGCGCTGATTGGATCATGTGAATACGTGCACTATCGGGTGGTGGATGCCGAACGGATATAAATTAGTGCTATAGTGCAGAGATAAGTGAGGATGGTTTATAAGTGAGCGCGGATATAGAAGAGGTTCCAGTGTATCTGGATTTGAACCCGGTACTGCAGGACTAGGAACAAAGTATTTGTTTGAAACTTTAAAGGCGTCTATAAGTAATGCATGTCATCGAGCAGCGATGCCATATCCGTATCATGGATGACGCACGACAAATGTAAGTAGGAAAATTGCGTTGGTGGGGTAAAGAGAATACCACAGCAGGCGTAGCAGTTACTAGTACTAGCTTAGTATGCTCGTAACAGCGTTGGTTTGCAGTTAGAGCTAGTTGGATATTCATATCGTATTAAAATATTTTATGTTGGCGTTATTCAAGTCTTACTTTAAAAATATTCTTTGTTGGAATTTAAAATTTAATTTACAGTATTATTTTCTACTACTTTTTGAAATCTATTATTATTAGACTCATTATCTTGGTATCTTTAATACAATGTAATAGCACATCCATTTTTTATTTTGTGTGCTACTATTATTAAGCTTTTTACTTTGATTTTGCATTATTAAAAGCGTATTCTAATAAATTGCTGTCTCTGAATATAGTATTGTCCTTTTTTCTAATCTGTTTTATAATTCTTTCGTTTACTTGCGAATATTAATCTTAATAGGTTATTAAGACATTGCGCAATGATTAATTAAATACACAATAGTAATTCCTTTACTTAATGTGTCGCATTTTTCACGCAATTTATGCGCCATGCTTTTTCTTCGACAACATGCAACCTCCGTCAAACATCAAAGCGATATCATCAAAGCGATATCAGGGGCCGACAGTGTATATATTGGTAGGTGAGTAACCAATACATCAAGAAAGAGTAGAGAACTGTTTGTGTCGATCTCTACACTGAAGTTTGTGTTGGGCTGTTGAGCATTAAGGATTATTAAGGAAATTCAAGTTTTTCTTCCATGCGGCCAAATAGGACTTAAATTTTTATGTTCCAAACCTTCCAGAGTTTTGTTTTCTTTTTTTTTTGGAAGGAAAAATACGTTGAAATGAGGCATTGGTAGACTAACATGACTTGGTCAGGCGACGGAATCGGTAACAGGTACTTTCGTGAAAAGCTAACAAGAAGATCGGCGGGTCCGATACAAATTTCGGCAATAAGTTTAACAAACTGTGAGGAGGAAACATGCTACGGTGTATTTATATTAGAGTATTCTATAATACATATAATATAACATATAAATGTTATATACTTTCCTTATTTTTATCAATATAAACTACAGTGCCACACTTCAATTTATTATGAAATGTGATTTAAAAATCTATAATTCGTTACAGACGTATATATACGTATATATACGATGTATATAATGAATGATTACTTTCAATGGTTCAATAGTAGTGAAATATTAAATTGTTATTATTAAAATATTGTTAATATTTTCGTTCATTCAATATGTTGACACATTTATTTTGCAGTTCTTGCGGTTTATTACCTAACACAATAGCATTTATATTATTAGCAAACAAGATTATACATCTGGAAATATTTAATGGAAATGCATCATTAGCACTATTTAATAGTAAATGGCTAAAAATTGAACCTCGAAGCATTCTAGCGTTGTGATTTATAAGAAGCAACATATCCATTAAATTTTGCTCTAAACAAATAATTAAGTGGTCCCAACTACTGGAATAGAGTCACTTTTTATGGGTAATTTTTCAATGTATTAATGATGTCTTTCGACTACCTTCTTTGAAGTACAACCAAGTTTGTTTATCTTATGTGTTTGTTTGAAATTTTACTATGTCTAACTTTTTGGGCTTCGATAGTTATTTTCTCTAGTCACAACTACAAGAATCATAAAGAATGAGAATAAGACTACTTGAGATAACTAGTAATGAAATTAGAAGAAAGGTATCAAAGAAGACCGAAACCAAGATAATTGAAAACAAAACTTTTGGTTTACTATTTAGTATTCCCACGCCAACCCAAGACATTTAAGGTTATTTTACATTACGCTGTAAATATAGAACTTTCTTGAAAAAAATATATCTTATTATGTTGTCTAAATGTTTTGTAAGGTGACGATGTATGTCTGTAATTTGTTCTGATAGAACCGTTTTCTTAAACTTTTTCCGTGTAAGTATAATTTTTTTGTTAAATACCTATGTAATGCTACTTAAGGCCAACATTCCACAGATTTTCAAGTTCGGTTAAAAAAAGTAATAATTTCATACTTTTGTTTAGTATTTGTGCGGCATATCATTTGCAGAAACAAATTTTCTCCTAAGATGGTATATTTTATTAACGACGTGTAATCGACATTGTTTTCTAATTATTCGTCTATATGGAAAAACGTACACTGCCTACACAGTACACTCGGTACGACTTAGTCTTCGAACAATTTTAGTGAGTTACCTTACTAAAATCGCAGAGGTTTTGAAAATCACGTTTTAAGTGTATTAGTTCGTTTCAATTCTAACTGAATTTTTAATTGACAAATTGGGTAATGAAAGCATTGACGACATTTCGTTTATTGTTTCGCTGAAAGTCATAAACAACATGAGTTCATATAATTATCCGAAAGAACTATAACAAGCTTAAGAAGCTTTGATTGTATCTTCGCTTTAACGCTGAGAGAGAAGGCGGTGGTATCCTGCATTATAATAACGGTAAAAATAGTCCAGCTGCATATAGGAAACTAAATTACTACTATTCTAGCTTGGAAACAACATTTTAAAACCAAAAATTGTAGAAATTAATGCCAAATATTCACGAATTGACGGTAACATATTTTAGAAATACTTCTGTATTAGGCTGTATTAGACACTTGACGTACTTAATTCTGAGATAATTGGTTATACATATATATTTTATTAATAATAATAATTTATTTGGCATAATATTTAGGGATGTTAGGAATTGTCAATTACCGTGGAAACCGTAGAATACATTGGTTGTATTTTTTTAGGAGATTTTTTAAATTTCTTGTAAACAAACTCTCATTCAATGAAATTCTCATAGGGTTAACCTTTCATGTTCAAGTCATTAGCCTCATTCGAAAATAAATTTTACAGTTTATGGCATTTCATTGTTAGTCTGAATATTGCGGAATGTAATATAATGCGTAATTTTACAGGAAAAAAAAATCTCCGCTGTTCAATTATTACGCTGTAGCTGAGCTTTTGGTACGTTGCAATAAAATCAATAATTTAATTAATTAATTAACTTTAACTTTCGTTTCTTAATGATTATACTAAATTTGTTGCTTTTATAACCAGACTATTTATTAGAGAATCGAGTTTTTAAGGAAGCGAGTAGGCGTTTAGCGGATGATCCAGTTCTGGGTAATCCTGTTACAGAGTCAGATACCCGAAATTAATTCTAGAATCGGAAGCACTTCCGGTACCGAATATTCTGAACTAATTCTAAAACCGGAATCTGGTCTAGAATCGATTACCCGAAACCGGTAGATCTGTATCCGGTTTGGAAATCATTTTATACTGAAAATATCCAAAACAGGTTCCATAATTGCATTTAGTTTAATAACAGTGATACATAAAAAGCATCATAAATCAGTACAAATCAAAATCCATCTTGCCTATATGAGCATTAAAGCAACAAGAAACAATAGCTAGTACTCTATTATTCACTATAACTACTTCATCTCTTGCACTGAACGAAGGACATGCGCAATATACAAAATTGTAGGGTGGTATAAGTCATACAGCTACAATAACATTTAGCAAGGCAAGCATCTGCGAAACCAAAGAAACAGGCGAGGTGATAGGCAAAAGATTATCCACGTTGTGATATAGTATTAGACAATGGAGAGTAAAATATATCAACACTAGGACTAATAGCATTAAGGGTGGGTTTATCAATGTGAGGATAAAAGTGTTAGGTGGGTAACTGACAGATATTGCTAACCGGCAGATAAAATTTAGCAACTACCATGCTTTATCTTGCAGATAACTTCTATTTAACACTCAATAAAAGTTTCATTGTAATTATCTTACGAATAAAATTTTATCTGCAAGTTAATTTACTTATCCTCACATTGATAAACCCACCCTAAATGTGTTACACATAGATACTAGAAGCGATCTATACAACGTATTAGTGTATTCTCTAAACTTTAGAGAATGCACTAATACGTAAAGCAATAAAATTAATTATTTTGACGTGAGTTTACTGGCGGAAAAAGACAATAGAGTTGTTATAAATATAAATATAAGCTGTTGGCAATATTCATTATGTTTCAGAAGATTTTTACCTGTTGTTTTGCTAATGTTTATGCTAATATTTATGCTAATGTTTATGTTTATGTTTTGCTAATGTTATGTTAGTTATGATTCTCTTTTGCATTTCATAGCTTATATTTATGATGATTTTTTCGTTGTCGATGGCTAGGGAATCTTCATACAACTAAGTGACCTCATACCTACGTCTAATCAGTCTCACTTGTCAGAAAAGGTAACTACTGACCGTTCTTCTGTAATCATCGGTGACCACCGGTTATACTATCTTTTTACCATAATAAAGTTTAAGCATTTAGGAAAGGAAAAACAGTCAAAAAACTGCAGATCGATCCAAAAAGTGATGCTCTTTTAGAACCCCCCACTTCTACCTATCACCAGCCACCAGGTACAAAAATATGGAAAAGAATAAGACAAGTTTCGAACATATTCAGTGCTTGTATGATTATGATTACCTGTATAGATGTTTTGATTGCAAGCTATCTATTACTTTAAAATGTATTTAGTTAAGAATATGACATATAGAGGTCGCACGGGACAGTAGTAAGTAAGGTACAGTCGTGGCCAGATAAATGTAGTACAACCTTAAATTTCATATATGTCAAAAATTCCAAATTTTATTATTGTAAGACGAACTTTAGCTTAGGCTGCTTGGTATAAAACTCAAATGCCAGATCATACCGGAACACAAACTTACACCATACAAATTATTTAAAAAACTCTTGTACTACATTTATCTGGCCTCGACTGTACATAAAAAGATGTCAAATATGAATAATGTATGTTGATGTGTCATTAAATAAACTGTGAACTAATCTGTGTTGTATCCCTCGAACCATGGGGGAAACGCTTACGGAGATATTGGTTGCTAGCCCCCTTCACCCCGCCTACACTGTAGATGGTATATGACTAGAAATGTAGATGTCACTATCGTCAAGAGAAATTTATTTATCGGTAAAATAGCAAACGTTTCTAGTGACAGTGTGTTTACCATATTTGACATTTGACGTTGTTTGACGGACGGTGTGATTGTTTACCATTGGTTGTTTACTATTTGTATCGTTGTTTTTACGTTTTGTTGTAATATTTTGAGCTCAGAGGTTGTCTCTACAAAAATCTTTTTCACAGGGTAATACAATGGCTAACACAATGGTGTTTTATTGTTGTGTGCCAACGTGCAAGAATACAAATAAAATTATGACATTAAAATATAACCGATAAAACCGTGAACTTTCTGTCTTGTATCTGTGTACTTTTCAGTGTCTAGATGCAGGACACAAAATTTACAGTTTTCTCATTTACTTTAAACGAATCTTGCCTATATATTAGGTATAATTATAGAATTTCAAACTATGCGCCAATTGAGTAAGTACATGACTAGATCCGTCAGAGGGTAGTGTTTACTAATCCCAACGTTATAGATTGTCGTTTCCTATCTATCCTTATCTATGCTTCGAACCCACTACCGTAAGCTACAACATAACTGGCGACGATAACGGGATTATGTTAGTGTCCTTACAACAACACGAGATTGGAGGTAGGAAAAAATAAATAAAGGAAAAGTAAGATACGATAGTTGTTAAAAGAAAGCATGGCGTTAGTTGGATCTATTGAACAATTCAAAAGTGGTAGTGATGATTTTTCATCGTATGCAGAGAGGTTGGAACATTTATTCAAGGTCAATAATGTTAACGAGGACCTTAAGGTGTCAATGTTAATAACCTTAGCGGGGGCGGAAGTTTACAACACCTTAAAAAGTTTGATAACCCCGAAAACGCTTGATACATTGTCGTATACAGAGGCTGTAGATATTTTAAGGAAACATTACTCATCACCTAAGTCTGAAATCGCAGAAAGATTTGTATGTAATAAATGCAAGCAGAAACAAGGTCAGTCAATTTCGGAATTTATTGTCGAAATAAAAAAACTAACGGACACTTGCAACTTTGGGTCCTTTCTAGAAGAAGCACTAAGAAGCCTGTATGCGGGCTACAGTCCAGTGGCGTACAAAGAAAGCTGTTGTCGGAGGAGAATTAACCTTGACCAAGGCTTGTACGATAGCCTTGAGCAATGAATTAGCTGAGAGGGAAGCGCAATCCATGCAACCGAGTGCAAATGTCCAATATATGAAGAAAGTAACGGGAAATAAAATGGGAAAAGTGCCAAAAGCGGAGTCGAAAGATAGAAAACGTGAAAATAAGGAAGTAACGAGCTGCTACAGGTGTGGACGTCAACACAGTCCTAATGCGTGCCCAGCCAAAGAGTGGAGCTGTTTTATGTGTAAAAGGAAGGGACATACATCATAAATGTGTAAGAAAAAGGTGAACCTGGTCAAAGAAGAAAAAAAGGAAATCCTACAACATATCAATAACCTGGTGACAAATCATGTGGTCAAGTCTACAACAGAAATCAGTCACGTAAATACAAATGTCGGCGTCAAATAAGGCGGCTATATGGAAGGTATGTATCGAAAATAAGGACATACACCCCTATTCTGTATTTCTATTCGTAATGTGAACGAAATTCGTTAGAAACACTTTCGTTACGCACATCTGAACGAATCCTGGTAAAAACGGTATTCTGTACCTGCTTCGTACCGATAAAGAACGAGGCAATATATTTAGGATCGGCTATATCAATATTGCTATATTCATGTACCAGCTGCCAGGCGGATAGAAATATATATTTGAAAACAGAAACGAAATAATTTTATTTCGGGTGTTTCCTTTGTATATTCTCTCGCTAAAACTATAAAAATAAAATAATAATACTGAAATAATTTGTCGTTTATTGTCGTTGTAAATGATGAATATCAGATTTATAGCTTTATGGAGTAAATAGAACCGTTTATGAGAAATATATGTTAATTATATAATGCCTCCAAGGGAGTTAATATTAGGAATTCAAAATTTATTATTATTTATACTAATTAAAATAAATATTATTTTTACGTTAATTATACAGGCTATTATGTTGATTGTGCAGGACATTATAAAAAATTGTATTTATCTGTCTGATTGTGAGTGTATTGAGAAGGATGTATAGTAACTTTATGAAAAACTTATAACAATAGTTAAAATATCTTCAGAAGCATACAATTTTAATGACAAAGATAATTGAGAAGGACAAATCGGAAGAAACAATTAAATTTCTTAAAAATTCGTTTGATAACAAAAACATCGGAACAACAAAATCTAAAGTTTTAAATGAAAAAGGTAATTTACTTATTTCATTTTATATATTGTAATAAAGAATTTACTTTGACATTTTATTTCTACTAAAGCGCAGTGATATTGAAAAAGTATTTATTCCATGATTAATATTAAAAAACTGACCATCCAATTTTCTATTCACTTCCACATCAACAACTTCAATCTTTTTTTTCTTCCTCGTGTGTGAAAAAATATATTCACAATGATATTAATTTCACTCATATTTTTTTATAATGCGAACAAGAATTTAATAAAACAAATATTAATTGTATCAATAAATGCAAGCATAATAGTATATACAATGTATTCATACATATTTTTAAATCCAACATAATTTCTCATTTACGGTGAGGCATGAACCTATACATGGATAACGACATATAGTACTAACGAAAGCCAAACTGCTGTCGTACAAAAACATGCGCTGTACCGAACTCTGAGAGTGCTCGCAACGAATTCGGTAGGTATAGAATACCAACATCTTAAGTTAACGAATTTTAGGTCCCAGGCGAACGAAAATGCGTAACGAAACAGGTACAGAATAGGGGTGATAGTCATGGAAATCGATACAGGTGCAAGTGTGAGCGTTGTATCAGAACAGTTTTATAAGAATAATTTAAAGTCAATGGTAACGTTGCTAAATAGTAAATTAATCATAAAAACTGTGTCAGGGGAAATCTTGCCTATTTTAGGGAAATGTTTTGTAAATGTTTCACATGAATCAAATTCAAAATGTAAATTACCGTTCATAGTTACTAAGTCTAATTGTGATTTTGTTCCTCTTTTAGGCAGAGATTGGTTGAATGTCCTTAATCCTCAATGGAAATGTGCCTTGCTCCCGGTACCTACCCCTGTTCACTCCATATCAGAAATGACTGTGGCTGAAGCCCTGGAGAACATAAAGAAATCCTACTCGAAAATATTAGATGAGAATTTAAGTTCAAGTATTGTAGGATATGAAGCCACCTTGGTTACTAAAGAAAATGCCATCTTAGTATTTCACAAACCTTATGCAATGCCCATGGCAATGAGAAAACCAGTAGGGGATGAACTCAGTCAGATGGTAAACGATATACTGGTGAGAACCACACATGCGAGTATTGCAAGCCCGTTTGTCGTTGTGCCGAAGAAATCTGGCGGAATTAGAATTTGTGTGGACTTAACGCTAAACCCGATATTGAAAAGCGATCATTATCCATTACCGCGGCTGGATGAAATATTTCAGTCGATGGCTGGTGCCACAGTATTTACCGTTTTGGATTTAACAAAGGCGTATCTTCAACTTCGGGTGAATTTTTAACGATTAACATGCATGTAGGCCTATTTAGATTTACGAGGCTTCCATACGGGGTCTCCAGCGCACCCGCCATATTCCAAGCTATAATGGAAATCATTCTGAAAAATTTACCCATGGTAGGTATATATTATCATAGGGGGCGTAGACGTCGCACATGCTATCGAAAATATCAAGAAGGTATTAAACCGGTTGCATAATGGCAATGTAAAGGTCAATATTACAAAATGTTTGTTTTTTAAGGAAACTGTAGAATTTTTAGGTCATACCTTAGATGCAACCAGAATTAAGCCTAGTAAGGTAAAAGTAGCTGAGATTGCTAACGTGCCCAAACCTGAGAATGTAAGTCATCTCAAAACTTGGCATGATCAATTTCTACGCCAGGTTTTTAGCAAACTTATCAACGGAGTTACATCCCTTGTATGAACCTTAAAAGAAAGATGTGACGTTTAAATGGTCGAAGTCTTGTCAAATTGCGTTGGATAAAAGCAAGGAACTGCTAAGTGAATGTTTCACACTTACTCAGGTAAACCCAGATGACGAACTAACAATCACAGCGGACTCATCCGCGTATGGGGTGGGAGCGGTGTTAGCCCAAACTGTTGATGGGGAAACCAAACCGATCATGTGCGCGTCTAGCACATTATCGAAGAACGAAAATAAATATTCACAAGTAGAGAAAGAAGCTCTGGCGCTGATATTCGCAGTGAAAAGATTTTATAAGTACATCTACGGAAGAAGAGTGACCCTACTCACTGATCATCAAGCGTTGAAAACTATTTTTGGAGCTAGAAATAGTTTATCCGTAGTAACAAATGCTACATTACAAAGATGGGCGATTCTATTGGCCGGACACCATACGAAATAAAGTATAAGAAGGGGACGGAAATATGCGATGTCGATTGCCTATCAAGGTTGCCTATATCGAACAGTCATACAGATGTAGACGAGGTCCTAGCTTTCAGCACGTTAAACACCCTATCTATTAATGCAGAGAATTCGGTTTTAGTAAAGGTGAGAGAAATGACGCTATACGGATGGCCAAATCATGTACCCGACGAAAAACTCCAACTATACATAAAAACGTTTTGAAATAAGTGTAGAAAACGATTGTTTGACATGGGGATCACGAGTTATAATTCCTACGTTGTTCAGAACATACTTTTTGGAAATCCTTCATGAACAGCATCGTAGCATAACCAGAATTGCGTTCCAGAGGAGATATATGGTGGCCGAATTTAGACGCCGAGATAGACACGATAATTAAAAATTGTGAGCCATGCAATATTTTTGCTTCAACTAGTCCTGAAGTAACGCTTATGCCATGGCCACGAAAGTCCAAAAACAGGTCTAGAATCCACATCGATTTCTTTAAACTTGAAGGGACCAAATTCCTACTTATCATAGATAGTTGCTCGAGGTGATTGGATGTATACAGGCTGGTCCTTAAGTTCATCGAGAAATTTTAGGGTGCGATTCCTTGGGTAATCTCGAGGAACTATAGGAACTTTTTTCTCGAGATTACCCAAGGAATCGCACCTTAAAATTTCTCGAAGGACCACCCTGTATATCATGAAAGGAACGGATGCCAATAAAACCATCGAAAAGCTACGCCACTCCTTCGCAATCTTCGGACTGCCGGAAGAAGTAGTAGCTGATAATGGACCATCGTTTAATTCAGCTGAATTTAATCGATTTTGAAGAACAAATGGTACAAAGATTACTAATACACTACCATACCACCCTACTTCAAATGGCCTTGCAGAAAAGAGCGTGAGTACGATTTTTTAATCGTACTCACGCTCTTTTATGACCTGTTGGTCATATTAAAGAAATCGTATGATAAACGAGATGGGTCTACTACTATACAACACAAATTAGACAACTTCCTGTTCAATTATAGAAATACTCCCAGTTCCGTTACAAGAAAAAGTCCAGCGGAGCTGATGTTTAGACAAATCCCACGAACACAACTATATTTGATGAAACCGAAATATTTAGAAGGGAAATCGGAAAGAGGATATATAGAGGTTACAATGGAGAGAAAAACAAGTCTAGAAGAACGTTGAGAAATTATGTGGAAGGAGAAAGTGTATTAGTTTATTTGGCATACACAAAGAAATGGGTAACAGGAAAAATTATGAAATGTCGTAGTAATTGCACTTACTTAGTATAAGTGGCAAATAAAATTAGGTTCACTCATGCAGATTGCCTTAAACCAACGACGTTGGGTCTCGATAATCTTACAGAACCACTAGTGCCAGTGACACAAACGGAGTATCGTCCAGTGTCAAACTTCTAACTAACCCCGTCCAGGATCCCCAGAAACACCTAAAGCGGAAATTGCCGGAAAGGAATCGAAGAATGCTTGCACTACAGATACCGAGATACCCAATCCCAAAACTCCCTTGGCCCAAACACCTATTGTCCACCGCCCTAAAAGAACCATAAACTCTCCTAAACGGGTGGACTTGTAAATTGCTAGGCATACGAAGTTAAAGTGAGAGAAGATGTTCTGATTGTAACCTATCTATTATTTTAAAATGTACTTAGTTAAAAATATGACATACAGAGGTCGCACGGGACAGTAGTAAGTAAGGTACATAAAAAGATGTCAAATAAGAATAATGTATGTTGATGTGTGATTAAATAAACTGTGAACTAATCTGTGTTGTGTCCCTCGAACCCACTACCTTAAGTTACAACGGATATTATATTTTATGGTATACATATATATTAATTTATCTCAGTAGCCAACAAAGTAAACTCGATAGCCTCTTAAGCCCTTAAATACATTACGCCATAACCCCGTAACCCCGTAATCGATAAAAAAAAATTACTACGATTAAGTAGTACCTATTATGGCAATATATCACAGAGACTGACGATTGAATCTATTTCATTAAACCTAATAACATCAAAATCCCATAACATAACAACTTTATGATCTTTTGTGTTTGTGGGTTAGTAGATATCAAGAAAGTCGTATATCAAGCTTGGTCTTATGAAACAAATCATTAAGGCCCTTGATAAATCAGAACTCTTTTCAATATCCAAATTTTCGATACTCTCTAAAGCCAACTTAAAAGAAGTTTTTTTTAACTAATAATTTGTTTTATAGATTACGGGATTATGCGGTTAGAGAGCAATGTGTCTAAGAGTTAAAGGGTTATAGATTATAGGTTATTTAACTGATTATTTTTTTAGTTTACAGCTTAAGTCTCAACGTTACAGTGTAAAATAGCTTAGATTATGGATATTTTGATGTACTGCCGAAACCCGGATGTGATGGTGTTTTGTCGACCTCGAATTCGGTGACCCCAAAAACATACAGGGTGGTGCAACCAAGATGGGGTGGACGATTATAATTAAACGGTGACGGATTTTAAGAAACCTTTTTGCAATTTCATTAAGGGCAACATGGATTACGTTTTAAAGATATTTTCCTTATATAGGCTGATCGAAGCAGTCGGTGACGAACCAAACTTATGTTTTTCTTAAATGAGATACTCCGTATTAAAATATCGATTCTGCTGATTACTACAAACAAGTTGATATAACTTTTGTTGGATCTAAACCCATACTTACGGAGAGAAAAGCGATTAAAGTTAAAAAAATGCTCCAATGTCGTCCATTTTCTATAAGAACCGGAAATGCATACTGAAAAACTAAGTGACCAATATTGTTCATTATCATTAAATCGGTGTAAAATTTTTATATTCTTTGCGTACTGAATATTTTTTATAGTTTGCTTATTACCAATTACATGGGTTATTGCATGATGACTTTAAATCTTTAAATATAACAAATCTCCAAATATTGCATTTGCGGTGAATTTGCTTAAAACCCGACAGTCAAAAGGGTAGCGGGTATGGTATTTTTAGAAAGCTAATAAAGTTCTTTTTAACTTACGAAATTAATGTACAAAGTGTTCCTTTTTAAAAAAACGAAGTTAACGAAATGAATTTACAAAACTCGATCATCCTGTATAATGCCGAATAATTTCAAGTTAAGTGTAGGCCATTATTTTATTCAAAAATTTGTATTCATTTCCGGGTCTTATAAAAAATGGTCGACATTGGAGAATTTTTTAAATTTTAATCGCTTTTCTCTCCGTAAGTATAGGTTACAGACCCAACTAAAGTTATATCAAATTGTTTGTAGTAATTAGTAGAATTGATTGTAATATTTAAATACTGAGTGTTTCTTTAAAAAAAGAAAACATAAGTTTGGTTCGTCACCGACTACTTCGAGCCCTCAATCAAATTCCAAAAAGTTTTTTCGAAATTCCTCACCTGTATAGTAAACAGACACAAGAACATTATTTTTGTGTGGCTGTGTAATCTACATTAATAACTGTTGGAATAACTTGTGACAGGAGTACATGGTTGATAATATAATGTCAGGGAAATAAAATACCCTGCGTAAAGCTAGCCGCCCCTTTTTCCAAATTCAAAATTTTGAAAGTTGTTCCAGGTTGTTCTAGGTTTGTTCTGAATTGTTCCAAGAATTTTGGAGAAAAATAGTAAATAACCCATTACCTAATTTTAACGTAGTAATGGAATGTACTATTAAAAATTTTGATCTGTCAGTACCCCACAGTGGAAAACGACAGTTGAAAGGCAACAGAAGAATTGAGGTTTCCCACGCAGTCGTAGATGATAATACTTTACCATCCCTTTATGGCGCAGAAATGAAGCGAATAACTTAATGGAATTTGGTGAAGAAAAACCACCATCTCTACCAAGAACATTTTTACTACAGATTTACTTTCCAGCATTTGATGTGCAGTACAGAGAGAACAAACGAAGAGGATATTCCGCAAGTAATAAGGGCAGCGAAAAAACAATGCTACTCGAATCATTAATATTACTCAACCTTGTTGTACAGTGTGTAGTTGTACCTTATAAATTGACTAGAAACCATCGAAGCCAAGAGGGTATCAGTGTTGGCTTCCTGTTTCTGAACGTTGTTAAGAGCATTAACTCATTTCCAAAGGTATTGAGGGAGATAAAAGTGGAAAAAAAGTGAAAAACACATTAGGACTGGGACGCTACTATGGATACTTATTTACAATTAGTAACAAGCATAATTTTAAGGCAAAAACATTGTGATTACTGTGGAAGATTATCTATCTAAAAACAGAACAAGGAATGTATGTAGGTGTAGAAGCAGATTGCCAAGGATGTGTGGAGGATGAACAATTACTTCCTTATGTATTACTATGCTACTGGAAAGTCTTCAATTGCATTATGAAACGAATTGGGAAAAGTGATGCTTGAAAAGGTGAGAATATTCAATAAAAAAGACTGTGATTTCTGTATCGGACAAGACTTTTCAAGGAGTTGTAATTACGTGGTACAACACAATGTCCTTTATGACATTGGTGTTGGCTTTTATCTTAATATTTGTAAAATTATATGCATTGGATTGAAGGCATTTGTTTTTATTTTATATTTACAATAAATGTGTACATTTTGAATTTATATTTCAAAGTGAAAACAAGTTATATCTCTTAGAAGATGTCATATTCAGGATGAACAAAAGCAACGGGAAAAAGCTTTAAAACTAAATAAAAAATATATGTATAGACGTTCAATTAAAGCGTACATTTATTGAGTTTATAAAACATTTTGTTGTGTGTATAATCTGAACTTTTAAAGATATAGGTTTATATGTAACATATATTTTATGAGCATTTAGCTTAACTGTTACAATGTCTTATCATATTGTTAGCACGGTACGCATAACTGTATTAACAAATATATGTAGCATGTATATATACTGTTGATTCCATTGCATCCTAACCTATGTATACGGGTTGATTTCAGATATAAGATAAATAACGGCGGGAAGGGGCAAGTTGGATCGCGTATGGGTCTATCACAGCGCTGTAGACTAGACGAGACTAGACTGTGATAGAGCGACTCGTACGCGCCCCCACTTCTTCGTACCCCTTGCCCCTTCGCGCCGTTATTTATCCTATATCTGAAATCAACCGGTACATACATAAGTGTAAACAATTGCCGTGAGGGGGAAAATAGTGCTGGAAGTGACTGCGGGATCCAATGAAGCGTATGGAATTATAGTGTTAGCGACAAGATAGACTTACCTGCTCTAGTAATCCTAGCTACATTAAATCGACTAGTGTAATTGACTTTAAATAAATCTTCGGCTATTTTTCTTTCTAATTTACCCTCCCCATTAACTGGACTGAACAGATATTCTGGATCAATATTGTGGTGAATTTGCTGGTATCCGGTTATGAAGAAAAGAGTCAATAACACTGGCACTATAATAAAATAACCCGGGTGTCGTCCTACGTAGAACCCCAGACGAAAAAACGCTTTATTTAATACATCGTCCACACATTGAATTCCCATCTGAAAAGGAGAGATTATTAATAGCGATATATTATGTCAACTATCAGTGAAACGTTAAAGTATCTTACTAAACTACTAAAAGATTATTTGTACACTCATATTTTATTAAAATACAACGGTGTCGTATTTATATTTTGTATTTCAAATATACTGTTGGAAAAAGTGACGAACACACCCTATATAATCTAAACGCGCAAAAATATATGCATAGTTTTAGCGGTACATAAAGAGTTCTCTTAGATGAGTTAATGCAAGGATTTTCGAATTTTTGTATAGCTGTATTTTTACGGAGCGGCTGAGCTGATAGGTGACACATTCCGTCGGCATAGAAACCGAAGCGGGTGGGAGAAACCAGATATTCTTATTATGATGTGAAGAGGTACTATGTAGTAGTCTCTCGTCCGTAATGAAAGGCCGTTTGCGTTACCTGAGTGAGTTTGACCGAGGAATGGTTGTGGGTATGCACATGACAGATGTATCCTTCCGTGAAATCGCGCGCCGTTTCTACTGGTCGTTGTCGACAGCGCAACGGGCATGACGATAATGGAATCAGCAAAGACATTCGTGAGCGGGACGGCCCAACATAACCACAACATGCAAGGATCGCGGCATTGTGTTCAGCGCTATAGGGTCGTGTATGTCCTCCTCAAAACAATTTGAAGCTGTTTGGCCAGCAGGAAGGGAAGACGTATTCACTACGCGAACTGTACGTAGGCGTTGCTACAGAATGGACTGCGTGCGCACCGTGCGTTACAGTAGATTCCACGACGACAACACCCGACCGCACGTCGCGCATGTTGTACAGACCTTTGTGGAGGAGTACCATATACAAATGTTCCCATAACCGGCTCACCAGATCTGAATCCGATCGAACATGTCTGGGATATGATCGCTCAGGCACTTCGACGTTATCCGGTTCCTCCGGCTAACGTTGAGGAGCTATGGAGGCGTGTTGAAGCAACATGATTGGCCACCCTTCCCGCTACCATATAATGATTTATTGACACCATGCCTTGTGTAGCGATGGTACGCCTTGCTGGCGGGGGATACTCTCCTATGACTGTATTCTCACCCAGCTGAGCTGTATCGCTCTCTGAGTGAAGGTAAGTTACGCTACTTTAGTACTACTTTCATACCAAATTTCGCTGCATTAGAATCACAGATACAGATTATACGGGTGTGCTCGTCACTTTTTTCTAGCAGTGTAATTCAGCAACGACAAAAGCACTCAGAAATTATCACTGCTACAGTATTATAATTGCCATAACAATCATAGAGTGATCTTCTATTATTCTTCTATTATTTTTTATCATAATCTAATCCTAATTAATAATCTGTCTTAAATTTTCTTTTGGGTTTACGGTTTGTTCGATTAATTTAATGAAACAAATAATATGATCCAATCTGTTTTAATTCTGTTACGTTTCAGAAATTTTTGTATTTTTCCATTTTCAAATAATTTTATAAAAGGTAAGTTAGAATTTAATTTGGTTACAAAGTTATTTTCGAACTAAACTTACATTACAGATTCATAGGCATAGCCACTAGCTTTTATCAATTTAACTTATTTAAAAATTACTTTTTTATTACAAATATACACAACAAACTAACGGACATTTCACATGTAAGCTAAACAGTTTTAAAATAAGTGTGTAAATATTTTATCTGCAAAATTCGATAATCTTATTCTGTTGTTTTTATTTTCCGTGATGGTTATCTTGTCTAAGATATTACGAGTTGCGTCTAAATAGCTCAACACCAGACTCTTCATTCTTAGATGGTGTTATTATACCTACATGTATATTACTTAAATTTTGTATATCCATTCGGTCATTAATTCAATTTATTTTTTTTATATTGATCATTTCTTTGTAGATTCTTTTGTATAGTTTTGTTCAATATTTAAAATTATGGTTCATTATAATTGAACTTATGATTTTTTTTCTAGTAAGTGTTTGGCTAATGCTGTTAAGCTTAATCATTTTTAGTTGAAACATATTTGTGCGCATATACTCTTTTTCTAAGTATTGCCTCTTCTGTCCTACATACATATACTGCATCACAATCCTAACAATATAGTCGGTATATGGCGTGTGTTTATTGTGATATTTCTGTAGGTTGTTTTAATTTTGCAAAACATTCTCTTGAATTGTTATTGGGTTTCTGTGCAATTTTAATATTGTACGGTTCTAAACATTTTTGCATGCTGATAAAAGCTAGTGGCTATGTACCTATATAAACATACAAAGAACAAAAAAAAGAAGCTGTAATGTAAGTTTATTTCGAAAAAGTTATTTTGTACCTTACTTTTTGTAGAATTGTCTGAAAATGGAAAAATACAAATATTTTCGAAACCTAACAGAATTAACGGATGGAATCATATGATTTCTTTCATTAAATACATCGAACAAACTGTAAATCCAAAAGAAAATTTGCGACAGAGAAGTATATCGGTTAAAATATAAAAAAATCTAATTAATAATGAATAACAAATTAAAGTACACTACAAATAAATATTTCAAAAGAAAATTTATTTTGATTCTACTGTATATTTGATTGAATTGTAATATAACATTTTGACACTGTTTTCAAAGCATGCTATTTGACAGTTTATATTAATTGAGAATGTTTTTTAGAATAGATTTTTTAAGTTAAGATAAATGTATGACTTTCCGCTTACTTATCTTACTTGTGTAACAAATATGATACAATAATTTATTTATTATTTATTAATATATTAATTTAATAATTTGGGAAAAATTGCATTATTGTATTTACATACGCTAAGAAAATAATACACTTCGGTGTCAAAAATGTTGCCTATCCTAGGTCATTATAACATCTCGTTCGCATATATTTGTGAAGTTTACTTGTGTAGTCGAAGCCCCCGGTGATCGCAACGGTTTGCGGTAGAGCCGCGATAGCCCTACATGGTGGTTCGACTCCACTTCGGGACGGCATATTTTTATATAAAAATATGTTTAATTAATTGGCGTTTGGGAAAAATTGCATTATTGTATTTACATACGCCAAGAAAATAATACACTTCGGTGTCAAAAACAAATATGATGACTTTGGTTTTGTTTTCATTTTACAAGCATGAAATTGGAACTGCGAGGGCAACCACGACAACGTCAATTTGTCTTATGTCAAAAGAGTATCGAATATGTTAGAGGATAAAATAGGTTACAATTCAAAGAGATTTGCCGGGTACATTAGGTTAAGTGCCCTCTAGTATCACCTCTGGTGCAGCAGGCAAAGCTGGGCAAGTCACCAGCTATGCTACTGCTGCCAAAATTACTAAGGTAGGAATACTACCAGAGGAATACCCTCAGGTAATGTTGAACAGTGCTCAGCTGTCCTCGCTGGAAGAAGCTCTAGTCGAGGCAATGGTAGAGAGCACAGTACGAGGCCTGCAGTTCGCCGGGATTCACTTCCGCCAAGGAATGGTGCTGGTGGACTGCGAAACCGAGGAAACAGTCAAGTGGCTTGACCAAATAGTAGGCGGTCTTCCGTTATGGAAGGGACCCAAGCTAGTGACGAGGAAAGGAGACGACCTCCCTAAACCTCACGTCATGACGGTATTCTTTCCGAGAAGCAAGGGTCAGGAGGCAGGGAAGCTGCTGAAACTGGTCGATACCCAGAACCCTGAACTCCAGACAAACCGCTGGAAAGTGATGAATAACAAAGAAGAAGGGCACGGCCAGGTCCTCACTATTGGGATTGACCCCAAATCATGTGAGGCGATCCTGGCAAAGGGATGTACCCTACATTTTAGATTTGGGAGGATCCCCGTGTCAGTGCTCAAAAAGAGCCAGGAAAAGACAGAGAAGAAAGAGACTACCTCTGAGACCGAGACCGTGGTGGAGCAGCGGGAGACTGTCGAGACTACCTCGCCGGCCTCTCGCTCCACACTAGATGACATCAATTTAGATGATATCAGAATTGACTCCGGGCCGGAAGAAGGATATACTCTGACGCCGGAGGAGTTTGTAGAGCTGGAGGCAGGTGGCCCTCCACCACATTAGACGTCTTCACCAGGCTGGCGCAAATTAACTTGCAGCATTCGAGAGGAGCCTCGGCTGTGGCTGCAAGGATATTTGCAAAACACAACCTGGGACTCGTGTTGATCCAAGAACCTTGGACCAATCGAGGGCAGATCAAGGGTCTGTCATGTAACGACTCACAGGTAATATGGGATTACAGGCAGGAGCATCCTAGGGCCTGCATCCTAATTAGAAACAACATTAACTATATATGTGTTGCAGAATTTATGACTCGGGACCTGACGACGATCATGGTACACCTCGACATCGAGGGAAGCAACCGAGCCATTGTAATTGCCTCCGCATACTTCGCCAACGACGGGACAACAACATCACCGCCCTTGGAAGTGAAGGAGCTAGTGAGGTATTGCAGCAGGAAGAACCTGCCGTTGATAGTCGGATGTGATGCCAATGCACACCACGACATGTGGGGAAGCACTGACGTCAACGAAAGAGGTAAGTCACTTTTAGAATTTCTATTAGCTTGGAATCTCCAAATTGCAAATGTAGGCAGAGAACCTACGTTTGTAACAAGGGTAAGGAGGGAAGTACTAGATGTAACTTTCAGTAGCCTTAGCATAAGTAACATAGTTAAGAACTGGAAAGTCTCGAGTGAACCCTCCCTGTCAGACCACAGGATAATAGAGTTCACCTTGGAGAGACTAGATCCTATAATGCACCAGTGCAGAAACCCCAGGAAAACAAACTGGGACCTGTACAAAACATATTTAAAGGACACCACCTCAAGCTGGAACAGGATGTAGAGCTGCTTTGTGGGGCGATATCCAAGGCCTTTGAAGCCAGTTGTCCGTTATCCCCAAGAAGACCAGCCAAGGATGCCCCTTGGTGGAACAGAACTCTGGCAAATCTCAGAGCTGAAGTCCGTCACCTGTTTAATAAAGCAAAGGTTGACGGGAACTGGCAAAGTTACAAAGAGAAGCTGAGTACGTACAACAAGGAGATAAGGAAGGCAAAAACAAAAAATTTCAGAAATTTTTGCGAAAACATCACTTCCACTCCTGTAGCAGCAAGGCTTCACAGAGCCATGGCAAAAGGCGGGACTAAACCTGTGATGGCCTTGAGAAAACCAGATGGCAGCTACACGGAAGGGGAAATGGAGCGGGCTGACCTGCTCCTTCAAACACACTTCCCTGGCAGCAAGCAAGCAGATCCGGCAGAGACAATCCCTAGCACCAAGAGACCCAAACGGGAGGAATGGGAAATCGCTAGGCGAATCTGCACGAGACAACGCATGGAGTGGGCAATAAACACCTTCCAGCCCTACAAATCACCAGGAACGGATGGGATTTTCCCCGTGCTCCTGCAGAAAGGACAGGAAGAGGTACTACAGCATCTCGTAAATATAACGAGAAGCAGTCTCGCGTTGGGATATGTCCCCAAAGACTGGAGAAGGGCGAAAGTCACCTTCATACCAAAAATAGGGAAGGAAGATGGGACTGACCCCAAATCCTTCAGACCTATTTGCCTGACATCTTTTCTATTGAAAGCAATGGAAAAAGTAATAGACAACTATATAAGAATGGAGGTTATGGAGAAAGCTCCACTTCACACAAGTCAGCACGCATACAGGGTAGGCAGATCGACAGAGACTGCCCTGGAAGAGCTAACAAGAACCATTCAGGAAACCTTGAATGAAAAAGAAACAGCTATCTGTGCCTTCCTAGATATCTCAGGTGCGTTTGATAACACGTCGCATGATGCGATCAGACGAGCACTGGAGACAAGGGGGTGAGTAAAACAGTAACCAAATGGATAAGTGAGGTGCTCTCCACAAGGACAGCTGAGACAACGGTAGGTCAATACACTACGAAGATCAGAACTACCCGTGGAACACCTCAAGGCGGCGTGTGCTCGCCTTTGATGTGGAGCCTGGTGGCGGATGAGCTGTTTAACAGGTTGACTGCGTTCGGCGTACACTGCATAGGATATGCCGATGACATTGTTATAATAGCAAAAGGCAAATTTGAGGGAATTCTTTGTGACCTGATACAAACAAGCCTTAGAATTACAAGCGAATGGTGTCGATCAGTGGGGCTGAGCATTAACTCAGCAAAAACCACAATCGTACCTTTCACTAGGAGGAGGAAACTACCGAAAATGAAAGATATACGTCTAGATACAGCAGTAATCGAATGCAAAACAGAAGTCAAATATCTAGGAATAACCCTGGACAAAAAACTTCTGTGGAACAAGCATATCGAACTGACTGAATAAAGCAACAAGAGCTTTAATGATATGCCGGAATTTAGCAGGCAAAACGTGGGGTTGTAACCCAAATATACTGCGATGGCTGTATACTAGTATAGTAAGACCTATGGTAACATACGGGGCAATAACCTGGTTCCAAAAGGTCACACACGTCACAACCAAGAATATCCTTAGCAAGCTGCAAAGGTTAGCATGTGTATGCATTACCGGAGCAATGGGAACCTGCCCAACCGCTGCCCTAGAGGTCATCCTAGACCTCACACCTCTACATCTAGTAGTGGAGGGAGTGGCCCGTGCGGCAGTGTACCGACTAGCCAGGGCAAGGACGGGAGGGGGCGAGACTTTATGCCAAGGAGCTTTGTCATCCATGGCGGGACTCCCCACTTTCGGATCTGCCAAGCGACGAAATGGTTAGGAAATACAGCTTCGAAAAGAACTTTTCAACGAAGTTGAGCAACAAGAGAGAGTGGGAAGGAGAATCCTCCACCTACTCTCTAAAAGCAAACACCATCAAATGGTACACGGATGGGTCCAAAACTGAAAAAGGAACAGGTGTAGGGGTATTCGGGCCAGGAACCAAATACTCAGAGCCGATGGGAATATACCCCAGTGTCTTCCAGGCAGAGATTAATGCGATTGGAAGATGTGCTCAGGTGAATCTTGACAGGAACTATCGGAAGGAGAATATTGCAATCTTTTCCGACAGTCAGGCAGCCTTATTGGCGCTGAGTTCTAACACCATCAGCTCCAAGTTAGTTTGGGAATGCCGGGATAAACTAAACAACCTGGGCAAAGAAAACAAAGTTGCATTGTGCTGGGTACCAGGACACACTGGAATCAGTGGCAATGAGAAAGCTAATCTATTAGCAAAGGAGGCCGCCACAACATCGTTTGTGGGACCGGAACCATTCTGTGGAATAGGGATGAGCACCTATAAGAAAGAACTTAAAGACAGGGAAGAGGACGTCAGAGCTTCCCTCTGGCACAATCTTCCTGGTCTGAGACATTCCAAGGTATTCCTTGGAAATTTCAACAAGCAGAGAGCAAAAACCATGCTTGAACTAAACAGGAACAGATTACGCATTCTCACAGGTTTCCTTACAGGGCATTGTCACCTCGGGGAGCACATGAAGAGAATAGGTCTGAAACAGAATAGCGACTGCAGGTTCTGCGGGGCGGAAGATGAAAGTCCGGAACACCTGATATCCAACTGCACAGAAATTGAAGAAATTCGCGCCAACTATCTTGGCAAAGGCGTTATAGACGAGGAAGAAATACCCTCTCTGAAACCATCACATCTGTTACAGTTTATTAAAGCCCTCAGGCTGGATGGGGAGCTGTGACTGCGGGCAAAACCCAGCAGCTTACACCTCATGTAAGGGGGCACAATAGACCCACGGTCGCGGTGCAACATCACCCTTATATCTAAATCTAAATCTAGGTTAAGTGCAGAAAACCGAACAGAATCGAATGTTCTACGCAGAATTATAGAACATCGAAGAAATATTGAACACAGGCTAATCAAGAGAATTGCAGTAGCATAAGATAAGGTACGGTTAAATTCGAAACAAAGAATTTTTCAATAGATGACGAACAATCATACTGTTTTATTTGAAAAAAATAACTATGTGATTTTGTAGCTTTGTAGAATGTGTTTCTATGATAATAACATTTAACATGATGTATAAACATATTAAATAAATTAAAAAAAAAATCGCGTGTTTAATTTAATTTTAACACAAAAAAATAATTTCTTGCGTCCTCATGACCTACTATCACAAATTTCTAATAGTCAATTACAAAACGTATAGGCATGCATTTTCGTATATGATATTCATAGGAAATGTTTCTTACATACATACATAGGTATGTAGGTATAACTCTTAGGAGTATTACAACTAATATGGTTCTGCTGCTTTTGTAGTTTGTAAAGACTAAGAAAATTATGAAAACTACAAGCACATATATGTATTATATGTATGTAGTTTATGTATGTATGTATGTATGTAGTTATGCCATTGAAACACGAGATAGATATTTATCTAACAGCTACATAATCATAAAATTATGCATGACGCTTTTTTTATTCAATTGATACTGCAGTAGGTAGGTAATTAGTTTTAATACAATTCTGCATGTAGTTCACGTCTCTTTTCCGGGTTGGTCTTATCTTTTGCTTTTAATATGAATCCTTTCTTTACTACGTAACAATTTAAGCTCAACAGTTGCTAAACTTCAAGTCTTCAGTAACACCGAAACTATTAGCAACTTTTTTATTTTAAATAGAATATTTTGGATATGCTTAAGCGAACCTAGTGACCAATCCAGTTAGACTAAATATCTCGGAAAATTCTTAAAATATGTAATAAAGCTTTTTCTAATTCCTTTTTATTTTTAGGAATTACTAATAATAATTTTTAGCAACAAATAAAAAGGATAGTTATTGAGTTCAGAAAGGCTTATACAGGTTCAATCGTGTTGAAACTCTGTTGCTCGTGCACAGTACTACACTAGATTGTACTACGACTCGAAGAGTAGTAGTCAGCTAGACAACATGAGTAAACCATGAAAATGTTTCAGATTAAAAAAAAAATTGGCTATTGATCGGTTATTTAAATTTTTAACAAAAGAAAAACATAATCGTATTAAATAACATTTAGATGACGTTTATTATTTAGATAGATATTTTGTTTGAGGCAAGAGTTTCTTGAAAAGGATGAGAGCTCACTGATAATAACTCAACAAATTTCAATTGTTGAAGAAATGGTATCGTGTTGAAAGCGGAAGTATTAGTAGTGATGACTACCACTTTTAAAACAAATGGGTGTAAAGGAGTAATGAAAGGTCCTAAATTCTCACAAATATGTTTAATCACAGGCGACCGGTACTTAAACATATTTGTGAGAACTTAAGGCATTTCATTATACTCCTTGTCGTCTAATATGAACTCGCAGAGAGTCTACTTCGACAACTTTAAAAGAAATATTCTTGAAATTTCTATGATCATTTGGTACTTTGATATGAATAAAATTATTGCAAGTTGGGTACCGTGCATTGTTTCCTCTTTACAATGTTAACGTTAACCCTAAACTGGAGTCCAGTATCACACAAGCTAATATAATGGTTTTGATTTATGATTTTCTATTTACAACAGAATCGATGAAATGTTAACCAACTACTGAAAAAGATGAGAGCCACAATATCCTGAGATTGGGAGGATATTTACTTTATTGACTTTAAAGAGCGTAATACAACTGTCAACGGTACAAATTAGGCGTTTAGATTGAGGGCAATATTTATGTAAAACGCTGAAAAAACTTGGCAAAACGTTTTTGATTACATCCCCCTGCGGATATTAAATAGACTGCCATCCATGGAGCTGACTTTCAGGAGCATGAACATCCACCGTATAGCCCGATTATGGCTCCTACCCAAGTAGCAATTTGTAACCGAGGTTACAATGCGACCGAAGTTCATGTTGTAACGTTTTTGTGCCGTAATATTATAGTCAATATGGTAACTCACGTCATACTAAGACCTGATTGTTACTATAATATAACTATCAAATAAATATGATTAATAATCAATGCTATTTTAGTTACAGAGGAGTTGCATTTGTAACTTCCGTTGCAGTAACATGTGACGGTACCGTGTCTGCAACGTTTTTATACGGGTTCAGAAAAAAATGTCAAGTAGGGATACAAAAATCCTGTAGCAAATAAGTACAGTTGCTGGCATGTGTGAGAGTGGCGTATGTAATGACTTTTACACCAAATTGCACCGCCTAGGTTGTATTACCGTGATAGGAGACCAAAAATTGCTACTTGGCTAGCGATTATCAATAGTGAGTTGTAAGCAGCTGTATAGAATATTTTGTGAGAAAAACTTTAGATTATTTTTACAAATGTTAATTATGAATTGATCCTTGCGTTAAATGTTCTTAAATGCGGTAAAAAATAATTTCTTCAACCAAGAAAATATATATCTATGATAATGTCTGTTTGAATTAAAAATATACTTTTTATGTCAACAATATTTCATTATATATTATTATATTATATCAGACTGAGAATTTATGGTTACTACCTCGTATGCAATGTCACTCGAATTTATCTTTATGAGTTTGCCATAAATAAATGATTGTTAATTCTTGCAATTATAATAGTATTAGGTACATAGAATCCTTATTACGTTAATCGAATTATAGTGTGTTAGTGACGTTTGAGCACCTTAAAAGCAGATAAGTTTAATTACTATTGGAATAATAGGCTATTGAATATAAGCAGATAAAAGTCAAGACATGTTCAAGTGGAATTTATTTTGTTTATACTGATAATATTAAATAACACTTGACATACGCGTCTGTTACAAGCTATAATGTAATGGAAATGAGAAGCTTCCGGTTGTGGCAAATTTTCCTGTCATACCGTTAATCTAACTAAAGTGATTTACTGATATAACAACCCGCAAAATTGATTGAAAGTGATGTATATATGTACTATAGCAGACAAACGAACTGAATCACCTACTTTGCGGGGTGCCAACAGCGATTTAAACTCTGATTTACTATTTGTTTGATGAAATATTTTCGACCGTACTTTAATAATATTGAAATTATTGGGAATGTCGGCCTGTCAGTTATTATATATATAAAAGACAACTACATATATCATGTCACCGTAATATTTTGAAAATCATACATTTATTCTGCTGAAGAAGTAATTAACAAATTATGAAATATTGGGAAAATATAAAATTGGTTTTATTTAATAACTGACAGGCCGATATTCCCAATAATTTCAATATATTGAAATATACAGATTGACGCGCAATTATCTAGGAATAGGAAACGATTAATGAGTACGAGTGAATACAGCGTACATACATATGCGTGGATATTAAACAAACGAGTGCGACGATAGAACGATCACTTGCGTTGTTGCTAGTCACGCGCTCAAGGGATCGCCGCATTCCTCTGTTTAATATAACATATATGTACGCTCTATTCACTCGTACTCATTGAATCGCTTCCTATTCTTAGATAACTGCCCGGCTAATCTGTATATACTTCTAAGCCTTAACGTATCACTTACAACCCTCTTGCATTTGCACAACAATTAGTATACATATTTAAAATTAATTATTATTGTTAATAATTAAATTAATTTTTATTCAACAAGTCAATCAATAGTTCCTGATATACATACAATACGTATATAGTATCATTATATCATATAAAGTAATTCGCTATAGTGCGTGAAAAAGGGGCGAAGTTAAATATAATACTATGAAAAAACAATAGAAGCAATTTAATCTGAAAAATGATTATTTATCTACGACGACAAAAAGCAATAAACGGTAAACGTATATGTACTACAAATAAGTATATATTTTAAAATAACAGATGCGCCGGAGGGTAGGAACCAGACAATTCAAGAAATATTCTATTTCGACGACACAGTATAAAGTCGAATCATAAAATTTTACAAAATTAACAATTAACAATAAAAGTTAACTAAAACACACAAAAAATCTAGTCAACATAACATTTCAGGAAAATGTTGAAGATTATAATGCGATAAGACATTAATACTTCAAAATGATCATCATTTTCTATAGGTACACTCGGTACGACTTAGTCTTCTAACGATTTTAGTGAGTTACCTTATTAAAATCGTTCGAAGACTAAGTTGTACCGAGTGTACATCTATAATCATGTGTAATGACCCTAGTAATCTATCAACCGATCAGGTAAACGAATATATGCACACAATATAATACTACAATCATTGTAAAATAAAAGCATTTAATTATTTGTATTAGCAAATCCGTAACTTCATTGGAAACTATTTCTAAGAAGTAAATATCCATCTATTAGTATAATTAAGGATGGAGCGCAGTGCTCTAATTCTCTAAAAATATTTTTTTCTTAAAGTAGTATTTTATATATCGCAAATTATAACTATTTTTTATATGTGTATACGACAACTAACACATATATTGATAAATATTACAGTGGACACTGATAATGCTATTTGTAGGTGTATTTACAGTGTATGCTGTTGCGGAAGATCTTACTACCTAATGTCTTTATACTTACATATATTATGTCAAAAATATTTTACAGCATACAGCCGCGGGCACTTTACACTTGACCAAGTTGTTTTTCTATTTATATTTCA
Source organism: Holotrichia oblita (assembly GCA_023690525.1). Lineage (NCBI taxonomy): Eukaryota > Metazoa > Arthropoda > Insecta > Coleoptera > Scarabaeidae > Holotrichia > Holotrichia oblita. Next base: position 81,661,569 of record CM043019.1, on the reverse strand, counting down.
CTACCTGGTTTAGTCCCGAGGAAATTTGATGGCTTTTAGATTCAATTTATTTGTCTCCTATAGTAGATGCATATATGCATATTATCATAAAAGGATGTATTAGGACAAATAGCTATTAACGTACTTATACTTAGTAACATTAGAAAATTGAAACTCATATTTTTAATACTGTTATGCTGAAAATCTTGCAAGTAAAAGACATCTCCTCTGTATGTGTTTGAATGGCCACCTCTTTAGTATGGTATTATAATGAATCACTTTAATCATCGGGATGTTACATTCTACTATTCTTGTACTTGAAGCTTATTATAAGTAATTCATTTTTACTCCAATTTAGCATATACCTTGCATTTATAAAATGTAAGATGCCATAAAATTGGTTGAGATAATCAGTCGAAGTCTGTATCTGTTCGCGATTTAACAGCTCTGTTAAACCTGTACATGTTATATTGTATCCATATATAAGGCTTAACAGAGCTGTTAAACGCGTACTGTGGATACAGACTTCGACTGAATATTGATTTTTTCTACTGAACATAGCATTATTACGAAAATTATATCTATTAAATCCTCATAAAATTAAATGTTTCAATTGTTGTTAACTACATTGATAAGCAACTGATAGAATTCTATTGTCTTTCTTCGCCATCAGGTAGTAAAGTTTGAGACGGTCTATATTTAAAGAAAATATATTTTTCCTTTTTTTAATACTATAAACAGTTTCCATATATAGTATAAGATCACGCATATACTCCTTTAACGATTTTTTCCAAAACGTTTCAAAATATGCTACGATTGGATTTCAGTTTCGTCGTTAATCATAAACATTTTTATTAGTGTAGATTATTTTTGATATAGAATTAAAATATTTTTCACGTAAACTTTATGCCATATTTTCCTAAATATGTGAATGAATACCATTTCTGACCGAAGCAAACCAAAAAAATTCTTAATTATAACAAGTATGGCTGCATATGATGAACGCTACTCATAAGCTACTTATGCATGTGCCTTTTAATATATTTAAATGTTTGTAGTTCTTGTATTTATATCTTTTGCATACTTACGTATTAAATATTTCTTATTTGATTGATTTGTTTAAACAAATTTTGTATTTTTTAATATTATTAAAACACGGCATTCAATTGCTTTCCGGATTTCACCATCGTTATTCAGAAGAAATAATTATCAATAAAAATTTAGCAACTGTCAACCAAACTCGAATTTGCATTTTGTATACTATGGAGACAGTTTGAACAGCTTGAGGAAATAATTATTATCTTTCAAATGATGTATCGCATGTTGCTATAAAAAAAAAAACTCAAAGTAGCGGCGGTGTCTGAAAACTGCGTCAAAAAATATTTTTTAATTCTAACAAATGAGAAAAAATATCTACTCTGTAACTACCAATTTGCAGATTTATAATACTAATCATTTAAAAAATACAGCTTTTACTATATCTTTAATAGCGACTTTGTACAATAAAAAAAGGAATTGAATATGTTGTTTTCCTAGAGCATGAGAACATGGCAGTTTCATCACCAAAGCGTAGGTACCATAAATTACTCAGTACTAATCAATGATATGTCAATGGCTCTGCAATAGTCTAACGATATTAGCACTGTAGCTCTACCACTGTTTGTATTGCAAAGATGTTAGCTACACCATACATTAGCATCAGAGTATACAACTGGACACAAAAACTTACAAGAAATAACTGACTCAAGTTATAGAAATATACTAAATATACGGTAGTAGAATAGTAGAGAGATGAGGAAATTGCTATATAGGTTTTCATACCTTTTAACGAGCTTTCATGTTGTTGCTCGAGTTCTTTACAGGAGCCACTTGAGGCTTTGTTGGTAACTTCGGCTTCTAGCAGTCCGGAATGTAATAGATACAACGTTTGCAAGGTTTATATTGTTAACTTTGCGATGATTCTTACTATTAATTTCGAAGGACCATCTTGAATATTGAAACACTATTGTCTTAAAATATGTTGTTTTATTATTAACGTACAAACTGTAACACCTATGGCGTGTATCTTTTCTCTAGTTCTACATTGTTCTGCGCACGACCACGCAATCTCGTAGCATGCACTTTACAGAGGTCGCCACAATGGCGGGATTATTAAATACAAACTCAAAGACAAGGGTTTTATTTAATAAATTACGCAATTGTTTACGGTAACAGTTCAGTAATAAGAAATCATAAATTTAATCTTTTTTTTTACTGTTAAGTCTCAGTTGGCTCAGTTCAATATACAACGGTTAGCATGAAGCTATTTAAAGAGCTTTGAATTTTCGTCTTAAAACCTAAATAAGCTTAGCAGTATAAATAGGCTTTATCTGGGTATGCTACTGATGAAGTTATAGTAAACCATTCCAAATATTTTTTTGCATGTACCTAACTGCTCGTATTGGCATGTAATTGTAAATAGGCAGAATCACTGAATGACGATAGATCCATACATACATACATACGTATACATTTGATGTGGCCATCGAGATGTTACATTAGTAGAATAGAAATGAGTTACGTACTTGCGGAATATGTGATAGATGTAGACCTCTATATGTGTATTACATAATAATTAAGTACAACAATTTTTATTCAACTCGTTGATAAAAATTGAATGCAAAAACGCGCTTGCTGTGAAAGACTGATTAGTAAATGGTGTGGACATTTTATTTGGGTTAAAAAATGATTTTGCAAGAACGAGTTACGAACGTTGCGTAATAGTTAATTTATATTCAAAACTTGTAATTATTAATAAGCGAGTAAGATAATGTTGTGTATAAATATGGGTACATATTTGTATTTGAATTAGAGTTAACAGCGTCAATCATAGATATACGAAGACTTGGTTAAATACGATATTGTATAAATACATTTTGTTTTAGAAACTAGCCCAAGTAGCTCTACAACATACAATAGATAAAAAAAAACAAAGCAAGTACTTATTATTGGTATGAAGTTTTTATTTATATTCTAGTGGTTGCTAAATATACAAAGTGAAGAACAAAAAAACTCTTTTACTAAATTTTACTTGATCACACTTCGGTCCAACAGATCAACATAGTAAAACCATTTACTAAGACATTTTTGCTCCGATCTATTTTTTGCTTCTCCTCAAAAATCTATTTATCACCTATAATATTTCAGTAGTTATATATGTACATGTTGAATATGGTAAATATTTGCTGTAAAGGCTTTCACCCTTCTAAGCAATACCAGTCCAAGAGCTACTATTAGCTATTAACGATGACAAAATTTGGTAAGCTTTCAGTTCGAATCTTATATTCAGATATTAAATTAATTAATGCGCATTATGTTCAGTTATCATTAGTTGCAAGGGTTGCTACTATCGTAATTGGAAACGGTATTTCATTTTTTTTTGTATTAAATTTTGTGTTATTCACTACTTATAGGATACACGAACATAAATGATGCGAGTACATAAACATTACTCAACGCTCGCCTTGATACTGGTGCTCGGCCCTTCCACGTTGTTCTCCGCACTGCACTTAAACTTGCTCCTGTTTGCCGACTGTACTCATAACTTTATATTTGTTGAACGTGTATTTCTGCACATAGTGAGGGGGAGACGGGCGGACGAACCGTAAAGGTAAGCTCAGCCATAAGGAAGGCCTATTGTGGCCCCGTGCTGTTTTACTCCTCTTAGCCAGGTTGCACTCGGACAAAGAAGTTCGCAACCTGGTCGAGAGTTAGTTTTCTTAGTCCAGGATCCTCCAGACGTCCGACGCCGAAGTAACTCCGTCTCTCCCTGTCCACTGTCGAACAGTCGGCAAGAAGATGGATTGGAGCTTCCTCCGCATTCAGATAGTTTCTACATAGGGGAGAGTTTACTATGCCCATGCGACGCAGGTGTTTGTTCAGTGCGCAGTGACCGGTTAAGATTCCTGTGAGTAACCTCAGCGTGACCCTGCTCATAGAAGATGCCTTGCGCAGTTTTTCCTATACGGGCGAATCCCGACAGTTTTACAGTGTCTCATGCCGGTAAGTGCATTCTAATAGGAGCAATGCCTAGCAGCGGGTTCAGATCTGACAAAGGCTTTGATATTGTCATAGGAGTTCCCATATGTAGGTTCTGGACCTACGAGTGGTCTCTCACTGGCACCTCTAGCTAATTTGTCAGCCATTTCAGTACTTCTCATTCCAGAGTGACCAGAGCATATAATCTAGTTTGGGTCATAAGCCCACCCATACCATTGGCACTGACCGCCAAGATTTAAAATGGAACTAGTGCAGCCCTCTATATTTTAGGGAGGCAGAATAGTTGATATTTATCACGGTAGATGGAACCCTTGAAGAATACAATTGGAATTGGAATAGTTTGCTATTTAGGTTATGTTATTATTATTTTCGTACTATTTTGATTATTTTTAATTGCGAACAATTCAATAGTTCTAGTTTAATATAAGTGTATAGGGTGTGAAAGTTGTTGTCAAACAGTTTTATAACAGTGGCTAAAAAAACGGTATGCAGCATTTTAAAATATTTAAATGAATATTATAGCCTTCGATATGTGTTCATGGACTAAAATATCAAAAATTGTATATAAGAATGTAAAGAAATGAATTAATCTTAACGTGATGTGTCCTGTCCATAGTGAAACAAACAAAGAATTTTTAAAATTTAATAAGGTTAACAATATCTTCTGGGGTGCAACACATTCAATGGCAAGTTTTACCAGGCGTATTACTAACTTGTCTAAAAAGCAAAGGACATGATATTAGTAATGACATATAATAAATATGTTAAATCACTAAAATAATTAATATAAATTAATTCTTGTATGCATGAGTTGTGTAATATATGTACAATAAATCTTACAGAAATGAAATCATAGTATTCTAAACTCACTTAACTTTTTGCCATTATATTAAAAACAGCTTTAATTATCTAACATGTGATTTTATAAGCAGATTTGTCTTGTGAGTTTACATTACTGAATTTTATACATTTCAAATGGTAGGAAATATATCGTTGGAATATATAAAAAATTTGTTCAAATATGTAACTGTATTGACAGTATACATATTTCCAATGAATTTTTTATATATTTTAATGGAATATTTCTCATTTGAAAATGTACAAAATTCGGTAGAGGAAACATTTTATTTTAAAGTTTTACGTTTTCTGAAACTGTCAATTTATTAACTTTACATTGGCAGTGTGCACATGCCAATGACAACTGTTGAAAGTGAGCGTTGTTTTTCGACCTTAAATAGAATAAAGACCTTCTTACGCAACACCATGGGGCAAGACAGATTATCCGCTTTAGCGATGTTGAGTATCGAGAAGTCATTTGTAAAAGAAATATGCGATTTTAACGAACGTGTTATTCAACACTTTTCCACTGCTAAAGAACGAAAAATGGACCTCCAATTTAAGACTATTTAAAGCGGAATTTAAAGGTAAAATATTTATATTTGTTTAAGTATGCCTATTTTTTAAATTTAGTTTTGACCTCCCAGTATAATTGACCACGAGCCGCCACTGCTCGAAGTTAAACCTGGCAGCCTGTAGTGCTCTAAGGGCAGCTTGACTATCAGAAAGAATTTCCACTACTCCCTTAACTTGCGGGCAAGTAGAAGTTGGATTGAAAGATCTAAAAAACGACATAACATTACTAGCGGAAAAATTGGCTGCAAACCAGTTGGCCACTTATTAAAGAAAACTTTAAAGATGACGATATATTTAACGCCGATGAAACTGGGTTATTTTATAAGCTTACACCTGATAAGACATTGCGATTTAAGAGAGAGACATGTTGCGGTGGAAAGATGTCTAAAGAAAGGATTACGGTGTTAGCAGCGGCAAATCTAGTAGGAACAAAAAAGAGAAAATTGTTGATAATAAGAAAGGTTAAACAGCCCAGGTGTTTTAAAACTATTAAGCAACTACTTGTAAATTATAAATCTAATAGCAGAGCTTGGATGACTTTACCAATGAATTGCGAAAATGGAATAACGAATTGCATTGTAAGAAAAGAAGAATATTATTACTAATTGATAATTTCCCCGCGCACCTTGATGTTAAAAACTCAGACTGCATTAAATTAGTCTGTACGCCACCCAACACAAGTCCGAAATTACAGCCCATGAATCAGGGTATTATACACAGTTTAAAAAGCAACTACCGCCGACTTCTCCTTGCGAAAATGGTAAATTCTATTGATGCTAACAACGAAAATTTAGTATTAATCTCTTAGACACTTTAAACTTACTTTATATGGTACGGCAAATGGTAACAACACAAATAATTGTTAATTGTTTTCGTCACGGTGGGTTTGTCATGAGAGAAGATGAATTTGATTCAGATGATGATCTACCATTAGCCGAATGGCTTGAAAGGAACCAACAAGGCAATATATGTATTTGCTCAAGCTGACTATGACTTCAATGAATACGTTCATTTTGATGGTGTAAGTAACAAGAATATTGATACTGAAGAAAGTGAAGAAGAAACTACGCAATCAATATCAAGAATTTGAAATAAAAGGAAATCCGGCAACACACATAATTTCTGCAAATAATACGAACAGAAAGATTTGTATTTGTTGAGAAACAAGTAATTGTCAACTTTGACATTTATTTTAACAAATTATTATGAATATGATATATCAAACAGGATAAAATAGTAAATAAATGTTTAAGCCATCGAATTAAAAGATATTCAGTTGGTCGATGAAAATATTTTGGAATTATAATTTATGAAAAGTGTACTAGAAATTGTAATAAGGTAGTTTCAGATCACTTCTGAAAATTTGGTCGGGATTAGGAAAAATTTGTAATGGCAAGAATTAGGATCCTTTTAAATAGGACAATTTGTTAAAAAGAAACTTGTTATTAGGTGATCGCTGTAGATATCAAAAACCCCTGCAGACTTGTATAGTTCGGTATATTTGTTTGTTTGGCTTACATTTCTAGAAAAATGACTCATGGTTGGACTCATAAAACTACATTTACATATACATATGTAGGTATATCACAATATAGTTGTTCGTTCTAAGAACATTATCACTAAGTAAAGTCTATTCTTAAGTAAAAAACGTAATTTAACTGTGTTTACTGTTGAGGTATCCACATGTTTTATCACTAAGAAATGATAGTACGTCAATGTTTGCTATCATGCTTACGTCCATCTAACTATGACTGCACTTAAAAGTTGAATTAAGGTAAATGTAAGTAGATATCTTCTAATAAATTGGAAATGAAAAATTAAAATAATTTTTGCTTTTTTAAGTTCTAGTGAAAATGAAAAAGCGCAGTGAAAAGCATAAGAATACATTTCTTCATATTTACAGATATAATACCATATATGTTTTTAGATTTTTACCAATAAGATATTAATTTTTTTTTTAGTTTTGATAAATAAAGTATATTAAAAATCGAAAAATAAATTGACACAACATGAATGAAATCACTGAATTTTATTAAAGAATTGGTCATTAGATGGTGCTATGCGTTTCGATGTAATTTTATTCAGAAAAAATGAACATTTCGTCTAAGATACATACTTGGTTATATTCGAGACAAGCAAATGAGCCGTCGGTAAGAAATACGTCTCTAATCGTCAGTTCTGGGCGTCACAAAACTAAGCAAATGGATTAATAACGTATAATTGTATTATTTTATTGTGTTTATGATACAACTTTACAGGCAATGGAAATAATTAAAGATGTATCTGAGAAACGCAAAAAAGTCTGGAATATGCTAGTAACCCTGGATGTTCAATATGCATTCATCCAGCAATGTGGAACTTAACTCTTAAACAACTGACGAGCAGGCAAGTACCACGATATCTAACAAATATTGTTGCGAACTATCTTAAGAAACCATAGATATGGATAACCAAACAAAATAAACTTAAAGTAGAAGTGGGAGTGGCTCAAGGCTCCGTTTTGGCGCCAGCGCCCTCTGTAATGACGTTCTGAAAATTGACTTGCAGAGGTGCTCAAAAACTATTGCTTTTGTCGACGATCTTGCATTAATAGTAACTGCTGATAGCAAACATACCGTAAAATGCGGTGACTGTGACACCCAGGCGATTTTGTGACAGCACCACACTCCTTGGAAAAAGTCACTCTTACATCTCTGTTTATTATGCGATTGTAGCACACATATTTTTTAAGGTAGATAAGCAATTTTTATTTTATCAGAAAGTTGCAATACTTTGTCTTGTGTAACTTGAATCGTTTGTTTTATATATTTTTGCATATGATAGTGTTATAGTATGATCGATTAAGAAGCAGTAAGTGCCATCACCTCTTTGTTCTTCTTAAAAATAAAGTTCTTATGCTCTACGAAATGAAATGTCAACAAATATCGAGGTGAGATTGTGACACTTTTTGGTACTAATAGGGGTGAGATTTTTTAATGTAATTATTCAGTGCATATTTTAGAAATGCCACGGAAGTATAAGGGACAACCGGGCAGCGGCCCCTACTATAAACAAAACTATACATCTGAATCATTAGAAAAAGCTTTAAGTGAAATTAGAAGAAAAAGTAACCTCCCTCTTCCTCCTCCTCCTCCCCCCCGAGAAGCGCAAGAAAAGGAAGATATGTACTTAGAAGTAATACAGATCTGTCCTATGTGCTTCATAATTTCGATTTTGCTTAGGTATGGAATATATCGCAATACTTACTACTACTGTATTTAAAACTTAATTTACGTTGTTTTCTTACATTTTCTATAAATAAATTGTTCCAAAATGATAATTTTTGACTTTGTGATATATTGATGATTCAGTTAGGAGGTTATTTTGTGGCAAATTTGGAGCCTGGCATACATTTGCATGGTTATAATGTTCCAAAATCTTCTCACAGAAAGGTGACATTGTGTTCTAGTGAAAGCCCAATGCTGTCACAAAGTCAGCCCACGCGATGGGCTGAATGTGTGACAAGTATACATCAAAATTCTGGCTAAACTACCTACTATTGTTTTTTGTTTCACATCGCCATTTTTTAGTAGCTAAATGATGTGACTACTTCATATTATTTACTCGACCTTCCAGTTATAAAGCTAGTACTGAAAATATGATTAAAAGTGTCAAATCTGTCACAAAGTCACCTCGTTTTACAGTAACTTAATGATCAATATACATAAATGAAAATCTCATAAATAGCTGAATGAATAAAAGGAAATGAGCCTTAGCTATAGACAAAACGGAAGCACTTATAATTACTCAGAAAGAAAACGTGATTACTCAATTTAAGTTCTTCACTCGATCTCTTGATGCAGAAGTAAAATAAAACTGTGAAATAAAACAAACAAATGTTTCAGATTTACACTGTATTTAATAATAACGACAGCTGTTTCGCTACACTGTAGCTTCTTCAGGTTGAAATACTAATAAGTAGCTTCTTCTCTTATATGTATATAGTTGAAATATACAATAATAAGTATCTAAAGTAAAAATGGTGATGAGTTTAGGTCCACTTTATCGTTTAATAAATTATCTGAATTTTTATATTTATTAATTTCTATCTCTGGTAAATCTAGTTATTTAATTTTTTCTTTAATATAATACGGGTCTACTTTTATTTTCTACATGAAGAATATCAAAATCTATATTAAAACTGTGATTATTATCTATCAAATGATTCGCGTAAGTCGAATCATTTTTTCGGTTAATGTAAGCGGAGTAATGATCAACAATCCGTGTTTTAAATGCTCTTCCTGTTTGATCTATATATCCGTTAGTACATGTACCACAAGTTAACTTGTAGACTCCCGATTTATTGCTGTGATTAGTTTTTCCTTTATTGATGTATTTTGCAAGGTTATTGTTTGTTTTGTATGCAATATTAATATTCTGTTTTCTAAGGAATTTTGTTAGTTCTTCTTGGTCCTCCCCTAAATAAGTGATAGATTTAAACTTTTGAAGTGTAGTGTCTTTTATAACTGAATAAATTTCTTGTAACGTTTTGTTGAATAATCTCTTAGAAATTAATTTATCTATTAACTTTGGGTCGTATCCATTGCTATAGGCAATTTGTTTAATAATGTTATATTCTTTACTATAGTCTGCAGTGGACATTGGTGTGTTAATCAATCCATTGATAATGCTGTGGTAAGCCGCTAATTTATGTTGATATGGATGGTTGGATTTGTTGTGAATAGTTGTCAGTATGTGATTCTTTGTGGAAAATGGAAAATTATACTTGGTTATTGACTCTTTTTAACGTAAGATCTAAGAAGTTGATACTGTTATTCACTTCTTTTTCTAATGTAAAAGTAATATGGGAATTAATAGAATTAATACACTCAAAGAAATTATCCAATTGTCTGTTTGTACCTATGTATCCTACCAAAATGTCGTCAACGTATCTGAACCAAAATAATACGTTCTTCGTTAATGTACTATTTTCAAAAATTATTCTTTCTAAATTGTCCATAAAAATCTCTGCTAATAGAGGTGACAAAGGATTTTCCATAATTAAACCGCTATTACACTTATTTACATATTTATTTAAAATTTATTCTCAAATGAAAAGTAATTCTGTTCTAAGCAAACAGATAATAATTGTAAAATCTGTCTTTTATTAGGATGTTAGTTTTGCTACATTCTAACATCCTTTTAATTAATTCAACTGTTTCAGTAGGTGGGACACTCGAGAAAAGGTTTTTTACATCGAATGAAATTTATTTAGTGTTATCAGGTAACTTAAGGTCTTTTACGGTCTTAATTAATTGAGAACTATATTTGATACTATATTTAGGTTTGAATTTCGTATACTTAATTATAATATCTATCAAACATTTTGAAACTTTAACTGCTGGTGCTGTAACATATGAAACAACAGGTCTAATTGGATAATTATCTTTATGCAATTTGATTAAAGAATATAGTTTTGGTGGTTGTTGTGATTCATTACTTTTAATTTCTGTCTTTCGTAATAATTACTGATATTAAACAGGCTAGGTGAATTACTAATCGTCTTAATGATTTGTTTTTGAAAGGCTATTGTCGGGTCTTTTTGGATTACGATATATTTTTCTGGATCTAGGAATTGATTAGTTTTTGATATGTAATCTACTTTATTTAATGCTATCACTGTTTCCCCTTTTCTGCCCTTGTGAAAATTAAATTATCTTTTGCTTTACTCTTAATATTCTTAGCTACTTGACCATCATTGTTAACTGTCGTGGTTCGATTTAAATGTTTAATAATATTACTTGCTTGATATTTAGTATTCAGGTTGTTACTATCCTTTAATGCTAACTCAGTTTTTACTGATACTGATAATAGTTCTAAATCTTTCTTTCTAATTTCTGTTTTTATGTTGTAATTAAATCCTTTGCTTAATACATCAATTTCTTTTTCATTGAACTCTGTGTTGCTGAGATTGCTAAATCTATTAAAAAACTTATGTTCTGAAAAATTGTTGCAAGAATGTTCTACTTGACTTAATTTGTTATTGATTAATGACTCTATTTTCTTTCCTTTGTATTCAGTATTTTTTATGGATTAATTCACTTCTTCTTGAGTTCTAATCTTAGTGTCTATTAAGTCGAATTCTATCGGGTTAAGTCTATAAGTTAATTCAGAATGTACTACCTTAAGATACAAATAGGCGGAATCTCGTTTAGAATACTGCAGTTTTCTATCTTCAATCATCCATTTCTTCATACCTGCTTTTCTACCTTTTTCAGCACTTGTACTAATGTTGTTAGTCTTCAAATTTATGTAATGTGGGACCACCGAATTCTGTATGCACATGTTGTGAAACCATATATTTTGAGTAGTCACTTTTGCATGTAAAATAAGTTTAAAGTAATATCGGACCAGGCAACTAGATGCTGCTTCTTTCAAATCTTGGATTGAGTCGGTTTTTACTTAATGTAAATCCATTTTCAATGTGAAATAAAACAAACAAATGTTTCAGATTTACACTGTATTTAATAATAACGACAGTTGTTTCGGTATAGACCCGTCACGTTTAGACAAGAAATTGTTTTTTAGATTTTAGTCAAACAATCAGGTATCCTCGAAGATTTGCCTTTTTTCTTAATAAATTGCCGTACCAGTTTTGGATCATTTACAATTCTATTTTCTATAGTAGATTGATATTCACGATATAAGCGCTATTGATTAGTGTTTTCACGTGTCTACTTAGTCGCCTAAAGTCTTCAAAGTATTAGGAGTCAGTTATATCATTGATTGTTATATGCTTATGCCACATCTTTAGATAGTATTCGTTAAGCTTCCCTTAATAATCTGGCTGTTGTACCACGGTGAATAGCTGGGTTTTGGAGATTTCATCACTGGAACGGACCGTTTAATTACATCATTAACGCTCTGGCTCTCTGACATTTACGAGTATGTCTGTACATATGCACTCGCAAAGTTTATGGTATCAAAAAGTATAATGCGAATTAATATTATTATTTTCAAAAAAACGACTTGTATGTAGGATTGCAACATAATATTGCATTTTGTCACTTACATAAAAGAGAAAGGATTTTGAGTGTAATATTTTACTTTAATTTTCTATTTACATAGTCAGAAAATGTATGTTGAGCTGCTTATCTAGGCAATAAGATTACCGACTGATAGTGACATCTAATATAAAACTGGCAAACTGTTTCGACAGATATTGTGCTGTTGATGTTATTAAATGCTAGCCCCTAAATTTACTTGCTGAAAAAAATACGGCATATTTTTAAATACAGAATGTATCAGTACATTTTTCTACATATTCTAAAGGTAATATCATCGGTGGCTCGCGGGTCACGGGCACTTCCGCCCATATACAAAAAGATTTAAAATAATACCCGAGGACCTTTGCATATACTGCAAATCAACTGATACGCCAGAACACGCGCTGTTAACCTCCAGGAGATGGGAAGACGACAGAATTAAGTTGATGTCCGATGTAGGACAGCTAGTGACCAGTGCCAACATAACCAGTATTATGACAAGATCCGCGGCACACTGGAATATGGTGGTTGGCTACATTAAGAAAGTCCTGTCAGACAGAGAAAGAATTGAAAGAGAGTTAAAGAATAATAACAATGAAAAAAACAGTACCGCGTAGGGAATAATGGAGGGCAGGTAGAAGACATAGGAAGGGAAGGGCGATCGGAGGCTGGTCGTGCTATCCGAAGTAATGCCAAAAGACGGTTTCCGGACGCACGAATGCGAAGAGAGGTGTTTGGTGGGTAAACCGTATATTGCACAACCCGCACGGGAGTCCCACACTGCTGTTATGTGATAGAACCAAGCATACAGCGTTTTTCTTATAATTATGCATATAAAATAAATATAACAAAAATAAACTTTCCAGGCTGGAAGTATATAAACAACATACTGTTGACTGTTTTACTGAAGCTTAACCTGAATCCAAATCGATGTAACAAATAGCGTCAAATATTGGCGTAGGTACATTTTGCAAGAAACATTCAGCTTAACTTAAAGAACGTTTAAATTGTTGCAACATTGTTTGATGTACCAACACCGGCGGGAAAACATTTTGCGCTGCTTAATATACTTACATATCTATAGTATGACCTGTAAATGCTTATCTTTCAATTTATAAAATACATATATTTCCACTTTTAGGTAAATGCAACAGTAATTAAATACGAATTTATTCCAGAACAAAAATGATTACGTTTTCGTTTACAACACTTCTTCTTTAATATGTTTCAAATACTAATAAAATATATAGTCATGCCTATCAACAAAAATATCTAAATAATAATTTTTTTTTTATAATTTGTTGGGTAATGACGGTCAAAATTAAGTTAAGTTTAATATATTTCTTCTTTTACGTTTCGATACAGTGTTTTGATACAAAACACTGTATCGAAACTTACTAACTTAATTTTGACCGTCATTACCCAACAAATTATAAAAAAAAAATTATACCAAACACGGTCAACAAATAGGACAAAATATAAAAAAACTAAATAATAAAGAAATCATGTATATATCGAATTATGGTTATATTCTCAATTAGTACCTATTAAAAGACATCCTAATATCATATAAATTTAATATAACTATAAAAATAAAAATTATTTGAGTTATTCGTATATTTAACAGATAAAACATCGGTATCACCAGACGCCACAACTTTGATTAATTACTCGGGTATGGATACCGATGTTGTATATGTTTATTACGAGCCCACAGTCCTTGAAATCACTCTATTCGTATGTACATAGGTATATCAGTGTATTTTTGTGCCAAGCCCTAACAATTCTGTTTAATAGCTGGGGAAAAACATGGCAAAAACCTAGTTAAGAGTGAATTTACGATATCCCTAAAATTTAAAAAAGTAATATTCCATTAAGATCAATTGTAAACTGTAAACAATCACAGACATACGATTTATCAACACTTTTATCCAAAATTCTTAGTAATATAGTGCGAAATATGGAATATAATTCGTGGAAATTTGTTAATTTCATTAATAAAAAATCCGCGCTATAGAGTCACGAAATTATTAGTTTAGACGTAGTATCTTTATTTACAAATATCCCTATAGATGTCGCACTAAATAGTATAATGGAAAACGGAATTTACAGTAAAATGAATTGATGTGGGCTGCCAAACTTTGTTTAAATTCAACCTATTTTCGGTATAATAGCAAAATATATAAACAAATTTTCGAAACAGCAATGGGCTTTCCATTATCTGCAGTAATGGCAAATTTAGTAATGAAGAACAAGGCACTAAACAAATTAAACTGTCATGTATAATTTTATAAGCGGTATGTAGATGATTGTATTTGTTGCATAGAGATTGGTAAAATTGATCATGTTTTACACACATTTAATTACCATGATAGGCTAAAATTTATATTTGAAAGTCAAAATTCCATAAATTTCTTAAATGTAAAGATAATAGATAATAACACACACATAAAAACAAATTGGTGTATTAAAGACACTAGTAGTAGACATTTAAATTATTTTTTAAATATAGTTCTATAACAAATTAATAAAGAATAAATTAAATATATGACTCAGGTATACCTAAAGTCAAATGTTAATACAGTAGTCCCTCGTTATTCGCGGAGGATAGGTTCCATGAAAACTCCGCGAATATTGAATTCGCGAATATCGGGTTACAAAAATAATGTAAAGTATAGGGATATGTTCCAAGTGAGAACAAACCGTGTAATTATATCTATCAATTTATATTTCTTACAACAATACTTATCTAAATAAATAAGATAAACTACAGTATTAGTCATTTAATTCATGCGTCTGCCAAATTAAATTACTAACTTGTAGATGGACCTGCTGTGCTGTCTTGATATTCTATAATGCCGGGTAATTGAAAAATATATATACTACTCGTAAAATAATCCACACCATAATCTGATATTTAAACACACCACACTTAACTATCCTATATAATAAATAAATCCTATATAATAAATACCTGTTTATTACGTATGTATAAGAGTATATGCAAATCGTATTTGATTTGTAAGCCTTTAAAGTAATAAGAAAATCGGGAAAGTACAGAAACGCTATGTAACTGCAGGGACCTCCCAATACCGAGCGCGAATATTGAAGGATGACCGTAAATCCCAATTTGTGAATAAGCGGTTTCGCTAGCGAATACAGAGGGCGCGATTAGCGGGGGTTCACTGTATATACCACACACTACACCATACATAAAGAACATTAACATCCACATTTACCAACAATAAACACTTACTTACTAATTTAAAAACATCCACTAAAAGAGATAATCAAGTCGTCTATAAATTATACTGCAAAGGCTCTAACAAATGCTATATCGGTCAAACAAAACAATATTTAACGAAAGAAACAACTTCATAATCACCAATACACTCTTACACACAACATCACTGCTGAAACTGCTTTGTCTCAGCACTTTAAAAACAAACGACATAATTTTTATTTTGTAAGTATTAAGGCTTTTAAAAGAGGAAAATATTTATAAAAAAGATTAATTTACGAAATGATATATATCAAAAAAGAAAAAACGCGGTCACTTTTAGAATTGATAGTGATAATTTAAGCTGCAATTAGAATAATTTGATTTACGTCTGAATTTTATTAATTTAAGCTCTTCACTAGGTTTTTTTGTCATGTTTATCCGTAGTCTCTGAACAGAATTATTAGAGGTTGAAAAAAAAAACTTTGATATATGAATAATTCAAATCATTTTTGTTTTTATAGTTTTATTAAACTTACATGATGTCGCTTAATATTAATTGAGAATGTAACCATAATGATATCTTTGTTTTTTAGGTATTGTTGTTGAAAGACATATATGTATTTTATTAGTATTTGACACATCAAATGTCAATTTCTTCCACTGAAGAAGTATTGTAAATGAAAACATAATAATTTGCGTTCTGAAATAAGTTGGTAGTTAACTAATTGCTGCATTTGTCCTAAAAGTGAAAATACATTTTATAAATTGAAAGAAAAATTTGGTACTGGTTCAAAACCAACGTACATACGTGCGTATTTTGCAGGCGGTTGTGTCTACATAAACAGTTTCTGCAAAGTTTGCAAATATTTTGCGCAGTTTCCTGTATCAATTTGGATCCAGCTATATATGTATGTAGATTATACGACGATACTACCTAATAATTATATTAACGGATTGTCTCATCCATGTTTTCCGAAAATGATGTCACATTGGTAGTAACACTGTATACAACAAACAGTGCACCTACCGACACACATGTATTTTACCATACTTTCTGCTGAACAACATTTATTTCTAGAAGATCAGATTTAGGCACAACAAACGTCTGGTTGAATTTGGCATTATTTAGTTTTCGTGTATAAAATGTTCTGCTCGTGTTATCTGCATTGCGTGTTATGAGAAATCGAGTGTCGGTTTAGAGTTTTCAGTCGTTGTTAATTATCACACAGTAGACTTTTATCTCTTTCTAAACATACTACATATATGAAATAACAATTTTTATTTTACTTTCACTTGTAACTATTATTTTAAAAGTTATTACACAGTATGTATTAAATACAAGTGAACAAAAGAAAATATAAATTGTAGCACATAGTTTTTGCAGAAAAAAATACAGCCCACTAGGTATGCAGATAAATAAGCATCTTTTAATAAAACGGAGAATATAAACGGTGTATTATATTGTTTACTGCGCATCTGATTTTTACCCGCATAGTTGTTGTCGATCAGCTGCAAGGAACATGAAGAAAAGGTTTCTAATCTTTTTAAATATGCGTATAGACGGTATTGTGAATTGTTATCTCTGATATTTACTGGTGGTATGTTTATCAATTCCCTAAGTAGAAAGTCATAAAACATGAAAGTTGCTAGGTTCTTTCCAAAGATTGAAGGAATATAAGCAGGACATTTTTAGTGGTAATAGATGTGTATGGAGGAGAAGGTAGTATGAGGTATCACTTTTGTGGGACCATTTCTCTAGAATTATACATATATATATATATTCCACATAAAATGATGTCGTTGCAACCATGATGACTTCGTGCTCTCTTATACATACTGACATTGACTTAACATAATATTACTACTTCGAATAATTTTCGTTAAAAACAGAAACACAACATATATTTTGTATAACAATATCGATTTACTATTTCCAGATTCCTTTGGTTAGTCCATAAAAACGTTAATTTACTATTTTGTCAAAATCCATTTTTTTAGATTGAAGTAAAACTATTTTAACTATAAAACAATATAAAACTGTTAGCACTAAATTTACTTTTAAACAGAGTACATTATATTCCCATCCCATATACGACTATAAAATATACCTACCTATCTTTAATATGTTGCATTTGCTATTACTATAAATTTATCTTTGTGGAAAAATGTAACTCCGTCGTATTAAAAACGAAGAATATTTTCTTGCAAAATGTTGCATTTGGATAATTGTATTACCTTGCATAAAAAGTCCCGAAGACGTGTCGGTAATTTTGCTTGTTAACATGATTATTAAGAAAAAATATAAGTACGTTCATCCTTACAGTAAATATGTATTACCATACTATTAACTAAAACGAAAATAGTCTGATCATATTTACTGTGTCAAAATGATTTTTCTTAAATAAACCTAACAATTTCTCTGAGTATATACGTTTAACTTATTTGAGGCATACGCCATTCTACTACTGCTAGAAATATATTTTCTAAAAAATGAATTATTATTCACTATTACTTTATATCATTTATCATTCGATTTACCGCATTAACGGGATATTTCCGCGCGAAAATTTTCATCATATTGTTCAAACTATACTTATATGTATAATGTCGCACATACATGTAGGTACTCATTATAAAAACCGTAGATCTTTGAAAATGAAGAAACAATAGGTAAAAAGTAATATGGTATTCAATTCTATAGATTTTAAATTTTTTTGTCTAATTGAAGTAAAGTGCTTTTACAGTTTATATAATATATATAAGATGTCTAGAGAAGAAGCAATTCAACAGTAAAATGTATATGTTTGCAAAGGAATAAAGACGATGTCATACAATTGAAACGAAATCACCAACTACTATCATGTATTATAATAGGTACATACATATACATATGTATAAAGAAAATTGTTCCTTATTATTTTTTCAGATACAAGAACAGTTCAATACTTACAGCAAAGAGTATTGCTATTTTATTATATAGGTCAATGATGAAAAACCATTATTAATCGAACGCATTTAACGTAATAGAATTTTAGGGAAAACTCAAATGGTTCCCAAATTAGAAACATTTTATAAGAATTTTATGAAAACGTCGACAAATGCCAATATAAAAAACCAAAGAAATGCCTATAATAGGCGCTCATGGTAGAATTCACCCTGCGGGCGAATGCAATGACAATAGGTCAAGGAAGGATCAAGGAACTAGAAAAAATTTCTAAGTGGCCAAAAGTAAATAAACTTAAATTAAATACGTCCAAAACAAAAGCAATGATAATTGGTACTAAACAGTGTGCGGATACTAATAGTGACATTGTTGTTGGTGATGCACACATAGAACTTGTAAAAGAAATTAAAAACCTTGGTATTATTATAGACAACAGATTATCTTTTAAAAACCACGTAGACTATATAGGATGTCCCACTTGACGCGGTTTCTTTGGCAATTTGTTTATTTTACAGTATAAAGGAAAAAGTTTCAAATAAAAGTTGTCCCTATTTATACGATGCATAGCTAAAAAATATTTTCAAATATACAGGGTATCCCAATTATAGAAAATGCGTATATAACTTTATTATTTTAAATGGATCATCCTATATATTATATTTTGCTTAGATTCTACATGATATTTGAAGTAACTTTTATTAAGACCTTCCTAGACCTATGTGCTTTTGTTTTCAAGGAAATAAATATTTTATCAAAAATTTTGCAATTGCAGCGAGCTGTAGGGCCAAAACTAAAAAAGGTAGAAAATTTTGGCTTGCTCAAATTGATACGTCTTAAATTGCCTATATTAACATGTACGGATCCTTTTGTTGACATACAGTTTACTGGCGCCAACATTTGGAAATATTTAACTGCCAATAACTCTGTTTTTTTAATGAGAGATCCTATATATGTTTACAGGGTTGGATGTAAAATTAAATTCTCTTGATAAATGTACCCATTTATCTTCAACCGCTTTAGAGAAAAATGTATATTTCTTCTGCCACTGTCGAAACAGACCACTTCAATTTGCACAAAGTAGGCTACGTAACAATAATATTATAACAGATATATTTAATAATCATTTGTACCATTTATAATTATACACGAGTAATAAACTCAATTTAAATTTGTATTATAGAGCACTTTAAATATAATAAGTTTCTTCTTATATGTTCAGCTGCTTAAATTACGCATATAAATCGATAAATTGACTAAAAAAAAATAATTTGTCATAATACAATATTTTATACAAAAACAATAAACGCGTAGAAACTGAGTAAAGTTTTAACTCATAACCTAATAAGCAGAGTTTAATCGTAAAATCAACATCCATCAATTAATTAACAATTTCTTCATATCACTGAAGGAGTTTTTAAAATTGTCATGGCAATTGAAAATATTGTTGTCTTTTAATCAGAGCTATCTATAGCGCAATGGCGGAAGAAATTGACATTTAATATGTGTCAATTTCTTCCACTGAAGAAGTCTTATTAACGAAAACACAATATTATATGTTCTGGAATAAATTGGTATTTAATTAATTGTTGTTTTATTGATTTACAAGTGGAAATATTTCAGGAATTGAAAGATAAGTACATAAAGATCACAAAATAGATATATTAATTAAGAGAGATAGTAAAATCGAATCGTATTGATTCGAAATCTGGGGCTTTGACAGAACTTTTTGTCATAGCTTAGTTTCTTCTTTTTTTGTGGAGATTCATTTTCCATTGGAAACAAACTAATTTCCTTTTATTTTAATTTCTCAAAATTTGAACCAACTGCTTGGACAGCCTATGTAACATTTCAAATATTTTTCTTTTGCTTAAGTTTGGCCCATATTTTGTTAATACACTTGTGAAAAATTAAGCGTTTATTTCAATATCGGCAAAAAATGTTCCTTCGCGCATAACTATTTGGTAAAAATTACAAGAAAGAGTAAATATTTCCAAAATGATGCAAGATAGAGACATAATTGCATACACAAAGGCACTGTAAAATCCTACGGAGATCTCAAAAACGTAAAAATATGCAGGGTGTTCTGTTTGAATAACAGCGAATTAAATATGATTTCCATAACACGAGCAATACTACTTGGGCACTCTCTCTACAACCTTGTGCTATAACTGGTAGAGACGTGAAACATAAGAGTTGACTTACATCAAAACATGCCAAAACAACTGCGCACTTCGCAGAAAGTTACCAAGTGGTTCCATACACCGTATAAACGGATACCACAAAACAAACGTTAATTAGACAGTTATTTTTGAATTTAGGCGATTTTAAAAAGATATGTATACAATTTTCTATTTTTTACATACAAACAACTATTTTAGTTTAAGATTTAAAATAAAAAATAAAAAGACTTTATAACAAGACAATGCTTAGAAATAAGTAAATTCAAATGCATCAAACTAAGCAACCTTATATACACAATCCAGTAACGACAAGTGCTAAAGTAAATTTGTCAAATATTGGTCATTTTGTTGTTCAAACTACTGCCATAGCTTTTGCAAAAACTAGTACTCTATTTGTAATTTATGTATATCACTACTTTACAAACTAAACTTATCATGTTCACCCATTAGAGTAATTTTGCTTTTACGTTGTGTACATACTATCCGAGTGTTTCATTTTTGGTGCTTGAACTGGTTCATTATACAGGATGTCTCACGAGGAACTGCATCGATCGATATATGGAAGAGTATACATTGGAACATTCTGAAAATTTTGGAATATACTAATGTCGACGTGCGCTATTAAACTAAAATATTTATAATAACCTGACGCATACGCTTATACCGGAAGTGGCTGTCAACTTTGTTATTTTAAATGGAACACCCTATATACATATTATTATATTTTTCAATTTCTTGTTCAATTTTGAAGTAAATTTAATAAAACAACTATGTTGTTATTTTCAACCATGTTTGAAATATTTGCATTTTTTTTAATTTTTGACAGATGGAGGAATGCATTTGAACTTGTATAACTGTAAAGGTATTTAATTTGGAAAATTGAAAATTTGTAGAACTATTGACCGTATAGAATAGAGCTCGAAACCAAATAAATTCTTCGAAAACGTTATACAGCGTTTCCGAAAATTACGGTTAAATTTCCGAATGGAAAAATTGTCAAAACTTAATTTTTTTAAATGCAACTACCTATTTTTCGCTTGCTCATCAAACTACCCTTACAAAAATACAAAAAAAAGTCTGATTCATTACACATCTAAAATCGATACTTTTTAAGATAATTAATAAAATATGTATGCTCTAAGAAGAATGTAGCTGTGGTAGTTTTTAAGATGTCATCCTGCTTTGGTACCTATATCTAAGTATACGAACAAAGATTATTTAAATTTGTTTATTATTTATGTTGAATGTAATCAAGTGATATCAAGAAAATGTGATACCTTTGCCGTTCGGCATCCTCAAAAGCAGAAGCCGTCATCAAACACAGTTAAACGCATAATACATAATTTTAAAAACTTCGGATCGGTCAAAGCCAAAATTCAAAAACAAACCTACATATTGTTTTAAATGGTAAAACATGAACTTATTTAGGATACTTCATAGTAACAGCATAAGACAGCGTATTTACATTAAGAAACGTAACATTTATTTTAACAAATGTTCAAAGTTACGTCCTTGAACTTCCAGGCACTTTACGCATCTCCGAATTAGTTCTTCATGGGTAGCCTTTCTACACTAAACACTTTAACCCACTGAACACCAAACAAGTTTTAACTAAACACCGACGCGTTTCAACAGCAATGCTGTCATTATCAAGGCGATAATAAAACTAAATTACAATAAAATCTACAAAAACAGGTAACCTAAATGTTATGCACGGTCAATCCGATACGCATTATTAATTTCCGATTAACGAAAACAATGACGAATACGGTATAGGTCCATTGTCACAGTTCATTACACATGACTTATTTTTATATATTTCTAAACTTTCGAAAACATTTAGAAACTTACAATTGTTTATTTGTCTAATTAATTTAACATTCGTACGATCGATGTTGTGATCTGTTTCAAAAATGTGTTGGGCAACGCTGGATTACTCAATTCTATTAAATCTAAGATTAGCCATATTTATGCTCTTTGAATCTAGTTGAGACTGCTCTCCTGGTTTGCCCAATATATTTTTGATTACAATCTTTACAATTGATTTCGTAAATACCTGACTTTTCTAGCGGTTGTATTTTATCTTTAGGGTTACCGATGAGACTTCGTAAACTAGTCCCAGAACTGTAAACTATTCTGAGATCTAGCTCTTTGAAGATTTTACTCAAACCTTTAGTGATAAAGGGAGCGTAAGGGAGGGTCACAACGGGTGAAGCTTTAACATCCTCTCGAAAAGTCGTAGATTCTTTCACAGTTTTCTTATAATTAAACTTAACAAGTCCTCGAGGTATGTCAAGGTGTCTGGAATCGGTACACTAGGAAAGAGAGAACTAACATCAAATGAAATCAATATTTCACCCTCCAGCAACTGAATATTTTGAATTTCTTTAATATATTCTAACGAATTTTTTACTGCAAAACTAGGTTGCTGTATTGGCCAATTATTAAATTCATTGGTCAATCCATTTGGCAACTGAATATTTTGAATTTCTTTAATAAATTCTTTTTTTATAAGTCGGTGCGTCAATTGCCGAAACAATTGGCCTTACCGACTTGCCAGGTTTGTGAATTTTAGGTAAACAATATAATTTAGGGACAACAGGATTGGAAACATGTAGCTTACGTCTAACATCTGCAAACAAAGGCTGTTACAAGTTTTAAACACATTGTTGAAGTCTCTAATAAGCTAGTTCATTGCTCAAACTATCAAACGCATGTCTTACTCTGAGCATACAATCCTCCTTGGTAGTTAGTGGCGTATGATATACTTGATTCTTTATTGTGCCCCATACAAAGAGATCCAGAACCGACAAATCCGGGGAGTGAGGTGGCCATAAAGAAGGTCCATTATTAGCTATCCACCGATCAGAAAATATCTCTTGCAAAAAATTTCTAGCCAAGTGACCGTTGTGAGGAGGTGCGCCGTCATGTTGGTAAAAGATTTGTCTAAGTTCGGCCAGCGGTAAATTTTCTAGATACGTATTTTCAAAATCTTGTAAAATATTATAATAACCTTCACCTACAAAGAAACAATCGTGTATATCTTATGATTGAAATACATATTGATGTTTACCGTTTAAATTTTCTTCATAAAAATGCAAAGCCACTACACCATCATTTCTTACTGCGCATAAGACGTTGAATTGCCAGCTTTCCTGGCAGTTTTGCATTCTAACTACGCGTTGATTCGAATCGCTCCAGTAATGAGAATTGTGCCGGTTATGTACACCATTTTTTGTAAATTTGGCTTCGTCTGTCCAGATAATATTGCCCAAAAATAATGGATTCTCTTGAGACCATGTTAAAATAAATTCACAAAAACTCACTCTTCTTGGGAATTCAATATCTTTCAGGTGTTGAACCACGGAAAACAGGTATGGGCGAAACTTTTGTTTGCGCAGTATTCAGTGTATTGAGCACCTAGATAGTCCTGATTCCAGTGCGGCTTGTCTTAAAGACATTGTTGGATATGTTGTGAAGTATCCCAAAATGTCGATTTCCATGTCTGCATTGTTAACAATAGGTTTATGTTTTTGAATTTTGGCCTTGACCGATCCGAAGTTTTTAAAATTCTGTATTACGCGTTTAACTGTGTTTGGTGACGGCTTCTGCTTTTGAGGATACCGAGCGGCAAAGGTATCACATGTTCTTGATATCACTTTATTACATTCACCATAAATAATAAACAAATTTAAATAATCTTCGTTCGTATAATTTAAACGTGTCGGCATTGTTTATAATTGAAAACTAACAATGAATGACATTTCATCAGTGCTGGATTGTTTCTCGAATGGTCATGACTAACTTAGATATACCAAAGCAGGATGACATCTTAAAAAACTACCACAGCTACATTCTTCTTAGAGCATACATATTTTATTAATTATCTTAAAAAGTATCGATTTTAGATGTGTAATGAATCAGACTTTTTTTTTGTATTTTTGTAAGGGCAGTTTGATGAGCAAGCGAAAAATAGGTAGTTGCATTTAAAAAAATTAAGTTTTGACAATTTTTCCATTCGGAAATTTAACCGTAATTTTCGGAAACGCTGTATAACGTTTTCGAAAAATTTATTTGGTTTCGAGCTCTATTCTATACGGTCAATAGTTCTACAAATTTTCAATTTTCCAAATTAAATACCTTTACAGTTATATACAAGTTCAAATGCATTCCTCCATCTCTCAAAAATTAAAAAAAATGCAAATATTTCAAACATGGTTGAAAATAACAACATAGTTGATTTACTTCAAAATTGAACGAGAAATTGAAAAATATAATAATATATAGGGTGTTCCATTTAAAATAACAAAGTTGACAGCCACTTCCGGTATAAGAGTATGCGTCAGGTTATTATAAATATTTTAGTTTAATAGCGCACGTCGACATTAGTATATTCCAAAATTTTCAGACACCCTGTATATAAATGCATCAAACGTTAAATTTATTTGATATGTCCAGATGTGTCCGGAATTAGTCTGATAGTCACTACAACACAATCATAGATCAAGGTTGAGAGTTGCAATTAATTGCACTTGATAGATTTTGCAGTACAGTTTATATAGAATCGTATATTAGATGCATATTTTATTGTCCTTGCATTATTGCAGTATTTATATTGATTGCATGTTACCAGGCTATAGTAGTCATAGTGAGCGGTAATCATTTATGCGACTTTCGAAAAAACAATATTTGCTACCACAGTTATTTATGAATATTAAATAATAATTGTAATTGTACTATTTAACGGAACTATGATCGTAATCAATTGCATTAGACCCAATTGGCAGATAAAAAACATGCAAACCAGTTTATTTAGTAGTATGTATTTGTATATTTACTATGAGAAAGATAATTGTACTAGCAACTTACATACCTACGTAGCAAAAGTGAAGGGACTTTCAATCCTTTTCTGTAACAGTTCACTAAAGTATTCTGAATTACTATAATATATCTACAAATGTATTTTGCACCTATAGATTGTTGGCTGATACGTACACCAATAATTAATTTTACGTTGTTACTACATAGAATATTAGTGAGACCCGTGGCTTCGACCGGTACAGATATCGACGCAAAAGACTCAAATTGTCCTTACTCATATAGAACAAGTCGTAAAATAATCGAATGTAGGCTTTCACGGCCACTGTTCCATAAGGGTGTATCGTTCGGGTACTGCCGTGGTTGTTGTAACAGACTTGACGTTTCGCTGATCATACTTTCAGCTTCTTCAGAACTTCTCTAAAGACTGTGGTTGATGTCTTCTGCTCCTCGTTATATACCCAGTCCCTGCTCCGCTCCAGTGATGCGTATCGGTTCCAGTCCGCTGAACCGTATCCGTTATCGTGCTCTGATCCGTATCCGACGCTTCTCCTCGATTCGTGTTAGATGATCTCGGATGCGTCTTCGATGGTCCTTGCTGCTTTGGGCTCTAGCGCTAACTTCCATACCTCACTCAATCTGTATCCGTCTTCTCGGTTGAAGTTGTTCGGATTCTTCATTATTTCCAGGGATTCTCTCACTATCCGTGGGTAGTAGTGATTGCTTTCGGCTAGTATCTTCACGTCATTGTAGTCGATTACGTGACTGCTTCCGGTGTGGTAGTGTTCCGTAACTGCAGATTTTCCAGTATTTCCCTGTTCGACATCTCTGCGATGCTCTTATAAACGTAAAGCCTCTTATAAAGCAGTTATAAACGGTATGGTATACCTACTTAATTACATTTTTTAAAAACAACCAACAATTTTGAATGTACAATGACGTCCTTTAGTACTGACTCACTCCTCGAGGGCAGTCGGCTATATATCGTCGTACATAAGGTTTATATTTATGAAGTTTTATGGCACTTTGAGTCAGTACTAAAGCACATCACTGTACATATATCACACAATAAACAGCACAGATGAAATTTCTGAAACTAACAAAAGCTGGTAATTACTGTATATTTAACAGCCTAGTCGCAAGAAAACAGAAGACGTATATAAAACGCGGTGTGTCTACATCAAATCCGTACAGGACAATGGTCGTATTTTAACAATTTGAAAAAAAGATGAATTTACGGATTTGTTAATATTGTACTGCTGAGTTTATCACATATTCTTTGTTTATAATTCGCTTAATAATGATCAAGATTGTTTGTGTTTTTTTTTCTTTGGAAGCTTCGTATTCATTCGGTTGACTTTCTATACTGGCATTGAAATCTCCTTATAATAAATTGGTTCAATACAAGCTTGTATCCTTGCTATATTTGATAGTTCTATATCATTTCTTTTCGTCGCTTTATAACTATATGCATAATTTTAACTGCCGCGGCATTATTAACGTATGTTTTATTACTTAGAAGAATATACATTAAATTGTTTTAACTCTTTGGCGCAGGTAACAAAGTGTTCTAATAAATGTATTTTTTTACTTTATTTAGTTGTCTTCGTTCCTTTAGTTTTACTAAACATTTGGTACTTCATATTATATGAACTCTTCGTAGTTTTATTTCAAAGTATTTTATGTTTTAGTAAAATTCAATTAATTTTTAAATATTATTGAATTTGTTAACATTATTTTATATGAAATTCTTATTAAAATTAATCTTCATGGTCTACCGATTTACACGAACAAATAATATTAGGTATATACTATGTATAATATCAATTTTCTATTTAACAAAGTACAAGTGTTGTTATTTGTGATTTGTTTGTAGTTAATTCGGTATCTGGGACATCATACACAACTTTTGTGTAGAAAAATATTTTATGTCGCAATCCATCCCCGTCTGTATGCATTAGCATCAGTTTAAGCTTATGCACGTATATTACTAATTATACCTCAACTCAATGTATTACTGGTAATAAACTGAACTTTAGCTATTACTAACGTCAACGAAAATTAGAAACGCAAGAAATTAAAATGTGGTGTCATAATATATTACACAATTTTGCAATAATTCAATTACCACGGCTTTTTATGCGCATACAAAGTATAGTATAGCAACAATTTCGAGAGAAACCATAAGATAGTGTTAGTGAGCCATTTCATTGCATGACTGTTCATGGTCAAACGTACCCACTTTCAATAGTGTAACTTAAAAAATCGCGATTTGAATGTAATTTTGTAATTATTCTCTACCCTTGGGATTGAAGTAGTATATTAACCTGAAAAAATAAATAAATTTTATAATTTTATAAACATTGTCATGGCTAACTAATGAAAAAGAACGAATGCAAACAGTATGTATGTACTCTAGAAGATAAGAATACTAACTTGCCAATATTTTTAAAACTACCCACTTTTATAATAGACAATCTTTATATAAAGTGCGACTCTTATTTTTAATGCCGAAGATAAAATTATAAAAATTGCCGCTTCCCGTTTAAAACAATTAACTTTCGACAATATTTTTAAGATGCAAATGACTTTGAATATTTATGCAAATACTTTATGATAACACAAATTAACTAAATAAAAAAATGACAATGAAATTTCATCTATTACGAAATCATTAAATTAACACCCATCAAAACTATCGAATATCATAACAATGTATTGCATCAAATACATATAGTTTCCATAGTTTTTAAATTGTTGCTATTTTTTTAAATTGTATTTAAGGTACATACATTTTATTTGGCAAAACATGAATAGTTGTGGGCTATTCAATAATTGTAAATCGTATATTCAAATTGCTAGAAATAATATTCAAATCTCTTAAATATTTCGCATTTCTTGCTGACAACTTTCGTCGATTCTAGATCTGTTCAACAGGTGTCCGGAATTACTAGGCCTCAAAAGTGGGTCAACACCGCTACTAGATATACACATATTCCTGGTTATTACTACTACGACTTTAAGCGAGTTCTTGGACAAGTTAATTTTCTACTGAACACATAGCGCGTTAGTTATACGCGGACGACTTTCGTCATTTGCACTTGTTGCTTTATGATTGCAACATTTTGACTTTTTTGGTGTCTTCGATTGTTCGTGAGAATCTTGTACAGCTACAATGCGAGACCATAACAATGAAATCGTGAATACCAATAAATCTGAGTAGCCATTGCCATGGACAATCGATGATTATATATATACGATCCATGAACATCAAGTAAATTAAAGAGCTACATTTATGTATACTGTTGTATTACAATTTGATGTCTACCTAAAGTAATCTATTATGCGTGGCGTATATTTATCATTTTATTGTTATTCTGCTTTTTTTCTAGGAGTAAAATTTATTTCGAATATTTTTGAAACATTTCGTATGAAAACATTAAGTGTAACAATCACTATGAAGGTTGAACTACAGTTTCTAATTTTTTACGGTTCGATAAAAGTGCTTTCATTTTTGTACAAGAAAATTTTATTATAAATAGAATAAACCATTAAAAGGCGAGCATAGTCTCCGCAAAAATGCATCACCCTGTATAACAATCCATTTGAGATAAAATGCCGTCACACAAAATTGACATAATACTAATAAATAATACTTACATTTGTTAACAAACAAAAACATAACGAAACATATTTAAAAAAGTAGCAGCTTTCTCAGTTCAGAATTCTAAATATGTACTATAGCAGACAAAAGAACTGAATCACCTATTCTGCCGGGTGCCGATAGCGATTTAATCTCTGATTTACTATTTGTTTGGTCAATTGTATGTCTCAGGCCCAATTTGAAAATTGGGCTTCATATACATATTTCTACAAATATTTTATATTATTTTATATTATTATATACAATTTTGTCCATTAATATTCGATATTTTCACAATCTCTATTCCCATTTACCTTGATAGGGGAATAGAGATTACTCAATTCATTTTTAGATTTAATTATTGAAATTCCTATGAGCATGCAAAATACATCTACACATGTGTGTATGAAGCCCAATTTTAAAATACGTTTTAAATCACTTATAAAAAAATTATATTATGAAACAATTTAACTGTGGTAACATCGCCAACTGTCAAACGGTAGCCGGGCCTCTTAATAATTCAAAAACATATTTTGTATCTATTGTGTTTTGAATGCTGTAGTTAAACCTAGAATAGCAATAAACGGTAAAAGTATACTGCAAATAAGTATACAGGGTGACTGGTAATGAAACGGTCATACTTTACAGCGTGTTAGTAAAGATCGTTTGCGATAGATATAGCCCAATTTGCCTGATCCAAAAGTCGCCCGTTTTCGACATATTGTGTTTTTTCGAAGTTTCGAAATTACTCTCACTTAAACTTAAAATTTACGAAAATAATGAAGCTTTTTCTCAATTTTTCAGTTTGTCTGCCTAGAGGACATCTCAACACACATTATTTATTGGTGACAATTACGTTAAATACTTGGAAAAAAATTAAAAGATAAAAAAATATAACTTTCGCTTTTGATGAACTGTAGACACAATCCCTACCTTTGTGATGATTGATTTAGCGATTGTGTCTACAGTTTCATCAAAAGCAGAAGTTTTAATTTTTTTCATTTTCCAAGTAGGTATAGGTATTTAACGTAAATTTCACCGATAAATAATGCTTGCGTGAAGTTAAAAAAAAGGGGGGAGCTTTTTCGAATTTCGGAATTTTGAAAGTTGTTCCAGGTTGTTCTGGGTTTGTTCTAAATTGTTCCAGAATTTTGGAGAAAAATATTAAAAAATTGTCCAGAAAAATCGAAAAAGCCGTTTTCCTTCTCAGCCCCCCCTTTTTCAAAATTAGAAATTTTGACAATTGTTCCAGGTTGTTCGGAACATTGTTCCAAAATTTGAACCTTAGTAGTTTATGAAATAATTAGTAAAAATGAAATTTCGCCAGCCTCCCCCCTTTCAAAATTCCAACTTTTTGGAGTTGTTCCAGTTTGTTCTAGTTGTTCTGAACATTGTTCCAAAATTTGAGCCTTCTGTCATGTGTAGTTTATGAAATAATTGAGAAAAACAAAATTTCAGTAACGCCTCTTTTTCGAAATTCAAAATTTTGAAAGCTGTTCCAGGTTGTTCTAGGTTTGTTCTATATTGTTCCAAGTTTTTACCTTTCTATCATGTATACTTCGTGAAATAAATGAAAAAAACAAAATTTCAGTAGCGCCCCTTTTTCGAATTTCGAAATTTTGAAAGTTGTTCCAGGATGCTCTAGTTGTTCTGAACATTGTTTTAAAATTTTAGATTTATACCTTGCATAGTTCATGAAATAATTGAGAAATGCTCATTTTCGCTATCCACCCTCCCCACCGTTTTCTTAAAATCGAACTTTTCATACCAAGGCAGGTTGTTCTAGCTTAGTTCTTTATAGTTGCCACTTCATGAAATAATTGAGAAGAACGAAACCTAGAACAACCTGGAACAACTTTCAAAATTTCGAAAATCGAAAAAGGGGGAGCTAACTTCACACCCCTGAAAATTTGTTTTTCTCATTTATTTCACGAACTATACGTGATAGAAAGGTAAAATATTGGAAAAATATAGAACAAACCTAGAACAACCTGGAACAACTTTCAAAATTTCGAAAATCAAAAGACGGGGGGGCTAACTTCACACCCCTGAAAATTTGTGTTTCTCATTTATTTCCCGAAGTATACATGATAGAAAACTAAAATCTTGGAACAATATAGAACAAACCTAGAACAACCTGGAACAACCTTCAAAATTTCGAAAATCGAAAAAGGGGGAGCTAACTTCACACCCCTGAAATTTTGATTTTTTAATTTATTTAACGAAGTACACATGATAGAAAGCTAAAATCTTGGAACAACATAGAACAAACCTAGAACAACCTGGAACAACTTTCAAAATTTCGAAATTCGAAAAAGGGGGGCTAACTTCACACCCCTGAAAATTTGTTTTTCTCATTTATTTCCCGAAGTATACATGATAGAAAACTAAAATCTTGGAACAATATAGAACAAACCTAGAACAACCTTCAAAACTTCGAAAATAGAAAAAGGGGGGGGCTAACTTCACACCCTTGAAAATTTGTTGTGTGCCCTGCCTATGTATTTTGGGAAGGCAGTAAAGTTTTGGAGAAACTGAATTATGTATTTTAAGTTGTTTTGCAACTTTATTAGAGATACATCGTTTGTCTACACATTTCGTAATCAATTTGTTAGTTTTTTGGATATTGATCGTAGAATCTTCAGCATTAGGTTTGTAGACATTGGTATCTGATAGTAAGGCGTTAACTTTGTCGATAAGGCATCGTAAGGCGTTAACCTTGCCACAGGACTCACATGATGTTTCCAGAGCTAGATTTACCAATAGTATTACTAATTACCTGCATAATCATTCAATCCCGCAGCATAGAGGAGACCTCATAATTTCTGGCCGATTTGCAACAAAATCAAACCTTTTTTAAACTCAAATCCCTATCTGTGCGTCCTGAATGAATTAATGGGAATACAACTGTCATCATGGAGAAAACTGATTACATCGACACAGTTAATGCCTTGAAATATTTCTTTCATGAAACGTGGTATTAAAATTTTGCATGCATCTTGAACCAACCATTATTAATAAAGTAATTCTTTCACGTTATGTTAGTTCGCCCATAATAAATGTCTATTTGCGTTGAATAGAAACTATAGTTGTAATCACGAAAGATGATCCCTGCGTCACTTACATATAACTCAATCAAGGACATTCAATGAATAATTTTCATATCCGAATATGTATTTGTATGACAAGGACAGCCTGTATGACAGTTTGTTTTTCGAAACTTTGCCTAGCACAGACGTACGGCTCGTGCAATTCATTTGAATAAGACAAAGACGAGATTAGTTCGTTGTCTGCGCTTAAGCTATATATTTCCGCTTCTTGACTGAATGTCCGTGGACATTTGGTGGAACTGTCATTGATTTCGTCCTTACAAATACGTATTTGTTTAACAATTTTTTGAAGTAATTTTTTAAAAACTATAATGGCAATACATATGTAGTAGAACATTACGGTAGGTACAATTGCAACAACTTTTAAATATTTACGGCCTGTCAATAAATCCCCACGCACTTAACCCAAAAATTAAAAATGTCATAGATGCCATATTCATTTTAATATTTACAGTATTTAACATGACGCCGAAGTACTGATTTGATTCATACAAATGTAATTGATGACGCAGGGATCATCTTTCGTGATTACAACTGTATCTGTCAGTATTGAGTATGACTGTCAATAATACTGAGTAATTCCAGTACTTTTATTATTACTTTAAAGGTTTGCATGACAACATAAAAATACGAATATTTCTTATCAGATGTATCTGACAAAAAGATGTTTTTATACAAAAGTCTGCAAAAGTGACACGCAAGCTAACTGAATTAAAAATTAAGTTTTATAACATAAGCGTGTTAAAAATACTTTTAACACTAGTGCGAAAATGTTTATAACACTAGTGACAGTTACTTTATTGTATGTAAATATTGATATATATGTACATACATTAGCATTACAACAATTACTATATAATATGGATTCATTGAGCATCATCAATAGTATCAATCAATCTCATTATGATCCAGTTTTATTATTTTAATAGGAATACAAACGTTTGTAAAAAACGTCATCAAAACTTTCTTGACGTTTCTAATTCTCAAATATCAGTGCGTTACCATGACTGGGACCTCTGACTTGTGATACATTTTATTTTTGTGATAAAATGTCAAAAAAAAAGTAGAAATGCTAAATCATTTAATTAAATATAAACAGTTGTATAAAAAATAGTGTACGATACACGTGTTAAAAAATGCTATTTTATTTCAGTCGTAAATTTATTAAACTTTTAACTCGTGAAATAAAATCGCACTTGTATCGTAAATAATTATTATATCCAACGTTTTATTTAATATGTCAAGCTGCACACCAAATCGTATATCATTGGAATTCTTGAAAATGTGTCTATCCAAAAATGTTAAAATATACAAGGTGAACTATTTAAAAAAACCACCGATGACGTCATATCTCGAAACACGTGAAAGTTGTACACAATCAAACTATGCTATAGAGTAGAATGAAAATACTATAAAAACTTTTATTAAGGTCATTGTTTAATAGAACCCATAATTTTGCCAGACATCTAGTGTTCCCACACATTTGCCTGACCCTGTATACAATATGTACCGGGTGATTGGTAAGAATGGCCTATTAAAATTATTATACAAACGGAATGGAATTTTAAACCAACATTTTGCAATTGGATATGGTTGAATATGAACTAACACATGAAAATATTTTCAGGTTAACCGGAAGTGGGCATCAACTCAATGCTATAAAATAAATTACAAATTCAACTTCTATGATAAATTTTACACATTTTTCATGTATCATACCCTATATCTAAATACCATTCCTTCTGAGCTATTCGCAATTAAAGAAAAAAAGTGATAGATACCGATCTTACGTTAAGTGATATTACGTCACATAGGAGTAAAAGAGACGAATGAAATTTTGCATACACACAGTTGATATTGTGTAGTTACACAACATTTGAAGTTCTCCTCTGTAACATTACACAGGGTGTTAAAAAACTTAGTTGCTTATAAATAAGTTCAATCTTCGGAAAGCAGATTTTTTTTAATGGAAAGGTATATATTTTCTTAGATATTCTGATTCTACAAAATATTCTCTTTTAATTAGGTATTAGGTGTTCCTATACCTAAAATGGAAAGTGAATAAGTTATAACGATTTAATTAACTAACTAACCTAATATGCTCAGATATGTCAATTTGCTGAAGAAAGTGTGCTGAGCTCATTTGTTTTACATACTTCTAGTTTGACGTCATCCATAATTTAATGGGACACTATGTATATTTGTTCATATCCGGATTATACGTAGAGAGTAGAATTCGAGAATATATAGCGTATGGTATATAACGTTCACTACCTTTTTTGTTTTACAAAGTTAACAGCTTTCTTGTATACCTAATCTAAAAGTGCCTATTTAAAAACTGAACCTCGTGTAAGTTTGTTAGGTTAATTATGTTTTTGTTTTAGATAGACCTGAAGAAGAAGCAAATACAGCTGTCGAAACGTTACCTCGGAAACTACTGTCTTTTATTTGAAATACCTCCAACAGATAGAATTGCTATAAAGTACTAGTTAAAGTGCCTAGATACAATGTAAAAAGTGACGAAGACACATGTATAATCGGACTCCTAAAGATACATGCATAATTTTAGCGGTGCATAAAGATTTCCCCTTGTTGATGCAACGAGTTTCGAATGATTCTGTGGCTACGACAAGTGCAACATTTTGTTGGCATGGAAAGCGAAGCGTGTTATAGAAACCGGCCGTTCTTCCTGTGATGCGAAGGATTACTATATAGTTGTACTTTGTGCGTAATGGAAAGCCGTGCGCGTTACCGAGGAATGGTTGTAGGTATGCACATGGCAAGTCTATCCTTTTGTGAAATCGCCTGCTATCTCGAGCGGAACGGTCCCTCGTAACCGCAGCACGTGAGGACCGCGCTTTTGTGTTAAGCGCTATAACGTCGTGTATATTCCCTTCAAGCAGACCCGCCGCTAGCTGTTTGAACGCCCGCGTGCAATACCGATTAGGCCGCCCCTTATACAGGGTGTCTCTCTAGTGCGTCCAAGTACCATATCTGCCCTTGTAAATATTTTTCCGGAAAAAACAATTGCACGGAGCTTACTTGAATTGATATGGCACATGTTCCAAAATTACTTTCACTTATACAGGGTGTTCCATTTTCACTGAATAAAATACAACTTTGTTATTTTAAATACAATGATATAATTTTTTTCAATGCAATCGATTCTACGCATTATTTGCAAATGTTTTGTTCCCTATCCCTAAATTCAACTGCTTCGAAGATATTTACAATGTTCCTTAATAATTTCTTATTGTACCATCTTAAAGAAAAATTCATATTGTAAAGCCCTTTGAAGCGTAAGGTACCAAACTTCTGCAAACGAAAGTAAAGGGTCATAGATACCGAGAACTGTCATAACTTTCAACAACATTTATACAGGGTGTGCAGAAATTAGCAACTAATTCAGATATCTTCAAACATTAGTGTGCCAAATATTCGTGCATAAAATTTGATCAAGGCTTCAATAACACCAAAACCCTTATTGCCAATCCTGAGGGAAACAAATGATCTTGTAAATAAGGGTTTGTGCTATATCTGTGTAATAAATATCTACGCGACAAGTATTGGTATAATATTGTTTACTGAAGAAGCAAATGTATTGTGATAACTTTGTTTGTCCACTATGTTCTAGAAAATACCCGTAATTTGTAACAATAACTAGTACATTTAATTACATACAGATCATTTAGAGCGACTGAGGCCAGCTAGAAAAGAGATAGATCTAGAGTAGGGCGGTTGTAAAACATATGCGGAATTAACGCATTGGCAAGGCGTGCTATTCCGTATATGTTTTGCAATCGCCCCACTCTAGATCTATCTCTTTTCTAGCTGGCCTTAGTCGCGCTAAATGTTCTGTATACGTTTATTGTATATTACTGAAATTGTCTTGAAGTTATTTATTATATATTATTTATATGTATTGTATTGTTGACTTTTCATACTTACATTTGTAACTTATGAAATAAAAACTTATTATTATTATTATTATATTATGTGGTATTTGTTGTTCCATTAAATCTGGATAGAAACCATATCGTCAATACAATATCTATTGCCAATATCTGACAAAGTTGTATATGCTAATTATTAGCGTGAGGTGCCAATCACTGGTAAAACGACATAATTTCCTATTTAATTACTTCAATTGAAATAGGCTATGAATATAATAATAGTTTATTGGGGTGTAAGCAAATTAACTACAAATATTGGCATTTTTGGAAATAAAAAATAAGTAAAACAGCTTTGACAGAAAAAGATATCTTAAAGTGTCAATTATTGCGTCGTTTACCCCACCAGTTAGAGTAATTTCTAATCTCAACAGTAGAACTGTCTGTGTCAGAACTGTTCAACTGCCCAAAGATTTATATGTAGTACAATGTAAGAGCGGCGGGGTTTAAAACCAGACTTAAAAAAAGAAACTATAAGTACATTAAATTATTTATTATGAATCATTAAATTTTCTCCGAGAATTGTTAGTTTCGGAATGAAATAAAATTATTTTTATTTAGCTGTACTACCAGGAGAGCTACATGAAGATAAACTAACTATTAGTAACAATAACTTCTAAAGGAAAGCAATCATATAAGAACTATAAATATAATAATAATATATATCATATTGTAACTAAAATAAGATACATAAATATAGGTATACGTACATACGTAATATACTAGTAAATGTTTCGGTGTCGTCGATGTATATGTATGAACATATTTGGAAAGAGGTAGAAACACAAACAGAACAGAATTTTACCATTTGTTAATGTTTCCTGCTATAACATATAAATATATATATATATACTGATATATTTTTCTTTTAGAAATTCTAACTGTAGTAAACAAATTGCTAGTAGGAATATTTATGTTAAGCTCTTATATAAGTGTTGACTAATTTGTGAAAGCGTACTAGAAATAAATTCAGAGAACGTTGCAGTTGACCAAATATGTAATCGTGGCTACTCGTACATGGACACCCCGTTTAGTCGACATAGTAATTATGGTTACTAAAACATAATTTAGAATAAACAACTGGCAAAGCAATACTCCTAGGACTGCTTTCAATAACGTATTCAGTTTTTCACTGAATTAATAAACTCATTGAAAATTAAGTATTTATTTGAGTTTTTTAGATTTGACTCTGATAGTAATTCAAGTAATTAAATTTTATATTCATATATCACTACCAGGTTATATTTTACGTGAATGTTATATACTGTTTGCTAAACTCAAAGGTAACATAAAGTTCTATAAGCAATTACCTAGCCACCAGGTGATGTAGGCGTACTACAACCAGATGATAGAGTTTATTACTATCAATCTTTTAAGACATAAGGACAGATAAGTTACAACTCTTAAAAGTGCATCCTGAGCTATCCAAACACAAAACTCTCTAAATACTATGCTCGTTTGTTCACGGTATACCGTCTTCATTAGATGAGTAAAACATTTGATTGACTAGGTTTGCTTAATTTAGGTGTTTTATGATTTACATACTTACATATAGTTGATTTCCTATAAATGTTTAAACACATAATATGTGTATATGTACATATCTTGTGTCTGTAGTAGGCCTTGTATATTAAATTTTAAGAAATATAGACCACTTCGAGAAAAGGCGTGAAACAGAACACTAATATGCTTACACTTCATAATTAGTGATTTTCAGTATAAACATGTGTTAAACACCTTGTTTACACAAGTTCATTGAATGATTGAATATACTTGTCCATAATTCATTCATTGCTAGTTGACTTGAATTTTTTGTGTATACATACATATGTATAAAGTGGTAATTGATACAACATTTCACTACAATGGTAAATAAATCACAAACTAATTATGATGTGAAACAAAAATACTGAATTCTCGCAAACATAGGCTTTAACCACTAAACGCAATCAAATCATGTACGTATCTAAATATGACGGAAGTATATTTTGCAATGATAAATTAATTTAAAGATATGTATTCCTTGATATTTCTAGCATTTATAACAAGCTAAATCGATTGAAAAATTATCCTCGCAATATGAGACTAATAACGTTATTTATTCATTTGACAATTGGGTGATCAATCAATAATTTCCCATGATTGTAAATATGTAATGCTTTAAAGTAAACAGGTGTAACTTAGACGATTATTAATTATGCAAACTACATTCTCTGTTTAATATCTACTTAGAGAAGAAGTTGAAAATGTGCTCCAAATTACATCAAATACAAATACAATTACACAAGGTCTTCAAGGAAATGAAAGCCTTCACGTAACTATTACAAAGATTATTTTCTCAGAATCTTCATTTTATCACAAAAGTTCTGATAATATATTGGAGTCATTTGCACGTTCCATCTTCCATTTCAACGAAAGAAAGGACAATAACGACGACGTGGTGTTTGGTTTTCCCGTAAGTTTCAGGTGCAAATATTCTAGTACCTAAGTAATGAGTAGGTATATACTAGATATGTAAAAGAATTTAAATATTGAAGCCAGTGAAAATAACACTTTCATTGACTTTCTTTTATTTCGTTCAATAAAAACGCTATCAAAATTCAGAGCACTTTCTTTAATTACACATATTTTGTTGAAGTAATATCTACTATCAGAACTATCATAACGTCTGATTGTGCGATATATACATATAAGAAGACAGTGTACACAGAATTCTGTCCTTATTAATTTAGTTATTAATCTTCTTCGTAATAACAAGCAATTCTAATGTTCTAATAGATTAGAAAGTAATACTCGTCGTTAGTATGTTTTACAATCGAAATATATGTATTTACATTGTTTCAAATCTCCGCGCCATAATAGCTCGATAGATGAAATTTAGTTTTTTCCTCCGAAATGGTTGATTTCCTGTTTTCAAACTAATTTTTTCCCATATAAACTAAATATTGCTGAAAGATATTACATTTGCCAATTGAAAAATTAGTGCTGTAGACAAATTCATATGTTAAGATTTAATACGAATTAATGTCAAATTTGCTCAAACTGAATTTTCTCGAATCGTTGGTTCTTTGCATACATCTTTTATTTATTATTGTTCACACTTGAAGACACTGAAGTGGATCTAACTCATCTTAGTGTAAATCTATTTAGTACCGACATAAGCAGTAGACATAAGATAAATAACGGCGGGGAGGGGCAAGGTATACGAGAATTCGCTAAGACGTGGGGATGCGTACGAGTCTCTCTATCACAGTCTAGTCTACAGCGCTGTGATAGACTCGGTATATGTATATACACATCAACGGTATTTTTTTCAATTTTGATGCAAGATTTCTTAAAAGTTATAAAAATTATTTATAAATTAAATAATTGAGCCAACTATCATGATGTTCCCGACGTAATGGCATATTTCTAATTTTAAAAAGTAAGAAAAACTAGTACAAAAATAGTGAGTTCAGCTTCGATGCAAATCTTAACCTTAAGATTTTTTCTAGTACCCCTTCTTACTTTTTTTAAAATTAGAAATACATATGTCAGTAATTCAGCAACAAGATGATAGTTACTGCTACAGTGTAATTTTTTAAAAATCTTGCATTGAAATTTCAAAAAATTTACCATTGTGATATATGAATAAAATTTCTCGCCATTCCCCAGTGACCGCGCAGTCCTAAGTATGTACGGGAAAGCAAGTTCGCTAGTTGCTCACAAATAAGGGGGATGATATGATGGTTATAATTTTTTTTTCTAATTTATAATGATCACACTTGAAATATATGTTATATAATTCCGAGCTCGTAAAAATAGATAAATTAACTATTGTCTTTTATATGTAAAGTTTTCTGTTGTTGTTCTCTTAAATCCATATATATTTAGATCTGTTACTTCTCTATTTATTTAATCGCGTAGTTGTTTTAATTTAATAAAAGTGCATTTAGCATTAAGCTTTTGTTCCATATGTTCTAATACTGTATATACATATTTATTCGTTTTATTTACTATATTTGTTATTTATTTACTTGATGCATTTTCATTCATTTAACATATTTGTCTGCATATTTTGCCTGCATATTTATTTATTGTTAAAATATTATAAATCATCCATTTACCGCACGTCCTGGGAACGTATAAGGAAAGAAAGTTTGTAAAGTAAGTATGTTTTCTTTATTACGTTAAAAGCGATTGCGACCGACATTTTGCTAGTCAGTGTAATTATTTCTTTATTTCGGTATCAGTAACATCCGTCATCGTGGATTCACATGGGGATTTGTTCATATACCGGGGCGCCCAATATTTAGAACCCATTTGCGCAAAATAATACCGGGAAAGAAATCTATCGAGCACAAATAAGATCGTTCCATTACAAGATGTGTTGTAATGAAGTAATTGTAATTATTTTTTGAACAAATTGTAAATAATTCTTTTACTTCTCAGATTGTAACGATACAAAAGATTTCATGTTGTAAAAAGACGTTATTCTCAATGGAAATACAACAAATATGTATATGTGCAGTG
Source organism: Holotrichia oblita (assembly GCA_023690525.1). Taxonomy (NCBI): domain Eukaryota; kingdom Metazoa; phylum Arthropoda; class Insecta; order Coleoptera; family Scarabaeidae; genus Holotrichia; species Holotrichia oblita. The sequence goes on along the minus strand of CM043019.1, from coordinate 81,620,734 downwards.
ATTTAGAAACACTCAAATAGTCTAATCATAACAATTTCAAGCAACAATTAGCGCATTATGTTTTAAAGAAATTCGTAAATTAAAGAAACTATTACAAATTGAATCAATCATTGAATTAATAGTCTATTAATAATACAATAGTTAGGAATTTTTTAAATTGTTTTGTATTTCTTTTAAATTGTCAAAGCGTTAAAAATAAGATTGCCAGTGTAGAGGTATCACTTGACAGTTATAAGCCGTTAATCGTTTGCTTAACTGAGACTTGGTTTAAAGACGATGAAGCTTGTTTAGTTAACATAAATAATTACAAATTAGTTAGTTACTATTCACGAACTTTACATAAAGGTGGAGGTTGTGGCATCTGGTGCCAAAAAAATATAAAGGCATCTGATGTTAACGTCAATGAATTTGCAGTTGAAAAAGATTTTGAAGTATCTGCGTGTAAATTTTATCTTCGTGGTCTGAATATATTGGTCTTTACTGCATATAGATCTCCGCACGGGGAATTTAACATATTTCTGTTAAATTTTAAACATGCTATTAGATAAATAGTATAGTGTTAATACACCTGTTATTGTTGCTGGTGATTTTAACGTTGATTGTTCTGTACATGATTCTAAATATTTGGCATTAATGAATGTTCTTGATACTTGTAACTTACGTCAGACTATCTTTGAATCCACTAGAGTAACGTCGAGTAGTAGCTCTGCTATTGATAATATTTTCATTAATTAAAAAATTGATCTTTGTTATAAAGTTGAAGATATCGTGTACTCGGATCACAAAGTGATATTAGTTTATTCTGAGCTGAGAAATTATCACGATAAATGTTTGGAATATCGCAGAAGTTATAATACTGTTAACAAAAAATCTTTCCTACGTTTTTTGCAAAATGATAATTGGTATGATATGTACAACGCACAGCGGTTGAATGGTAAGTTTCAAGCTTTCTTTGACACCTTTCTATATCATTTTGATATTGCATTTGAATACAAGAAAGTGTGTCTTAATAAAAATTCCAAAAGCTGGATAAATGATGAAGTTAAACGGTCTAGTTCTCTCCTCAAAGACTTATATATACTGCAAAAGGCATATCCAGCCTTGGAAGATACGTATAGATCTCGTAAAAATCAATAGGAACGCTTGCTTAATCAAATCATATGAATTTCCAAATAAATCACTCTGAGAATAAAACACGCACTACTTGGAATATCATAAATAATTTAACAAATAAATCTCCTTTCAAATGCAGCAATATGCAGATCGTAATAAATAATAAGGTTGTGAAATCTCCAGAGCGAATCGCTGAATCATTTAATGAATTCTTCCAACAAACTCCAATCCAAATCACTAATACTATACCTAAGGTGAATTTACCAACTAACCATATACAATGTAATTCTCATAGTATGTACCTCTGTCCCTTTACAGAACTGGAAATGCTATCAATATTTGATAAAATAAAAACTAAACCAACAACGGGTTGCGACGGTATACCGGCTTGTATTCTGAAGGAATACCAGGTCGAGCTTATACAACCCATCACTTACCTAGTTAATCTGTCATTTGAAGAGGGCATTTTTCCCCAAATTCTTAAAACTAGTTCTATAAAACCGATACATAAAAAAGGGAATACATCTTATATAAATAACTATCGGCCCATCTCTCTTACATCCAGTTTTTCTAAGCTATTTGAGTATGCGATGCTTGATAGAATAAATCGATTTCTAGAAAAATTTGAACTTTTATCTAGCCAAAAACATGGCTTTAGGATTAGTAAGTCCACCATTACTGCTTTATTAGAATTACATAGTAATATACTTAATAATATTGAGAAAATACTGTATCCTATTGGTATTCTCTGTGACTTAACTAAGGCTTTCGATTGTGTCAAACATAATTTGCTAATAGAAAAATTGCAGCTAATGGGCTTGCGCGGTAAGGTGGCTGAATGGTTGACGTCCTATCTCTCTGATCGAGTTCAATTGGTTGAAATTGAAGTAATTAATGGAAATACTAAGAAAAAATTTCGATCTTCCGTTTTACCTAGCAAAATTGGTATACCTCAGGGTTCGATCTTAGGACCAGTTTTGTTTTCACTCTTTTTAAACGATATCATTCAATTTTTAAGCGAATATTACGTTATATGTTATGCCGATGATACTACGGTTCTTATTGCTGAAACAGACTCCCACATAGAATCTACAGCAAATATAATGCTGGATAGAATGTATACTTGGTTCTGCGCCAATGGACTTTCCCTAAGCTTCGAAAAAACCAAATATATTCTTTTTCATACTTCACAAAAGAAAATCAAGTCTAGTAATAGCAAATAATAATGTTTCTTATACTAGATCTGCTAAACTCTTGGGGTTAACATTTTCAGATAATTTAAAATGGGAAGACCACTGTAAATGTTTAACTTCTAAGCTAAATAAGGTCATCTTTAAAATAAGGCAATTAAAACCATTTACAAATACAGAAACATTAAAAATAGTGTACTATTCTGAATTTCAATCTTTACTGCTGTATGGAATCCTCTTATGGGGTTCTGGTTCTTCTACCGGGGACGTTTTTCTTAAACAGAAGGCTGCTATAAGGTGCATTACTGATATCAATCAATTATCTTTATGTAGAAATCACTTCGTGTCTTTAAAAATTCTTACTATTTATGAATTATATATTTTAGAAGCTAGTTGTTACATCCACAAAAACAGAGTCGAAATATTCAATAGGAACAATAACTCGCATAATTACAATATCAGAAAAGAGGAGATACATCCAGCAAAATTCAATTTACAAATAACTGCAGTAAGCCCTAGTATTTACTGTATTAAAATTTATAATCATCGAAAAATTGGAAAACACGCAATCACTGGATTCATTTGGCGAGTTTTTTAATTTAGAAATAAGATAGGTGTAAGACAGTTTCTAAGTATTAGGTTACTTTCACTCTATTTTACTACTTTTTTTGGATAGATATATGTACTTGCTTTCTTTCGTTTTTGCTTGTGACGATTTTCATACCTTGTATTTGGTCGCTGAAATAAAGATATATTATTATTATTATTATTATTATTACCAAGGTAGGTAACAAACAGAGTCGAAGAGGTTACTAATTCGAGTTTCGATTGAGAGGTTACCCATATTTTGGGGTCTAATGGCGAAAATGCTAAAATTAGCCAATATAGACATTTTGTTCATCGGATACGATTGAGCATCGTTTGACCATGTTTGACCAACCTTCACATTTTCAAAATTTTCAAAAAAAATTTTTTCGATTTTTGTTGCAGTATACGATTGACCACCTTTTTTTTGTTTAGGCTACAGAGAGGTGGTCAAACGCTGAAAATAATAGAACCGCTATACCCATATTTTGGGGTCTAATGGCGAAAATGCTAAAATTAGCCAATATAGACATTTTATCCGATCTTAAAGCTATAATGTCATAAGTTCTTGCGTCGCGTTTTTCACAAATTTTGAGAGGTGGTCAAACGCTGAAAATAATAGAACTTATTGTCTCGTGTCTCTATACAACAGCTTCGATGATTATCGCATTCTTCACAAATTCTGAGAGGTGGTCAAACGCTGAAAATAATAGAACTTATTGTCTCGTGTCTCTATACCACAGAAAACTGAAAATTATCGTTTGACCACCCACTGGTTGAATTTTTATCAGATCTTCAAGTTACACATTACAAAGTTTTGAAAGTCACAAGACTAGAGTGTTACATTTGTTACAAAATACAGTCAAACATCTCTGGTTCGACTCCCATAACTCAAAATTCTCCGTAAATCAAATTTTGGTGGCAAATGTTTAACAATTTATATAGGTACATGTTATCGTAATTGGAAGTTTATGTAACTTCAATTATTTTTGAAAGACTTGCTAAATTACAGTTACTATTAGATCGCAACCACTATACATATTTCGTAACCATACGCATAAGATGTTCTAGAAGCTGTAGAGCAATGGAAGTTTTATTCGTAAACGTAAAAATCTAGTCTTTTTGACGATGGCTACACTAAATTTTGACTTGATATTTGAAAAATTTGCAAATGTAAATTTGAAGGGTTCCGTTTAACCTTTGCATTTGTTTAACAATTTATGGTTACTTATTGTTAAATTTATATTATACTTTTTACAGTTTTTAATACCTAACCTATGCCTTTATTTCATTTGCTTGAGACTTAAAGTGTAAGATACCTAATTAGGAAATGTGCAGTGCAGCAAACAGCATTGCGATTAAGTAAGATATTAAGTCAGTCATTGCGGTAATGTACATACATATGTATATGTATACTCTACCTCACTGAAAAAAAAAACACATTATTGGATCTTCTGTTTGTTTTTATTTATAAAACTGAAAATATCAGACTACATGAATACATAGGTTGTTTGAATACAATATTTTACAGTTTATGTAGTATGCAATATTTTTTTAAATAATTTTCTTTTAACGTCATTAAGGTGTACTAGTTTTTCTATTATGATGCGTATATATTATACAACTAGCCTTTATTTCATTTTTCTTTGGATTCTGAACTTTTGATAATTCCATACACATATCTGTTGCCTCTGATCTGAATAAAATTCAATCGGAAGGTGGTCAAACGATAATTTTTAATTAATTAATTAATTTTTAATTGACTACCTCTCAAAATTTGTGAAAAATGTGACAGACTTCGCAGACCTATTTCGTTGACTTTGTAACTATTAGACATTTAATCGACCAACTTCATAAGAAACTAAAAGTAACAATGAAGAAAAAAATAGTATCTATTACCTACTTTGTTCTCGTTTCATTAGAAATCTTAAAATATCTTTTACCTAAACAAAACTAGAACTCATAGTACCTTAAGTACTTCCTTGAGTTATTTATATTGTAAATATATATGAGCAGGAAATTGAAGCAGTGAGATTTAGTAATGCATAACAGTGCTTACCAGTGCGCAAATTTGTACATTCGCTAGCATTTGGTACAAACCTGCCAAAAACTAAATCATTCATGGTCTTTAAAAGAATAAAATGTTGATTGAGATAAGAAGTTCAATCATACATTTTAATATAATTAGACTTTAAACAATAATTTACAGAAAAATTATAGTAAAAACATCATGTTAATGAAAAGTATGGGAATGCCTTTTCAACAATACGCGAATAACAAAATTTGACCATGTATAAATAGTTTTGTCCGGCAGAACTGAATAACAAGAAATTGATCGCTTTTCGTTCGAATTAAATATTAACTCGAAGAGATGAATAATATATAGCAGTTTTAGTGCCTTTTGACAGAATATTAAAAAATTGTAAAATAAAATTTGTATAATCAAATTTATTTAAAATAATAAATGAAATTCGTTGTAGAAAACCTACTTAACTTTAGAAAGTTGGAAAGCATACGCAGTTAAATTAGAATCTTTCAAATATTGTATATTGTAAACGAATTCTATTGTGCATAATATGTACTACTGAATTACCTTTCGATTCTTCGCTACCCTTCAACTGTAGACTAATTAATTGTAGAAACTGAACACACACGATACCTCCGTGTACACTTTTTTATTGTCGTTTTCTAAAGTCGTATAGAAAATTATTACTTGTCGCGAAATCTTTTAGTATTATTATTATAATCATTTGCGATGCATCTGTAGGAGCACTTTTTCTTTAGCTGTTCGATTTCTTTTCGCTCCAAAAATTATCACCGCGACACGGTCAGATTACACATTCTCCTCGTGGACTGCGAGTGATACTGCGTAGCTCTTTCTCCGGGTACTCACTCTCCAGTCTAAATGTCTTCAGTTACTGTGATTAGCAATGTTTGACGTGCGCTTGCCTCGAGACCGTCACTAAACACTTTCTGCACGGTATAAACTTAAATAATATAGAGCTGAACCCGACCAACTGATGGTAGAACCCCACTTCAAAAAACTTACGTTATTACATCCTTCCTTATTACAATAATGTGCTGAAGTATTTCGGTGCGTGTGATGTTATATTTGTAATAATTGTTTCTAGTATTGCAGTCGAGCTATATAAATGTGTAGTATGACAGTGTTTATAAATGGCATAATCACAAACTTTTGAATTAAACGTTGTTTATTTAAAACAATTTTCAACATAATTAAAAAAAAATTAAGAAACGCACATTTTCCTAATAAACAAATTAAATAAATGTGCGTTTACATTTCCCAATAATTTATTCTCTCTCTGCAAAATATTCAAATGTATCCCAATTTTCATGTGCAATGCCATATGCAAGGGCTTTCAGCCATCTGAATTAATATAAAAAGGATCTTAGTTAATTCTGTAATCTAATGAAAACATCTAAATTATCTTTATTTGTTGCTGATTTATATTAAACCAAGAAAATTAGTCAGTTGCTGTTTTCGCTAATAATGTATAAATTAATACCGGAAACCTTAATAGATCTTGAAACTAATTATAAATTTCAAAGTTAACATTTTTATCATGTAAAATAACAGATATTGATTAAATAGCTGTTTCCGCAAAGAAAAGATGTTCTATCGAATTTAAATATTCTCTTGATGTTTGCTAAATTACAAACAAGATTATTCTAACTATGCACACAAAGCGTACTTAATCAGCACATTTTAACTATGCCACTGGGTTTATTCCTGTTTGTTCTCAAGCTTTCAATGGTCTAGAAATATCTAGAACGTTGCAAAACAGAATATTCTAGACGTATTATTGGGTATAAAACAGTGAAAATAAGTATACTTACGGAATGTAAATAGCTATTAGTCGTCATACATAAATAGTTGTAGGTACTAATGTCAATTCATCCGTATTGTTATTGTTGTTTGCGTGAAAATGGTTACGTTAATAAATAAATAAGTCCTGGTTATTGATATATTGCATGTGGACTTTATTGACCCTAAAACGTAACGTGCCAGTGTTTGGCAATATTTCTCGAACTATTCGGGTCAAAATCACTGCAAAATCTTTAAATTAGAGTATCTAAGGCTGGTGGATTTCAAACGAGAGATAACTAAAAAGGTTAATTTGAAGAGTGCTGGTGCCTCTAAAGCATCTCTAACAGTGGCATCCATACATAAAATTTCACACCAATAGTCCTTTTGTTAATATATTATTAATGATCAATCTCAAGATTCACTGCTGGACACTGGTGAAACGATGACGATCATCTGTCCTGAGATTCTTGGAAAAAAGACAATGTTGCCAAGAAGATGGGCATTATGTATGGCAACTGGAGAGTTGGTCAATGCACTTGGGGAAACGATTGCCAACATTGAAATTGGCAAGACGACATTTTGATATCGCGTGGTGGTGGACCTGCATGTGGGAGTATTGAAAATAAGTAGTGAAGACATTGATCATGATTGGGTTGCAAAGATATTGCCACACGTGTGATGTTGTCGAACGAAATAGTTGTCAGCAGAAATACTGAAATAATCGTACTGGTGACTCTGCAGAATCATATTTCAGAGGACAATGTTCGAGCCAGTAGCAAATGATGGAGTGCATCAAGGCATACTTTTGTAAAAACAATAATCCAGACAAACGCAAATTTTGCAATCAGAACAACGTGGCGTTTGTTATCTAGTTTGTGAAGCGAGAAGAAGCGGAACAAATTATTCGAGATATGGAAAGAGAGAGTCTTATTGAATCATCGAACAGTACGTGAGTTTCTCTATTAGTAATGATAAAGAAGAAAAATAGTACTACTAGATTCTTTGTGGACTATCGGCTCCTCAATATCGTAACAGCGACAGACAACTCTACTCCCGATTGACGATCCTTGGATTGGTTGCATGATTTTGTCAAAGCTGGACCGTAAAAGTTATAATTAGGAAGTGCGCTTGGACTTTAAAAATATAGAAAAGATTACATTTATTTGGAATTGGAATCGTTCTACAGTTTGGATTTAGAAACGCATTACATAATGCCGGTACATACTCATTCATAAAATAGAAAATATAGATCTATGGTCAGCAAATTTTTGTATCAAGCATAAGGAACGCCAAAAATATTAATATAGATTAGGATACAAGAAGAATTTGATACCTAACTTAAACGTATTTAAATGTTTTGTATAAACGTTTCTAAGCAGAATTTTCAAGGTATACAATATAAATCTAACGGCAATAGAAGTATTTAAAAAATTAACATACATATATAATAATACGATTGAGACTAGGTACCAAAAACAATGCTGTTAAAGAAAAATTATTATCAAGTAAATAATATTTTATAATATAACGCCTATATATTGGTAGCTCGGCTGTTGAATATACATATAACGCTATTGTCATTGTCAGTATATGGACCATAATCTGCTGACGGTGGAAGTCAAAGTCCCCGTAATTAGATCAATCAAATTTTAGTTGCATCAGCTAAATCAGTTGTTCGATATACAGAATGTTTAAAATTAATGCAACTCTCGGTTGCAAGAGCACGAAACACTCTGTATATTTGAAAATAATATTATAGAGCCCATAAGTGTATAATATAATATAGCAATGAAGGTACCGAAGAATACTATATTAGTGTAACAGTCTGTATATTTCTTATACCGTTTAAAATAAGGAAGTTGATATAAAAAGATGTGAAATATATTTCGAGTGTTCTGTATAATGGAACGCATTTTTGTTTTATCTCAGCACTTAAATACAAACATTTAAGGACAATGCAAACTAAAGTTATTAGATATGTTTGAATGTTATGATAAGATATGAGGAATACATTTCAAGGCTTAGTTCTATCAAAACTACATGTAAAAATTTATTTTAGAATAACATGTATTTGTACCGAACGTATAATTTTTTGAACATTGTAGTAATGGACAGTATGTTACCAAATGAGGAGCTACCTGCAACTATTATTTGAATAGAATACAAGCCATATTTTTATCTAGTTAAATTTTTAATTTGTTGTATGTTGCCAGTTTATTTCGAAAAATTTCCGTGTTTTGAAAAAATACATCATAATAATGGTCATGAATGCAATACTATAATCAACAACTATCAAATGTTTCGTAAGTGCTAAGTAAAAGAATGCCTTGATTGCGCAGCTGGGAGAAAGTTCTGTCGCATTCAGAACGGCAAAGGAGGGGGATCCTACTATCCCCGGTACTTTGGTGTTTGGTTATCAATGACTTGCTCATACTGCTTTGCGTCCATACAGCTTCCGTTCAACCATGAGAAAGAATTGGGTAATCACAATACCGTAGTACGGAGTTACGGTTGCCTTAAATAAAGTTGACTATTTAAATAAAACTCAAGAACTTTTAAATGATAGCAATACTTACACACCACTTGCAAGGGATCCTACGTTAAAAACACAAAATACTCACAACAGTTTAATAAGAAAATTAAAGAACAGTGGTGAAATAAGTGAAGAAATAGTAAAAAAGCTATTTACATACTCATCAACTCCTCCAAACTATATTGCTTACCCAAAACACACAAACAAGGTACCCCACTACGTCCAATTGTCAGCTCAATTAATTCTGTTAATTACAACTTGTCACAATATCTAACCAATATTATTACAAAAAGCCTAGCGTACAAAACATATTACAATATCCAAGATACCTTTTCTTTTGTTAATGCTATTGATGGCCTGATCTTACCTGAAAACTTTGTACTAATTTCATTAGATGTTGTGTCCCTATTTACAAACATACCAATTAATCTTGTCAATGATATATTAAAAAACTACAATCTTATTCAGTCAAACACTAATATTACGCAGTCAAATTTTTTACAGTTAATAGATTTTGTTTTTCACAGTTGTTATTTCACCTTTAATGAGGGATTCTATAAACAAGAATTTGGTGTTCCTATGGGATCACCAATTAGTCCAATCATTGCATTAATAGTTTTAGATCACCTTTTTGACATTGTTATACCTAAATTATCGTTTCAATTACCATTTATTTACAAGTTTGTTGATAACGTTGTTTGTGCTGTACCAAGTGATATGGTTCAAATCACACTTGACACTTTTAACTCATTCAATCCGCATTTACAATTCACAATAGAACAAGAATCTGACAGATCAACACCTTTTTTGGATACCAAAGTTATCAGAACCAATGATAACAAAATAATTTTAGATTGGTATCAAAAACCAATTGCATCAGGACGGTTCATCAATTACTATTCGCACCACCCGACTACACAAAAATACAATACCATTATTGCAATGAAAAATAGAATTACACACATTAGTCACAGTTCTTTTCTTAAACAAAATCTTAGGAAGTTGTTTGAGACATTCATAAACAATGGATATCCCAAGCATATACTCAATAAATTAATTTATAACTCTAACAGTTTTGACGGGCCTACTGATGACAAGAGGAACAACTTAACCATTTATAAACGGATTCCTCACATCCATCATTTAACAGAACAAATAGTCAGATGCTTTAAACCCTTCACTAATATAACTATAGCCAAATATAATACACTTACGTTAAACAGTTTATTTACTAAAACCAAAGACAAGACATCACTTCTTAATCAAAGTAATGTCATTTATCGAATTCAATGTAAGGGATGTGAGGGTAGCTATGTTGGACAAACATCACAATTATTAAAACAAAGACTCAGTCAGCACAGGAGTGACTGCCGTATAGGTAAGAACTCGTGTGCATTGTCAGTCCATTACAAAAACACAGGTCATACCTTTGATTTTGATACAATTAAAATTTTAGACAAAGAAAACAGTTACAAAAACAGATTAATTCTCGAAATGATACATATAAACAAAGATAAACATTCTATCAATTTTAAAACGGATGTCAATCAACTCAGTACAATATACTCCGGTCTGTTGCAGTTTTGAGACATTGTCCTTTTGGTCACCTATTTTTCTATAACATGTAAACTCCACTTTTGGGTCTGTCTGTATTTACGAGTATAACCTTGCGTTATTGCTAGAATTTATAAATGTATATTTTTCATAAAAATGCTTTTTCTATAATAGTACAAAAAATAATGTAACATGATAAATCAGGATAATATTTCATTTATGTGTCTCCAATTGAACGTTTAAACGATTTTTAACATGTGAATTGTAAATTATTAGTCCGAATATTCGATGTTTTTTAATCAAATTCAATTTAGCCAGTGCATAACTCTAATTGTAAGTAATTATTACCAATTCTTTGTGGTTTCTTTGTTGATTGTGATACTTTTTAGGACACTCCTGAAGAAGTTATGAATCATAACGCAATATAGAGTAGATGAATAATTGAGTGTTTCATTTAACTACAGACCGATTACCTCGATTTATTGTTTTTTCTGTATATGTATATATACATGGGCAATATGAATCTACGGTTCGTGTATGAACAATACACAGAATCAGAAAACATATTTCATATAAAATTTAAAATTGAAATGATTATGAGCATTAAAACCTTACGAGTAATGATTTCATCTTAATAAACCAAATCGACAAACTATAATCTGTCTGACTATATAATTAATTGGTATTTTGTTTGACTTAAAAGTGGAAATATAGCTGGGATTAAAAGATAACTACTTACAAGTTATGATATAGATATATACATTCACTATAATTTAAACTAAAGGATGTGATGATTTAGTTAAATGAGGATTTCTACTTTATTTAGTGGCTGGCAATGACTGAAATATATTTGCTTTATGCAAAACTAATTCTAAACATGTTCTATCACATACATACATACATATTGACCTTACTATACTTCTTCCAAATTATATATATCATAAATTTAATTATAAAGTTATAACTAATTTAGTGATATCATTGTGAAATGATTAAATAATGAAAATTTCTCTTGTACGTGTAATTGGACATTAAAAGATTGTTTATGTAACGAGTGCGTCTTGTGGTGGGAGTTCACTTTCTCGAAAATCAAGAAGCGGCCCACTTTGCCTGGTTTAAATCGACAGTGAATATCTAGCGTAATTTCCATACAATAATACAGTACGGTAATATGTTATTCGTAAATAAGTAGACAAAAATTATATATTTTATTTCTATATTCTATTCTATAGTTAGTAAAGAATCTTTTAATTCCTGAAATATTTCCACTTGTAGGTCAATAAAACAACAATTAATTAAATACCAATTTATTCCAGAACATATAGGGTAATTCCGGGTGAGATGGTGAGCTGGGTGAGACGGTGAATTGGCTTAAATCGGATATTCACCATCTCCCCCGGAATTACCCTATATTATGTTTTCGTTAATAAGACTTCTTCAGTGGAAGAAATTGACATTTAATGTGTGTCAAAATACTAATAATATACATGTATTATTAATACACTAATTTTACTATAATATACTAATTAGTATACTAAAATTACTTTACTACACAAAATACTAATAATATATATTATTAGTTAATATATTAAATGCCAATTTCTTCCACTGAAGAAGTCTTATTAACGAAAACATAATATTATATGTTCTGGAATAAACTGGTATTTAATTAATTATTGTTTTATTGACCTACAAGTGGAAATACTTCAGGAATTGAAAGATAAGTACATAAAGGTCACAAAATATTAATTGTTAGTAAAGAATATCAAAAAAATAGACATTTTGAAAGCTCATCATTTATTGGAATATATTCTTGAGTTTGCTACTTTCAGTATTTGTCTTCAGCTTAATTACGGAGAAAATTATTAAATTAAGAATCGCTTACAATATTATGCAATACACATATCTTATTACGTATAAAAGCATATGACTATTATTTTAAATATATGTATCGGGTGGCCAACTAAGAATGGCACTCGGCCATATCTCAGAAGCGGAAAAAATATCACTGACTAAAGTGGCCCCGAGAAACATCTGGAAATTATTTAGAAAAGTGTAAGATGACCACTAGATGGTGTAACTGTACCCCACACATAAATTCTTATTGTATACAAAATTTACCAACTTAAGGTCTATCACAAACATCAATATCGGAATCATCTAAAAATTCCGCATATTTTACACCGCACAAATTTTTTATAATTTTCTAAATAAGGGGAAGGGAGGAGGGGAAACTTTGTTTTGAAGAAACGCTTATAACTCCGTTTCTGTTGAACCGAATTTTACAAAGTTAGTCTCTTTGTAGATTTTACATTACATTACTCTTCCAATCCAATGCTCACAAATTCATGCCAATCTAATAAGTAACGTGCGTGTTACAGGACGCAGTTTCTTCAGAAATATTGCTTTTTATCGAAAATATTAAATAGAAACATACAATTTTCACAACAGATTAAAAAAATAGGCTATATTACCAACAAATCAACGAAAACTAGGAATCCCTATATTTTACCTATCCGAAGATATCTTGAGAAACGTGTGAATGGTAAGAATTTCTTCTATAAATTTAAATTATTCTGCTCTTCGTGAACGAAATTTAGCAAATTTGGTCTTATTAGAAAGGATTTTCCTTGGTCTACATTTAGTGATTCAAACTGTTTGATATTATTTTGTCCATCACCGCTAGAGGGCGTTAAGGTAATTTAAATATGTAAATGTTGTGATTGAACACATATGTAGGTACACTCGGTACGACTTAGTCTTCGAACGATTTTAGTGAGTTACCTTACTAAAATCGTTCGAAGACTAAGTGATACTGAGCGTACATTCCCTCCTCTTTTTTGACAAAATACAAAACATTTGTACAGTGTAAAATAAGGGGAATTTTTAGAAAATTCCAATTTTCATATTTGTGATAGATTAAGTTGGTAAAGTTTGTATAAAATAAGAATTTAAATTTCTGGTGTTTAGTTACGCCATGTAGCGGTCATCCTACATTTCTTTAAATAATTTCCAGATGTTTCTCGGGGCCACTTGTATTGTTTCCAACCGGTAACAATGCTTACTAAAAGCGAAAACCATGAAAATGAATTACAGAAATTGAACAAAAGCAAAGTATAAATGTAAGCATAGGATAACTTTTGTAATAATAAGCAAAGTAAGAAAAATAAGGCATCTTGAAGGAGAAAGTGAAATCATTTTCATTATTTTTTGTTGCATGTGCGATGTATAGCTTATTTAATTACAACACAATTAAGTATAAACATATTTATGAAAACGTTTAGCAGTTTTTTTAATCTGTGAGGTGGGTGCAGCTGCAGTAACTTCCAAGCCGTATTTCTTGTCGAACTACTAAGGCAGCTCTTGCAGTGTATTTTTCTGCGTGCGAATGTGTTTTCTAGACTTGTTACAACGTTACTTCGCCATAAATAATGGCGAGCTTTTAATTATGTCTCAACAACGAATGGTAGGTCAACCGGGTTACAGAGTTAATAAGACGTGTCATAAATGTCACTAACAATATTTAAAGTACCACTACCTATCTGCACTTATCTCTGCGGTGTAATTAAAGTAGCTATGGTTGTTTTATTTTAAGAATTACATTTATATACCGTAAGACGAGGTGACTTTGTGACACCCAGGCGACTTTGTGACAGCACCACACTCCTTTGAAAAAGTCATTCTTACATCTCTGTTTATTATATTATTGTAACAACCTCTCGCACACGCATCGGTAAACGGTTGAAGCAGTGTCACGTATTATGTTTCGCGGTCGTTCTGCAGTTTTTTTTACAACACACATATTTTTTAAGGTAGATAAGCAATTTTTACATAATCAGAAAGTTGCAATACTTTGTCTTGTGTAACTTGAACCGTTTGTTTTATCTATTTTTGCATATGATAGTGTTATAGTATGATCTCTTAGGTAGCAGTAAGTGCCATCTGTTCTTAAAAATAAAGTACTTATGCTCTACTAAATTAGAGAAAAAAGTAACCCTCCGACAAGCGCAAGAAAAGGAAGATACTTAGAAGTAATAAAGATCTGTCCTATGTGCTTCATAATTTCGATTTTGCTTAGGTATGGAATACATCGCAATACTTTGTATTTAAAACTTAATTTACGTTGTTTTCTTACATTTTCTACAAATTGTGCCAAAACGATAATTTTTATTATTTGGGTTGACTTTGTGATATATGGATGATTCAGTTAGGAGGTTATTTTGCGACAAATTTGGAGCATACATTTACGAGGTTATAATGTTTCAAAATCTCTTCACAGAGAGCTGACATTGTGTTCTAGTAAAAGCCCAATGCTGTCACAAAGTCACCTCGAGCGATGGGATGAATGTGTGACAAGTATACATCAAAACTCATCAAAAACTACTGTTGTTTTTTGTTTCACATCGTCATTGTTTAGTAGCTACATGATGTAACTACTTCATATTATTTACTCGACCTTCCAGCTATCGAACTAGAACTGAAAAATGATTAAAAGTGTCAAATCTGTCTGCACTATTGTTCAAACCTAATATAACTGTATGTCATATTCCTAAATATTTAGTTAATTTTCATGGTGATAAATTTCTTAACAAAATTATTTATATCATGGATCCGCAATGCTGTAATAGAGAGTACAACGCAATTACATTTTGAAGTTTTGTGTAAATGCAAAATGTAGCAAAATATTTTCGCAACGAGCAACGAGGGAACAGTACAGATTATAACTTAATTAACTATAACTTAACTAAGTATTTATAGGAACATAACATACAATCAAAATTAGGGTCAAACAATATAGTATATCAATGTAATTTTTATATAAATATTAAAACAAAATAAAATAATCATAGTTACTTTATTTAACTATATCTTATCATTTTCATCTTTAAAAAATGAAATTGAAAGAGACAAGTATGGTAACATTCTGATTGTTCTAAAAAGTTACATTAAGGGAATCCTAAATTTTAAATTAAATATGATAAACATGTCTTATTTGTTTAAACATTAAATGTTACTGAGAAATGCTGAATTAAAATCTTACATTACATGTTTTTTCACATTATATACAAAAAATTTATTTGTTATATATTAGTAAATGGGCAAGTGAAACAACAGGAGACAGAAGTAAAGTTCAAGAAGACCACGGAAAAGATTCTGTTAAATTTTTAATCTCAACTACCAATTACAATTCCGTTCTGTAATTACCGTAGTTTGCTAATCTTATAGCTTTTTTAAATTGTTTTGTTAATAATAGTTACTATTGTAGTTTTTAATGATGATTCGCAAAGTAAGTTATTTTTCATTTCGTTAACAATTTGGTATCTATACCATATGGCCGCGTTTGTCTGCACTATAGCGATACCTGTAGTGTAAGCGAAACACGCAGAGGTGTCCGTGTACTAGAACGGTAAAGAAGTAGACGCAATGTTCTACTGGATTACAGAGCTAGTAGTTCATATATCCCTATGATGCACCCGAATTTGTCCAAAAAATCCACATATATCGTCTTCATTACCGTTCTAATACAGGGACACCTCTGTGTGTTTCCCTTGCTCTACGGGTATCGCTATAGTATAATACATTTTTGTCAACATAAGTTAATAAACAATTATACATATGTGATGCTGATGTTTAAGTTAATTAAATTGGGTTCTATATACATACAAGATATTATTTTATACACATATGTATACACATAATAATTGTATAATATTACGTGAATGGTCATTCACCCAGACGTTTATTTCAAGAAACCTGTGCGCTTTCTTTAGGATTTTCCGTTGAAATGTCTGTTACAGTTTTAAGAATGATAAGGTCCATATAACAGTGACGTCTGCGTTATGTATTCTTTACTAAGAAATAATTCTGCAATTGTAGATGTTAACTGCCGAGTATTTCTCTGCGATAATTTCGCTTAATGACTTTTCACTTAAGAAAATAAATATCATTAATAAAAATAACTTATATATTGTAATTTGATAATAACAGAATAGTAAACTATTTATATTACACATAATTTAATTCCATCAAAATTTTTCTCACAACAGTAATATTTACTTCTACACAGTTTATTTATTATTACATATCAGATTATGGTAACCGATTAATTTTAATATATTTCATACTGTGATTGGAATGAATGTTTACATATTAAAAATTCTTATAAGGAAGGAGGAATAATGACAAATATCAAAACATATTTGATATTTTTGACAGTTTTTAGAAACCTACAATAGAAATCAAGTTCCATGACAAACATATTTAACATTAAATACAACTAAACAACATATTTAAAAGAGATAACGTCATAGAAATCATTTTGTTCTGTCTTTATTTATCGTTTTTTCGCGATGAAATTCCACTAATACACGGATAAATGGTTTGGCTTGCTAAAATATAGTACATATAATCTCATATTTACAAAAACAACAGGAAGTATAACTTAAAAATCAATGGATAGCATACTTACTGTACTAGCTTTTCACGTACTTTAAACTTAAAAAGTTATAGGTAAATAAACGAAATTCAAATGAATTAGTCAGTAATAAAAATAAATTTACATGTTTAGCTATTTGTTAAGGTTATCTTTATTTTTTATGTATTGCTTACTATATTATATTTATTTTATAAAAGAGTTACGATTATTACTCCAAAAACAAAATAACATTTAAAAATACAAGTTTAGTCTTAAAACGTACCGTTTATGCCTAGTATTTGTACATACAATAATCTATACAGTTATCAGTATAATATTTACTGTGCCTATTTTTCTACAGAATAAATGACGAAATAAAAATCTAATTTCAAATGTAGAAATATTGTAAATAATACGCATCTAACTCTGTAACTAACTTTTAATTTCAATACATTTTAGAAGATTCTACAGAAATCTACCTGAACACCAGCCGACCTCTCTTTTGTCATAGACCAACAGCAACGTTTTTCTACCTGCAAGTATAGATTGATTATCTATGAAGAACTTTTGTAAAACTACACAACGAAAAAATTAAACCGGCTTGGTTCCTTTATGCCTCCTCTTTATTGCACCCTCATACCTGAAACATGTTCAACCATTCTGGTATTGTTAGATGAGATTACGAAGTTTCTCCCCCGATTGTACCTACTACAAGTGACTTAATTCCAGGTGCAATGTAGACGAACCGTAGAATTTGACATTGCAATATTTAAATAACTACAAACGAAAACAGCAGTTGTAACGATAAGAATTAAAAAATTACAAAAAAATAATATCTATACGGAATGAAGAAGAATTCATTCCTATATTGATATATTGATATATCACGAAATAATTTTGAATTAAATATTTAATAATAGTATACTAAATCAGTAACTTCCGGTGCACGTAGAGTTGTTTTGCTAAACTATTTCATGATAGAAGGCTGTTTATTTTGATTATTAATTTGCTGTTAATTCTGGATAGTAGAAAAATGAAATTATACGATTATAGGTCTTATTTAGCTGAAGTAATCTAAAAACGATAAGAAAAGTAGAGAGTGCATAAAATGGTTACCCAAAATGTAACTGATCGTGGCAATAAAAAAAAATAAAGTCGTAATAATCAATAAGCCGTAAGAAGTGAAAACAATAAACACGCAGTTTTAATTTTGGTTAAGAGACTAACATAACTGAGAATAACTAACAGAAATGAAAATCATTTATTTCTGTCTATCTGTTTATGTAACATTCTAAGCCCTGATGTATTTAACAAGAGAACGAATATGTTTTAGCTTGATCTTGAAAATTATCCCGGGTTTTAACTAGGGATCCAGGAAAGTTCCCGACTACAATTCACCGACAAACAATTCCCGGACAGGAAAATTTCCCGAGGGTTAAATTTCCGGACAAACAATTCAACGAATGAAAAATTCCCCGACGGATCTTAATTTCTAATTACACGATTTTTATATTATAAAAATGCCTTAACTAAGCAAAACCTATATTCTAGTAAAAATCTTATCTCTTAATGATCTATTGCTGATCTTAGGATGATGTCACCGTTGCAGATGCAATATGTGACTTACATTTAATTTAAAGAGATTGGTATTCTTTTGAATCTTTTCGACTACTTGCGTGGTATAGCCCACAACATAAGGTTGTGGGCTATACCACGCAAGTAGACAATAAAAAGTAGTAAACCCTGTACAGGATGGGCAAATTTCGATGTTTTAATAGGGGATTTCGGTAACTATAAGAGGTATCAAAAAAACGAACCACGCATCCTCGATCTGTTTTTTCGAGATAAGGATGATGGTAAAAACCAAATTTGGCTATCGGCTTTCGGTTTCCAGTTATCCGTGAAAATTCGATTTATCCCATTTTCGTTTTATTACGATATCTCGGCTATTTATGAAAATTAACAAAAATGACTTTTACGTTCTTCGGGCACTTTTTTGATTAGAATGCAGTGGCGTTAGAGATTTTTTGAAAAAAATTTCGAAATTCGAGGTAGGACAAAGTTGTATTTTTTTATATGGAACATATAGTTGGCTATGATGTCATTGAAAAGAGGATTTTTTTGCCATTTCAATGATATATCTATGATGGGTGGGTAAAAGAATATAAGTCAAATACACGCAAACTGAGAAAACATCACGTTTAGTTTTACGCCACACATTTTTAGCGTATTTAGGCTTAGCTTGTCAATGTAAAAGATGAAACGTATCCAAATGCTGTTTTAATTTGCTGAAAATAATAAGTACTATAGGAGATTTCGTTTTAAAATATCTATTTGCGAGAAAAATGTGACTTGTATTATTTTGCGCAACACAAATTGTGTGAGTTATATCACTACACTCATGACTTATACTGTAATGTGCAGTTTACACTAAGTGACTTATAGTATTATACACAATCAAAACTCGTTGGTTTTTTGAAAAGTTTTATTGATTGTAGCAAAACATAAAAGCGAACACAAAACCTTAGCCAAAACTAAAAATGTTCATCAAACATACAAAAGAAATTGTGAATAAGCTTATTGCTGGTCTTGGTCAAATTCTACAATGTCCGGGTAACTATCTTCTGCAGTTGCAGACGTTGGTAAGTCAAGGTAAAATTGTCTAAAATGAACAGATATAAGTGGTAGCAGATCAATCAAATTAGACTTCTTCTCTTCAGAAATAGGAGGCTTACGTGAATAACACTGACCAGGCGAAAGGGTTTCAGTTTTACCCCGTCTTGCAAAGGAAATCTCATTAAACTGCTCTTCATCATCGAGTGATTTTTTAAAATACACTTTTCCCGGTTCTTTTGTGTATCTAAACCATTGTGCGTCATGCCACTTAAACGGATGTCCCATAGAATCTTTTTTTTCTAAGAACCAAGGAATTTTTGTACAAATCCGCAAAGTTTAAAAACATGTCATGAGTTAACTCTTTTACCAAAAACTTACGCCGTTTTCCCACTGTTCTCACTAACTGATACCAATCATGAGGATGAGAAATTTCCATTTCCAACTTCTTTTTCTGCTTCTCTATTAGCGCATGGTCGACGTCACATTCCATGTGACTGTGACCGCTGACCATAAATTTGTGATCAATAGTTTCTAAAAATTTGTTGCGTTGCATAACAGTAAGAAACATTGCAGCTACATGTGAGTTTTTGTTTTGCCCACCACATGTATCTGAATAAAGAATAACCCTCTTTATATCAGGTGGCAAATTTATTAATTCTAAGAAGAGACATGTTGCAATTTGGTTTCCCCACGACCACCTTCGCCTTCATGCCACATAAAGCAAGTTACTGCTCCATTCCCTAGATCATGAAGCGTTAAGTTGTATGTCCATAATTGTCTTTTGTAAAAGGAAACTGATGAATTTACGAACGGCGTTGGAAGGCACTGCTGAAGATCAAACGTGTAGCACTTTGTGTCCTTATTTTCTTTAGCGTATATTTTGTCAGCATCTTTTTTTTTGTAAGCATCATCCGCTTCCACATGGTGAGAATCAACTTCTCTTTGGATACTTTCTTTTACAGAGGCTTCGGCAACAGTAAGCTTCATGTGTAAAACATCACACTTATGGCATGTATCTACTTTAGGCTGTTTGAATGATAACTTAAGCTTATGAAACTCGCCTTCGTAAATGCGTCTTGAAACCACAACTTTTCGATTCTCTAAGTACAAACTGTACATTTTTTGCAAGGTCAGATGGGGAGGTAAATATTTGTTTTCATTTCTCCTTCTAGTGTAGTGGGATTCATAAGACGGAAATGAATTTATATGTTGGACTACTTCAAGTATTATCTGTGGACTGAATTTGTTCGCAGGTTCATGACAACCTCGTTTGTCATTATAAACCACGCCAGAAACTGATTTACCGGAATTTCGTAACGCCAACGTAACAAACATTTGTGTCTCACCTAACGTTTTCATAAAACAACCCCTACAAATCTTGATTTTCTGTCCATTAATTTTAAAATAGAAGGTGTGGCTTCTTTCTCTGTTTTTGGATTTAGCCGGATCATTTGTACGCGTCCTTTTTACTGCGGTTTTTGTTGTCTCAGAGTGGTTGGCAATATAAGTAACTCTCCTATCTCTGCTTCCAAGAGCCCAGTATTCTTTAAAAATAGATTTTCTCGTATTTTCTGGTAGTTTGTCTCGACATTTCAACCTGCAGCTTGGTAAAATGATCATTTCACGCTGCTTTATTTCTTTGCCTTTTGCTGTAACGTAAATTTGACCCGTATTCCTTTTTATCTTCCGTTCATTTCTGTTCTTCCTTGTATTGGGTCCATCTTTTAATCTCTTCTTAGCAATTACCGTCTCCACCTTTACTTTCTCTGCAAGATCTGGTCCTTTTCTTTTAACTTTTGCCTTACAACTGCTATTGGAAGTTCATCACTGCTAGAAGCATTTGACTCTTCCTCTAAAACATCACCTTCCGGATCATAGTTTTTATCTTTCACACTATCATCATCGTCAAAATCTTGATCATATAAATCGGTATTTGCATATAGCGTTTCAACGTTTTCGGAGATTTTTAACAGACCTAGAAAAAATCATTATTTTGTGAAAACACTTAAAAACAATGCTATTTTATTTTTACTAGGCAATAAAAAAATTCAAAGTTGCAAAATGTTCCACTAAAAAATGAAGTGACCTAACCTTAAAAATCTGTTCATACGGTGAAGACATCGTTTTTATGACAAATAAAACATGGTTAGGTTTCCAAAACGATTTTTTTACGAACCACATGTTTTTCTACTACATATTGACGAATGTTTGTTGTGACGTATATTATAAACTAACCTGGTGGGTTCTCACGCAGATTGATGGTGTTCTTCATTAAACCATTCACTTGTTCAGAACTTGGGAATGCTGCGTTACTAAATTCGACATTTATTAGAGAATCAGCGGTCGCAACATGTTCTGGACGAGCTAATGGTGGCAACCCTATAAGTTTTTAATCCATTTAAACATATTACTTCTAATTAAAACTTATTACTTTACCTAGGTCTTGGCGAGCAAGATCCACCATCCGTTTCGTTCTATCGGATGCCATTAAAATCTTAAAAATACTTCTTAAAACACAGAAAGACACTTGAAGCAAACTCAACACGTGGCTTACGATTTTCGCTACAAGCATAACCTCAAAATACACTAAATAAATCGGAATCTTTATTTTGTAACCAGTCCTTTTCCTTTGGTATTGATAGTATAAGTCGATCTATTTAGAGTAAAAGAGTATAAGTAAACTTATACTGGTTTTCCCACCCAGAAATTAAAAAAATACATTTTTTAAATCGAGTAAAAGAGTGTAAGTCAACTTATATTGGTTTTCCCACCCAGAAACGTTTCCTTTTCAAGTTATACTGCATAAACCAACTTCAATAACACACCTATTTATTTTAATTGACTTATACTGTTTAGACCATCGGGTAGAACGTTTTTTTTTGTATGTATAAGTAACTTAAACTCATTTTCCCAAAATTATGACTTATACTGTTTTGCCCACCCACCATAGATATATCATGTGGGATCTTATCGTTAATTTTCACTGTATTATAGCAAAAAATTAACATTTTCCATTGATTTTCATCATTTCATGGCTTTTTGTTAGTAGACGTTATTCAACAAACATGAAGCTGTCAGTAGGTTTATAAATAGTATCAATAGTTTAAGTTTATTATTTGATTGTTGGTTCACCTTAAAATTATAAATTTGCGATGGCTTATGGAAGTTATGGAAAAGTATGATGTGTTGGAATGCTTTATTCACAATAATAATAATGCTGAAGCTGCATGTGAAACATATTTTAATCGTTAATTAATTAAAAATATTTTGCTTAAAAATGACTGATTCGGAAGAAGAAATACTTTTAACTTCAAATGCCGTAACGTATTATATTATTTAAAATGCTCATAAAAAGCGCAAATGCTCTGCACACCGTATGAACACCCAAAGGTACAAGTTTGGAAAATATCATCATCTTTGCAAACAATTAAGGCAACACCCTGCAAAATTTAAGTCTAAATTTATGTGTGCATCATTATAATAATTTCTTGCTGTGGCATGACCGCTGGATGTAAAGTCGTAATTAGAGTTCGTAGTGCTTTCAATTACATGAGTGTTTTTGCTTGGTTTGACGAATTCCTGAGTTACTTTAATTATACTCATTCTGTATTCCAGCTTATCGTAGGCTGAAAATGCTTTAACATGCGGTAGTAAGCTTCATCTTCATTAGTTTTATTCCTTTTTTGTTCTAAAAACTTCAGTTTTTGCTTCTCTATCTGTACTAAAGCCTGAACGACATCTTCTTTTGCTAAGCGCTTTTTGGAATAGTTTGTAGCAGAACTTGAAGCTCGGCATAAAGCTGGCGTAATTCTAGACGGTGGTGAGTCCAGATGTTCAGGATGCTGTAATGGACATTGGATAATGTCTTCTACTGCTTGGTCACTGTCGTCATTTTCACCTTGTAACAATTGGGATAACTCATCTAAAATATCTTCATCGTCATTTTCGGGGAAATTGCCCTTCGATTTCCTTGGAGTAAATTGACCTTTTAAAAACAAAAGACTTTGAAAGTACTTCCATTCTCCTCTATAATCATTTATTTGGGGATCTCGAGATTTCGGTTTAGGAATGGACGCCAAGGTAGTCCGAAATTTATCCCGTAAACTCTTTCATTTATTTCATACTGCTGTCTCTTAATAAATAAATAACAAAAACTGTAAAGTATACATTATTAAAAATAGTAAAAAAATAAACCGAACTAAACGGTGTGTATTACATTACAGGTATTTATCAACTGGTCAATCGTTTAGAAGTTTGCGTTTACTTTCCGGATGGGAGTTGCAACAGTTTCAAAAATTGTTAGAGAAATACTTAAAATGATTTGGGAAACACTTGAACGGTTACACATGAAAATTCCCAGTGAACATGATTTTCGGAGAGTAGCAGACGATTATTATTTTATAACTATAAAAAATATTTTCAATTGTTTTGCAAGGACTGGTTGATGTTAATTATAGATTTATAAACGTTGATGTTGGAGGTTATGGCAAACAGAGTAATGAGGGAACTTTTAGGTCTTCAGCCTTGTTTTTGTACTTGTCAGATGGGCGACTTAACATTATTAACGAATGTGCTTAGCAAACTCAGACATCACTGTACCCCATATTATCATAGACGATGAAGCCTATGCACTTCTCCTTAATCTATTAAAACCTTATGGAAGACAACAAATTGATGCAGATAAAGAATACTTTAATGCTCGATTATCAAGAGCACGAATAACTGTTGAATGTGCTTTTGGAATACTGTATTCTAAGTGGAGAATTTTAGGAGCAGCGATACAAACATCAACAGATGTAGCTTATGATATTGTTAAATGTATCTGCTTACTACATAATATTATTATTTACACAGAAGGCATTTACCATCACGTTCAAGAAACAAGCACAATCAAGCCAAGAAATATCACGCCAAGTAATACTGGAAGACCAAACCATGCTGCTGAAAATATTCGCAATTTATTTAAAACATATCTTTGTCGTTATCCAATTTAAATACTATTAGGTACTATTGTTATACGTTTTTCTGAATAAATTTGCTATTATTGTTCACACCTACTTGAAAAAGTTACTAATATTAAAGAATAATTAAAATTTCTACTTATGTGTTGTATTCAATCCCACAAGGGGGATCTAACAAATATTTCGCCAATTAAACTGTCGATGTCCATGCCGACCACACCTGATAAAAGTAAAGAAAATAGGCAGTACAATTAACGCTGTTCTTATCGTTACTCGGCTGCCAAGCGTGTCTCAACGCGTCGCTCCAATATAAACACCTGCATATAAAATAATGACATCATTTTCTTTGCTTCGCTAGTATCGCCGCTCTTGTCGTTTATCGCAGCTCCAACTTAAATGTACCCTACAACCATCCATGACGGAAGCGCATATTGACCATGGCGCCGGCGGCCGGACTAGGACTCAGTCGAGAATCATGCAGGACTACACTGGAAACGACCATCAGAACATATATTACAGTGTGTTCAGACAATAGACGATCAGCTGAGATCAGTGACCCTTTCAATAGAACGTAGATAAGCATCTCAAAGAAACTCTGCCACTGATAATAACATATGGAAAGTTCCGGCCGGCGAAGATGGTTGCGGACGCGACCATCCCCCTAAACGTCGGACATGCGGCGCCTCTCTGCCTCAGAGGTGAAGATGCTAGATGGAGGATAAGTTGGGTGAGATTACTTAACCTGAACGTGACAGATTTAGAATTCAAAGATTCCGGGAAGACGAATCAAGACGAATTTCCATAATGTGATCTAAAGAAGCGAGAAGCGTGTGTGGTAGGAACTGCGATATAAAGTGAATAACGACCCCTGATGCCTGAGGTGCAAAGATAGGGAACCGAATTCCCGAACCATATTGTTGATACGCTATTTTTATTCGCCTGGAGCGGGTTGAGGAGACAAATTAAGAGATCCACTGAGATGTTTACTCGAGATGGCAAAGATGAAATAGCTTATTGGTAATTTATATCGCATTGCTCATGTCTCTATAAATATTATCGGTCAATATTATTGTGTCTGAATAATTCTAATTCATCTGTATTATATGATACATGATATTAGTAGTAGTACCAAATGTTGTGAAGTTTTGCTATGAAATACAACTTTGTTAACATGTGTATACATCTGGTGTAAGCAAATTAATTTATTGTTATACTAGTGAGAACACTCAAAACTCCCTGATTCTTTGCCTTACAGATTAGTCTAAAATACTATATCCAGTTTATTATTAGAGCAATTGTTTTAAAAGTTGGAGTGCACCATCTGTTATCTTCTGTGCAATGTTGTGTTATTTTCGAAGAAAATTTGTGTTATGTGTATACCAAAATGTGCGTAATTGAATAGAAATCTATTTCGTTTTTATAATGGATCTTTATTGTTCTTCTTTGTTTTTAATAAACTCGGTGCGTAGCTATGCATTGTAAAAACAGAACTTCGGTCGCAAACAGAAAACGATTATTTGATCACTAAGTGTAGCATTGTTATGATATCATTATGTAGAATAAATGTTTCGAAACACATTTCAACCGAATCGGTCGCGCCATCAAACCATACTTACAATCCTGCAATGTATCTACGACAATAAATATTAATATACCGGCGTGATTTGAAAAATAATTACACTGCGAAGGCAATATGCGGCAGATATCATATCTGTTTAATGTAATTCTGATTGTTATTGTTTAACTAGCGATATGACATTGTTGGGACCATAGACGGGGTCGACCTCTGTGACAAGCAAACCACATAAAATGAAATTCTATACATATGAATCAAAAATGATGTATAATACGTGGTAGAATGTCACCAGATAATCCTTATTACTTTGTACCGAACTACAAAAAGCAGAGAAAGTATTTTTCTCTAGTTGATCATACCTGTAGATTCTAATGAAAAATGTATGTAGACTCTGGCAATCGTGTTACATACAGACATATCTTTTTCAAATTATATGCGAATTTTTCTACAGTGAATTTCCAGTTAATAAACAAATAAGTATGTAGGTTACTTTAAAATGTTTTTTAAACCGATTACTGCTTTGATAATGTTTTTCTGAATAATTAAATTCTCTTTAGTCCATTTATTAAGCCTTTATTCACTAAATATACAGGGTGCCCACCTAGTACCCGGAAGTTCAATATCTTGGTTGATAAGGGAGATAATTGATTTTTTTAATTTCATGTGTTTAGCTTTATGAATGCCGATTATACAGGATGTTCCATTTTCTCTCTACAGAAAGCAACTTTGTTTTTCTAAATACAAACCTACTTATATTTTTTATCATTTATTTTGAATCTACATGAAAAATAAAAGGGACTTTCTGTAGGTATTCATATGAAATAGTATGTATATAAAACAAATGAACTAAGCACTCTTGCTACAGTAAATTAACATATCTGACCATTTTAAGTACGGAGGTTAATTAAATCATTATAACTCATTCACCTTTCATTTTAGATATAGGAACACCTAATACACATTAAAAGAGAATATTTCGTAGAATTAGATTATCTAAAAAATATATACCTTTCCATGTAAAAAAATCTACTTTCCGAAGATTGAACTTATTTATAAGCAACTAAGTTTTAAACACCCTGTATAATGTTACAAAGAAGAACTTCAAAAGTTGTGTAACTACACAATATCAGCAGTGCGTATGCAAAATTTCATTCGTCTCTTTTACTCCTATGTGACGTAATATCACTATAAAGTAAGATCGGTATCTGTCACTTTTTTTCTTTAATTGCGAATAACTCTGAAGGAATGGTATTTAGATATAGGGTATGATACATTAAATATGTGTAAAATTTATCGTAGAAGCTGAATTTGTAATTTATTTTATAGCATGCTATTTAAAAAATCTAAGTTTATGCCCACTTCCGATTAACCGGAATTGATATTTATTCGAGAATATTTTTACGTGATAGTTCATATTCAATCACATCCAACTGTTTTAAAATTCCGTTCCGTTTGCATAATACTTTTAATAGGCCATTCTCACCAATCACCCTGTATACAATATTTCTATATATTTTGCAGTAATTCTTTGATTGTAGTAGGCTTGTTTCTACAAAAGCTGAAACATCTTTACATTATTATTTGTTGTGAAATCGTATTGAATGCAAATATTTTTGTAGGCGAGTCAGGTAATTGTTAAAAAACCCAGAAAAATGAAAGAGATTGTTCGAAATTTTCAGCGTTCTTTTCTCAGCATAACCGTATTTTGGAAATTTCTCGTCGCATTTCTTCAAATTTGCTATATTGTGATAAGCATCTACTTGAATATTTGGCATTTGAATGTTGTCTAACCTGAAATAATAATAATTATGAAGAGAAATACCGAATTCATGAACGAGATTGCCAATTACGTGAAATGCAAAGGAGTATCATTATGCTGAAACCAATGTCGATACTTAATATCTGGGGGACTATTTATTTGCAGCACATGTAATTAAATTGCGTTTGAAAAAATGTACCCAAACAGCACGTTGTCCATATATTCCAGAGTATATGTTCACTTTAAAACACTGTTGATTGTCCTGCAATAATCCGGGGTTTTCATATGCATAATTGTGATAATTGCGTTGGTCGGCACTTTGTGTATTACAAGAATCATTATTCAGCCGTGAATAAAACATTGGTAACAGAATTATTCTGCCCGCGGGTGTTCACAAAACCGCACTAATAAAACTTGTTATAAACTTGTTGGATTATTTTTTGAATAGTGAACACTTCTAACAATTTTTTTAATTGTATTTTTTAATTTTTGAAGAATTTTTTTTTTTATTGGAGTAAATTTCAAGTAATGCATAAATTCTCATTTTTTACCATAATACTGCGTTTTTTTACATAAAATGTTGAACCTAGATATAGGGAATGCTATAGCAAAATTGTGAAATATTTAATTCTACGGTTTAAAGGGTGGAGTTAATTATTTAAGACGAATTTTTGCGTACCAAATATATTCAAATATTTATATATTTACTGAAACAGGGAGTTTTTGCGTTCATGTTTGCATTCGATGTATTTGCTTTTTACGTCATTGGAGACGTCATTGTTGTAAAGTGTTTACTGAATTCTGCAAATATATCTGGGAGGTATTTGATGAGTGTTTGGTATTTTACAGGTTATGTGAGAAATACGTGAATAATGTCAATAATGTCTAATTCAAACGAAGAGCAAGTAAATACGACTATTGAGTATCGTTTAATTTATTTATTCATAAATCTTTTAGGTCTTATATAAGTGCAGTTATTGTCAGTGGGCATTTAACTCTTTTTGCATAAATTATGAAGAACATGAGTGCTTTAAGGACTTCAATAACGAAACTGAAGTTATTATTACTGATGAAAATAATTTTTTATCGCTCTCTGATAGCATGTTTAATGACATCGGTAATCCACGGCTTGGAGTTTACTGCTCTTCTATTTTTTCGTGTTAATACCGTAGTAGATTTTTCTTTTGCTAATTTGTATGTGTTGTCAATAAAATTGTATAATATATTGGCATCCGTGAACTCTGTCATGTTTAAGCCTGTAAGTGCATCCCGCATTAGAGTCTTCATTTTATTTTTATCCACTACTGTATTTGATCTTGGTCTGATTGATTGTGTATTTCCCGAACATACATTATGCACCGTCCCATATAATAAGTAGTGATCCGAAATTTTTGTTGCTATTATAGTACCGGAACATTGACTTGTAATACCCCTAAAGTAAATATGATCTATACAGGAACTTAATAATTCGTCATTTATGAATTCCTCTCTAGTATAACCGTTTATAATTCTGGATAATCCCGTACCCATTAAGATATTTTCATAATTTATTACCGTATCTGTATCCTTAGAAATATCGATGTTAATATCCTCCACTAACAGAAAATTTCAATTTGAATGTAATTGTAGAAAAATATCAAGTTCATCTAAAAATTGT
Organism: Holotrichia oblita; assembly: GCA_023690525.1. Taxonomy (NCBI): domain Eukaryota; kingdom Metazoa; phylum Arthropoda; class Insecta; order Coleoptera; family Scarabaeidae; genus Holotrichia; species Holotrichia oblita. Next base: position 81,590,946 of record CM043019.1, on the reverse strand, counting down.
TTTAAATTCGCGCTTGGAGGTCTATATATAACTAATAAAGGTATGGCACCCCTATTTGAGTTCACACTAAGTATTTTTTCGCGAGAGACCGTGTTATCAACAGTCTTCAGCGGTAACGTGACCGGAACGTTTTGGCGAGATATATTAGTCAGGGTAGTCACAGCTATGACGTCACAGTTTGTAACCGTTGAACAACGTTTGTTACCGTCCTCGAGAGGTATGTTATCAGCGGTATAACCTATAACCTAAAAGAAAACCAGATGAAAACGGCGGCTAGTGATGAAGCTAAACACAAAACAGTGCAAATAATATTGAACGATGGAGGTATAGATTATGTGGTGCAAACAGACATGAAAACGGCAGAAATGTTACTAAATGGTGATGATTAAGTAACATTAATAAACTTTAATTTTTATTTTCTACGATATGTTCTTTAGTTGCCGATGCATTGCTTGAATGAAACATGTATTATTATTATTATTTATCTAGTACTAAACAATAATTTTATCCTACTTTTGTTATACTTGTTGCTGTCAATTAAATCACGTACCAGTTTACAAACGTCAAAATGTTTTGAATTTTATGTTGTCTGTAACTGGGTAACCGTTCTCATTTTCGTGTCGAAATTTGTTTATTGGATACCGGTTGTAACTGGTGACGTCATAACTGCTACCGAGATCGGTTCAACGCTTACTCGCGAAAATATGCTTACTGAGGCAAATAGATTCACACGCGGTAAAGTTTGTATCTACAACAGTGTATGTCATAGTGTCCTTAATGTATATCATCAATCCCCCCCCTGATTTATTTTCTCTAAACTTACAATTCTTTCAAAGCCATTTATATCGTATAAGTGCTCACATTGTGAATATTCGAACTCAGTTAAATTTACTTCCGCCAAAACTAGTACATTTATCTTATCAAGACTGCATGAAACGTGTGTTGAATGTTGTTTCTTGAAGATACATGCCTTCCATTTTGGTCATTGCAACTTATTCAGGTGCAAATTGTTGTAGAGTGGTACATGGAGCTTTATAAAAGTTTACTGCCTTCGGGTACCTCATTTGTTCCCTGCAACAGGCTTAATTGCCAGATCAATATTATTTTTATCATACTGCTTTCTTAGATTTTTACAAATATGCGCTTTACTCCTTCGTGGTATTTTAAATTAAAGTTAATTTTAAATTTTTTTATTATTAACGTTAATTATGTTAGAATAAGGGTGTGAATATTATATGATGCTCTTCATACTTATAAACCGCCTCAATGACATTTTAGGTTAAATTTTGATATAAAATTTAAATTATGGTTATCACTTCTAAAAATGCAATTTACATAATATAGGTATACGTACAATATACTATACTTGTAATACATTTAATAAAAATATGTTTTAGGTTTACATATTTGCCAAAACTTTAGGAATTTTTCTTATCGTTTTTATGGTAGTGGAAAACTGTATATTTTCAACGAAAATAATACTTTTAGCTCCTGATATAACGCAATTTATTCCAGGTATAAAGGTTGTAATAAACATTTACTCATGTAAAATTACCTGGTTTTTGCTTCAATCAACTAATTTATACTGGAGTTTCTATCAATTTGCAGAAACAAGTTTCATGCTCCAGTAATAAAATATGTCCACCCTGCCAAATTACTACATACTACTACATACTAAAAGATTCTGCCATAACAATGTTAATAAACCATTTGCCATCGGGAAACAATAGAGTTTATTGATTGTTGATTGGAAGGTTTCAGTACGTATTTAATTTCAAAATTAAACATATAATTAAGTAATTGCGTGATAAAATAAGTAAAATAAAGGTCTTTTTATTCAGACAGTTTTATTATACAATGAATTAAAATAATAAGAAAAGAATCGTTTTCAGTAATGGATATAGTGCTATTTTGATAAACGAACTAGAGGTTAAATTAATATAAACGAATATATAACGACAAGAAATAGAACGTAGAGGTACAAAGAAATCACGCCTTTCATCTCCACCGTCGAATTATCGTGCTATTTATCGGTCAGAAATTGCCAGCTAAAATCTAACAGCCTAAATTCCGAAGATATCCGAACCGCCATTAGCGTCCTATGCCGGCAATAAACTTTGTAATAACTATACCCTGATCTACATTTACTAACAGTAAGTACTAAGCATCAACGTTTATAAATCAGCAGCTAATCTCAGAAGCACTGCTATAAATATTTGAACATATCTACGTTACTTAAGTAAAAGATATAATTAGGGTTGGGCGAAGTACCGATACATCGTCCATTCGCTGATACCTTGGATAACATCGGTATCGATACCTTGGAATCGATACATAGTAATCAGTACCTAGGTATCGATTCCCAAGTATCGATACGTGACGATTCCAGTACTCGAAATCGATACCGTACACGGAATCGATACATCGGTAAGTATCGATACCTCGATTGGTATCGATACCCGATATCAAAAATGTCGGTATCGCCCAGACCTAGTTACAATACATTAAAAAAGAGTAAAGTACTCCTTAAATTGACAATAAATATAAAAAAAAACACAAACAAGTTGTAAAGTATCGTAGTACAAAGTGTAGCCTAGTAATTGAATCTCTTAGGATACGTCGAAGAGGCCTTTATCGTCCGAAACACATAAAATCGGGAAAATAAAACTAAAGAAGAAAAGTTTTACTTTAAGTACCAGATATAGTGTAGACGAGTGCTTACGCCGCCCTATATGTACATACACTAAGTTCTTCACTGGATCTCTTGGTGCAGAAGTAGAACACTAAACACTTTAACCCACTGAACACCAAACAAGTTTTAACTAAAACACCGACGCGTTTCAACAGCAATGCTGTCATTAGGCGATAATAAAACTCTCAGTTTTATTATCGCCTTGATAATGACAGCATTGCTGTTGAAACGCGTTGGTGTTTTAGTTAAAACTTGTTTGGTGTTCAGTGGGTTAAAGTGTTTAGTGATGTACATACACTATCTTAAAGATTTGCAAGGCGTCGAGGGCGTCAATATTGTCCCCAAAATATAAAAAATGCATGAAATAAAATAATGGAAAAATGGTTTGACATTGCGTATCATGTAAGCAAGTTCGCAAGCCCTTCACGCTACCTAAATGACTTGCAAGCCGTCGATTTTTGTGTTCCGAGGACGATTTGTTTACACCATATGTGACACTAAAGTTGAAACCTTTTTTTCTGTCACTTGATTTAATGGATTTTTATATTTTGGAAACGATATGGACCCTCTTGACATATCCCACGAGATTCATACTACTTGGTTACACTGTATGCTGCGGTACCTTCACAACTTTTGTGTTTGTGTTTTTTTTTATATCTACCTACTTATTTTTAATTCAAAGGGTAGGTTACCTACTCTTTTCTTTTGAATGTATTATAACAATTTACTTAAGTAACGTAAACATATTCAAATAAGTATAGTACCTACGTCTAAAATTAACTGTTGATGCTAGGTAGTTATTTAATTTAGATGTTATAATTATTACGAAGTTTATTGCCGCCATACGACGCCTATGGTCATTCGGATATCTTCGAAATCTAGGCTGCTATACTTTGGCGCCCAATTTCACACCGGCCTGCTACTCTTGAGGATTTATTTCTTCAAAAGAAATCCTCTAACGAATCAGATGAAACTACGATTGCATTTTATTTTCTTTTTTTAGTCATTCTTGCATCAGTTCACGATAACTTATTTTGTTCTTTTTCTACCTATTACTTGAGTAATCGTTACCTAGGTATCTCCCCTTGTGTCGTTTTTCCTAAAAATAACTTTTCTTAAAGTAGATTTTTTATCTCAGTGACACATAAAAAATTATTACAAATTATAATAACATTGAACTTAATTATGTTTATGTGATAAATATTATTATAATTTATAAATAAAAATAAGTTTATATGTACTGTATTATTATATCTGTATTAATAAACATTCATGTAAGTCAGGATGGCCGAGTGGTCTAAGGCGCTGCGTTCAGGTCGCAGTCCACTCTGTGGGCGTGGGTTCGAATCCCACTTCTGACAGTTAGTTTTTTTATTTTATAAAAATATTAATTACTAATTAATAATACTAATTTTTAATAATAGAAATTATAAATGCATAATAATTTTACAAAACGTAAATAATGCTATCACAATGAAAGTCATAATTCTGTAAACAGAGAAAGATATATAGTTACGTTGTGTTGTACTCGTAGAACGTAGAATCTAAAATTCCTGCGAGAATATACAGATTGACCGGGCACGTATCTAGGAATAGAAAACGATCCAGTGAGTACGAGTGAGTAGAGCGTACATATGTGTGGATATTAAACAGACGAATGCGGCGATAGAACGATCACTTGCGTTGTTGCTAGTCACGCGCTCAAGGGATCGCCGCACTCGTCTGTTTAATATTAACACATATGTACGCTCTATTCACTCGTACTCATTAGATCGCTACCTATTCCTAGATAACTGCCCGGCTAACCTGTATAATATATTGAATAGATGAGAAATATGCATGACTGCAACTAAGGTAACAGATAGAGAGTAGCAACCAATGGTAGTAGGTATAAATTTCAATATTTATATATTAACGAAAGCATTAAACCGTGCGTCGTTTTATTTAATCAGATTTAGAATATATCTTATTACATCAAGGAAACCCATTACATTATTGTAAAACTGTGTGGTTATGCAAAGAAATTTATTTGTATATGCCTCCTGTCCATCAACATCTGTCACTATTGGAACCATATGTATGTCATATAAATTTAATGTGGCTCATTGCTAATGAACTGGATGAGAATAAAAAATATAAATAATGTTTGCCTTTCATCCAATGTTGTAAATATACGATTGTAATTCAGGATGTCGGATTTCTTCTTTCCGGCAGTCGCGGCAATCCCAGCGGTCGCCGAATATGTATACATATGGATAAAACGCTGATAAGGGTTTTGGCTCACAGTAACTGTTAAGCATCTATTTGGGAAGAATAATTTGCTACCAGTGCTTTTGAGTTGTGAGTGTTGAACGTATGTAAAAATAAGAAACAATAAATTCATATATAGTGGTACAAAGGGTTGTTTTCCATATTTGCTTCGCTGCAAAGGAAGCTCTAAATACACGAAGATTGGAACAATTCCTGATCTCATATCCAAACAGCTTCCATGCTCAATGTTTCTCCTGTATTTTATATGGCATTAAAATTAGTACATATTTGTATTTCAAGCAACTTGTTTTAAAATTGTGGTTATTTAAGAACTTTTTTAATGTTAGGTAAGTTTTGTAAAGTGCATATTAATCATTAAGCGTAATTTTGGTGTATTTGCAGAATTACAGACGATTATTGAGTTCACTGAATGAATATTGTTTAAGAAAACGTATCATTACAAGTTGCACACAGAGAAAAATGTTCTTGAATTAAGAAAATGTACTGTTTTACCCAAATATTTTTAATGCTGGAATATTTTTGATTTGGAATAAGTAAATGCGTTTAATACAATCCAGACTATATTTGTTGTAAAATATGTATTTGAGCTGAATAATTTCCCTATTTGTGAAATAGCTGAATTGCAGATTTTGAGCAGCTGTGTTCGAGATTATATGTGTTTATGAAGCGTTATACGTGCATTCGACTTCAATCTTTTTATCTACGTGCACCATTTTGCAAGAATTAGATACACATAAGTTTTTTATAGTTAAGGCGTGGACATTTGCAGTAATAACATGTAAGCATTTTTATGCAGTTGGCCATACTTACTAGCCACTGACTTGAAGTTGGTACAAAATGTCGATAGATCGAGATGATGTCGTTCTGTTTCTTGTAACGTTCTTAAATAAAGTATTTTTTTATATACCTATATACAGCACAAATCGTTTGATTACAACTTCAGGTGTGGGGTTCCACTGAGGTTTGAGAGTACCTAGATGGAAGTAAAAGTTTAGTAGGATAGCTACCGAAAGTGTGACGTTTGGAAGAGTAAAGGAAAAGTACGTGAGGTGCATAAACGAGTATAGAAAATGGCGGATGAGGAAGAGACTGGACAAAGCATTAATTTAAGTGAATTTGAAAAGTTTGAGACAGCTGAAGAGGCGGCTAATGGAAATCTGCATAAGCTCGTAGAAACGCTAGTTTCAGATAATAAAAAAGAGATGATTTGATGCTCAAAATTTTAAAACAATTGGCGGGAAATATAAACCTGAGTTCTGATAACTTACAACCAGCGGCAAATGTACGAGTAACAATGATGCCCGATTTATTTCGTACCATTGAATGTTTTGACGGTAATCATTTAAAAGCAAAGGAATGGCTAAGATGTTTGAATAGTGTTCAAGTATTGCACCAATTACCTGACAACTATATGTTGGAAACAGCACGAACAAGGCTTAAAGATGGTGCAAAGTTTTAGTATGAAACTAATGCAAAGTTAATTTCCAATTGGCATAATTTTAACTCTCAATTCGAGGCTACTTTTGTTATAGAAGAAAGTACTACAGCGAAATGGAAACGAATGGTTGAAAGAATTCAACGTAGAGGAGAAGAACTTGACGGATATTTTCATGAAAAGGTAAAGCTATGCTCAGATTTGAATTTACCTATTACAGATATAAAAGAACAGATATGAATTGGTTTACAAAATAAAAACTTATGCCATGTTATGATGGGTAAGGTGCATACAGATATAAATAGTTTATTACATGACTTAACTCAATATGATCGAATAGAGAAGGTACGGTTGCAACGGATCAACTCAACACGTGGAAGTGACATTGAAGCGTATACTAAAACCGCTGATAAACGATTACCATTAAAAAATGAAAAAGGTGAACTAAAATGTTTTAATTGTTCGAAATATGGACATATAACCGAAGAGAGCATTAGTATGTTTCAAATGCAAAGCAGAAGGACATATGTCAAGACAATGCACAAACGTGCCAAAGAAAGAGCTAATGAATGTCATCGAGAAGACCAGTACAACAGAGAATGTAAAAAAATATTTGAAAACTGTTTTAGTAAATGATGAGTATTCATGTGTCGGACTGTTTGATCCAGGAAGGGCTGTGTGCAATATCAGTTACAGCTGCATTGATGGCTGGACTTAAGGTTAGCAAGTTTCCTGAGTTGCGATTAGTTGGGTTTGGACAGTCAAGTGTAAGTGCAATTGGTGCGTGTGATGTTGCTTTAAGTATTGACAATGTGCGAGGTAATGTGGAACTTGTTGTTCCAGATACTGCTCAATCTTATGAACTTATTATTAGTAGAACATGGACTGAATTGCCACATGTTGTTTATACTAAGATAGGGAATAGTTTAACCATCAATAATTTAAATAACGAAAATATATCTGTTAATGAATTAATGTCAATTGAGGTTGATAATGAACAGAATTTAGATATAAGTATAGGTGACAATGTTAGTCCTAAGCAGAGGTTAGAATTTATAGATATGTTTACCACTTGTTATGTAGAACCTGTCCGTAACGTTTAACCTAAATTGCATTTTAGAGCTAGTATTAGAGTAAACACTAATCATGAAAACTTTTTCTACCGGCCTCGTAGGTTATCATATAGTGACAAGCAGATTGTTAATGACATTGTTAAAGATTTGTTACAGCGTGAAATTATTAGGAAGAGTTCTTCACCATTTGCATCCCCAATTGTGCTAGTAAACAAAAAAGATGGGCAGAAACGTTTATGCGTGGACTATAGGAATTTAAATAAGATAACCGTTAAGGATCGTTTTCCAATACCTTTGATCGATGACCAGCTGGATAACATGCAGGCCAAGTAGTGGTTTAGCAAACTGGACTTGAAAGATGCATTCCACAATATAAGGTTAGATGACCATTCGACACAGTTTACATCATTCGTAACTCTTCAAGGTCAGTATGAATATGTCAGATTACCATTTGGATTCTGTAATAGCCCGTCAATATTTACACGTTTCGTGGCTGAGTTATTTAAAGATTTAATAGATGAAGGAAAGGTATTGATTTATTTAGACGACATTATGGTAGCGACTCAGACCGTTGAAGAAAACATTGTTATTCTGAGAGAAATATTTCAAATTTTAGTAGATAACCGAGTAGACTTAAAACTGGAGAAATGTTGTTTTCTACAGTCAGAAATTACATACCTTGGCTACATAGTTAACGAATATGGAATAAGACCTAATTCCGAAAATCTTTCAGCAATAACCAAATACCCTGTACCAAAAAACGTAAAACAGGTTCACAATTTTCTTGGCCTTGCCAGTTATTTTCGCCGGTTTATCAAAGATTTTTCGACGCTAGCAAAACCATTATACGATCTATTGCGAAAAAACGCTATATTTGAGTTCGGAGAGGTACAATTGTCCATGGGGACACTAAAAGAGCGTTTGATAGATGCACCCGTTTTAGCGATTTATTCTGTCACGGCTGACACTGAACTACATTGCGATGCTAGTTCTCATGGGTATGGTGCAATATTATTGCAGCGTCAGGCCGATGGAAATTTCCACCCTGTTAGCTACTTTAGTAAGCGAACAACTGATTGTGAGTCAAAATTTCACAGCTATGAGTTAGAATGTTTAGCCATTGTAAATGCACTGAAACGATTTCAGATATAACTCAAAGGTATTAAAATTAATATTGTGACTGACTGTAACCGCATCAAACAAACTTTCTCCAAGAAGGACATTGTACCAAGAATTATGCGTTGGGTTTTATATTTACAAGATTTTGACCATTCACTCGAACATCGTCCAAATATTCGCATGGGTTATGTCGATGCTTTAAGTCGTCACGTAATGGTTTTGGAAGAAAACTCGTTAGAACAGAGTTTACAATATAAGCAGGATGCTGACATGGAAATACGAAATATTAGAGAGTTGCTGGAACATCAAGAGAGTCCATTATATGCCTTGGTCAATGGATTAGTGTACAGAAAACACGACGGTAATTTGTTATTTTTAGTACCAACGGTAATGGAGAACCAAATCATGCACAAATACCATGATGAAATGGGACACATTGGGGTAGACAAGGCCATGGAGTTGATTAAGCGCAGTTATTGGATTCCAAAGATGAAGGAACGAGTTAAACGTTATATTAGCAACTGCTTAAATTGCATTGTCTATTTTTCCAACAATAATCAGAAGCACGCTCTCTTGCATTCAATACCGAAGGGTGACACACCTTTCGATACAATACTTGTTGACCATGTTGGACCATATGAGAAGACGAAACATGGCAAAAAACACATCTTGGTTATAGTTGACGCCTTCACGAAGTTTACGAAACTATATCCTTGTAAATCCGTGGACACGAACGAAACAATTAAACACATTTCATCGTACTTTAGGAATTATAGCCAACCTAAGGTCGGCCGCAAATTGAGCGCAGGGCCGACGTAGCAGAGGGGCAGCAGAGACAAAGGAAATTTAGACAGAGGAGAGACATAGGACCTAGTGTCAGAGCCGTCACCGCAAATTGACCGTGCTCACTACGTGAATAGACGATGGACGTGGACGGTGCGCTAATTTTACTTCATCTCGAGCCCGAATCCGATGAATAATATACAGTGCTTGACGTCAATGTTATTAAGGCAGCGAAAAAGAGGGAAAACTCAGGAGTTTCTGAAAAACAGAGACAGTCATGGCGAGTTTACTATTTTGAGTGCGATTCCGGACGATATATTCAAAGATACATTTAGAGTAACTCGTCAACAATTTCATGAAATCCATGAAATCATGAAAGAAGGTATTACAGCGAAAGAATGTAACGCTCAGAAGCCAATTGGAAGTGAAGAGAAGCTAGCAGTATGTCTTAGGTAAGTACTCTTTTACTTTATATACAGTTTTATTTATGTATATATATATAAACACCAAAATGTAAAATTATAAAAAATATAAAACTAAACGAAACTAAACAATGAAAAAAGATAAAATTATCAAAATTATTGAATATTCTGTATATGTATTTTGTCTTTCATCCTGGTTAGTAAGGAGATGAATGCAAGATGTACTAAAAGATGATGGGGACAACCATGAGGACAGTAATGGTTGAACACTGGGAGTCTGTAGGTAAATATCGTCTTCGGCTTCTGTGACTGCAGCAAATAGTTTTCTTCTAATTTGCTGTTGATGTCTCATCGGCATAGCCTTCGTTAGATTATACATCGAAATAAAAAACTGATGTAAATCGTTTTCTTCAACAACATTCTTTTTCTTAAGCAATAATTCTCTCAGCTCATCTCATCTAGTTGCTCTGTCTTCAATTTTCTTGAAATTATCTTCAAGGACTTCATTTAAATTAATTTTTTTCTTTTTGGTAGATGGTGTAGATACGATTGTACTAGCTGATGTGTCAGGGACAGCTGGTTACATCATGGTCAACAGTGCTTATTTCTTGGTAAGGTGACAAGGAAACAGTATCGTCTACACTATTTGAAATGGTAGACCTATTCGCCATGAATGGTATAAGAAATTCCATCTGTTTCTGATATGTCCATGGCCTGATTACCGTTGCTGACGATCCACTTTTTCGTTTTCTTTGCCTACGTAGCGCATCACGGTGACAATCTCTCAGTTTTGCCCATTGGTCTTTGGCCTTCTTTCCTGTAAAATCAAAAATGGAAAAGGTAAAGTAATGCAATAACTTCCATTCTATTTGTTTTAGGTACTTGGCTACTGGGGATATGTTTAAAACAATAGCACTAAGCTACAGGATGGGAGAAAGAACAGTTTCGAACATTGTATCTGAGGTTTGCCGAGTAATATGGTCACAGTTGCAACCTGTCTTGGCGCCATTGATGGCAAACATGTAACTATTCGAAACCCACCTTTGGCCGGCTCTTCATTCTTCAATTACAAACAATATTTCTCCATAGTTTTAATGGAAGCGGTAGATGCTCAATATCGCTTTATTTTTGTGGATATTGGTTAAATGGTAAGATTCAGCGACGCAAATATTTTCCGCAACTCATCGTTTGGGAAACGTTTGTGCAACAGAACATTAAATTTACCTGTTCCGAAGCCATTACCGGACCAGCAATTAATCATCTCTTATATATTTGTTGCAGACGAGGCTTTTCCTTTGATGGAAAATGTGATGCGACCATATCCTAAGCCAAGTGTCACCAACAATTACCAAAACAAAGTGTTCAACTACAGATTATCTCGAGCTCGACAAACTGTGGAATGCGCGTTTGGGATCTTATCGGCAAGATTTCGTGTCTTCAAGCGCCCTTTTGAATGCAAGACAGTTGATAACATTGTTTTGGCTTGTTGTGCTCTACATAATTATTTAAGAACTCATAACCTACTATGTTCCGATGTAAATGAAGATGTCGATGCGATTGAGGCACCAACTGAAAATAATCAATTCCTTCCTATGACCAAAACTAACACAAGAAGTAGTAATGAGTCCATTGTTATACGCGAAAAGTTTAAGGATTTTTACAATTCCGCACAAGGTAGTGTTGACTGGCAACATACTGCAGTTGAAAGAGGGCACTTCTAATTCAGTTTTATATTTTTGACATACCCTGTATATTATTACAATACATCATGTAATTTTATTTGAAATAAAAAAATGACAACGTAAATACCTATATTTCATTTGTTATGCAGTACCATGTTTGAAATAGTTGGCTGATGATTAATTCACTAGTAAATTAAAAATGATTTCACTAGTGAAATAAAAGTTTTTAATTTACTATTGAAAAATAGACTGATTGTAAGAGTTAGTATGGAGTTAGTAATTTATAAAGTGAAAATTGACTAAAATAAATAATTGTATTTGTATTGATATTATAAAATAAATAAAATGCACCTACCGTTTTCTATGTTTACTTCCTTGGCGATTATCTCCCATATCTGATCTTTGTATTTAGTTTTCATGTAATCCGGGTGACTGGTATCGTACAACACCGGATAATTTTGGACTAAAGTAATTACATTTTCCATTTTTAAAATCACAGTAGTTGTAAACTCAACGACAGAGGACAGAGGAAACTGTGTGGCAAACACAACAGGTCGGAGGGTAAACAGAGGCTCTATCTCAGCTACGTCTGCGCTGGGTTCAATGTGCGCTTCTTCATAAAAACACGTACTCTACTGATTTTGCTCTGTTTCTGCTGCCCTCTGCTACGTCGGTCCTGCGCTCAATTTGCGGCCGGCCTAAAAGACTTATATCGGACAGAGGATCTGCCTTTACGGCTCGCATTTTCGAACAAGACTTGATCGATTGGAATGTAGAACATGTGCGTATTGCCACAGGAGCACCTCGCGCTAACGGTCAAGTTGAACGCATCAACCGTATAATTACCCCGATGTTAGCAAAGATGACCAACGACTTGGACACCTGGGATGATGTATTGGACGAGATAGAATTTAGTATTAACAACACTATAAACAAGTTCACGGGAGATACCTCCAGTAGGCTCCTCTTTGGTATAAATCAGCGCGGGAAAGCGAGTGATCTTTTAGCAGAGATACTTGAGGCAGAAGGCCGGAAAGATTTACCTCAACAGAGGGAAATTGCGGCGGAAAACATCAAAAGGTCACAAGAATATAGTGAAGAATATGTATTATAATAAAAATCATCGAAAGGCTCAAGGCTCTTGGCGTACGTAAGTACCGACTGTTCCAAAATTAATGTCGCTCCCAAGGCTAAACAAACTCATAAAAATGATGTTTCCCATAATCCAATACGATTTTTCGTTAGTGAGTACTAATCTTGTAAATGCGGTGCAAACCAAATATCGATTAAACTTCATGCATCTAATTTGCATTAGCAGTTATAACATGTTTTTCGGCACAGGGGATGACATTAATTTTGGAACAGACTGTACATGTACATATATAATCCAAAAAAATAAATACACTTCGGTGTCAAAAATGTTGCCTATCCTAGGTCATTACAACATCTCGTTCGCATATATTTGTGAAGATTATGAGTGCTGTCGAAGCCGCCCGGTGGCGCAACGGTGTTGCGGTAGGCCGCGATAGCCATACCTGGTGGATCGACTCCGCTTCCGGACGGCATATTTTTAAATAAAAATATGTTTAATTTAATTGGCATTTGGGAAAAATTGCATTATATACATGTACTTACATACGCCAAGAAAATAAATACACTTCGGTGTCGAAAATAAAAGTATGTACATATTTATTAATGGATTTATGTGAAGTGTATTTTAGCTCCATGGGAATTGGAGGAATAATTTCAACCAAACGTTGTACTTGAAGTAAACCCATTATATTCTTACATTAAAACAACGTTGTTTTGCGTCAGAACAATTTCCTTAGAAAATAATACTCTTCTGATAACACTATCTAGTTTTGCGGATATACAAATACGGGATTTTTTTGAACTGAAACAGTCTGTTTTAACTCAAGATAATATTTCTCTGCATGTGCTCAAACTTTAGAAGGTGCTGTGACTAGAAGTTAAGCACCGCTGCAAAAGTGCATAGTTAGTTTTTTTATGATTTAAATATACTGTTTCGTAAATGGCCACCACCGCATTCTCTTAATTGACTTGCAAATTTTTGCATAACATTTTAAAGAACGTGACGGGGGATACAGTATTGATTTCATTTTTAATGTTTAATTTCCTATATCTTAAATATATGGGTTTATTCACAAATATCTTAATCTTCAAATATCACAGAAAAATCCGTGGTTGGCAGATTTTGGGATCTTACCGGAATTGCACCATTTATTGAAATGAGTCCGTTTGGAAAAGATTCTCTTAAAAACCCATGCTTTTTCTCGCCGTATGCATTTGAACATACTGTGCAGCATTAGCTTCTAATCATTCTCTCCAAACAGTAAGGCCCAATTATTTGAATGGATGGCAATGAAATGGCATACTGTATAGTTGCAATGTAACGGTCGCTAATGAATTTCACGAGGATTGTCTTGAGCCCAATAACGGCAATTTTGCTTATTTACATTGCCGTTGATATAAAAATGTGCTTCGTCAGTTATGAAATGCAGACTTTCGATACTCTGGTTATTATCGTGAATCACACAACAAAATTCATGTCTATCTTGAGCACTTATTTCCTGAGCTACTTATAGATAAAAATTCATATGTTTTAATATTCTCCTCATTTTTCGATCACTCAAACCAAGAATAGGAACATGTTTAACTGTGGATCTATTCAAACTACCAATAACTCAATTTCTTACCCTTCCTTCGTTGCGTTCATTGCAAATAGTTTTTGGTCTTCAAGTCGATTTCATGTTTGCAATTGATCCCAGTTGCTTGCATTTCTGGCGCCAAGCCAAAATCGTGGTACGCTGACGACAGCGATAGATATTAAAATGAACTTGAAAGATTTTTGAATAGCGGTTACTGAATTAAATTGATTAAATTTCTTAATGGTGCGTTTACACTATTCAAGTGAATTGATCAAGTCAGTTGAATTCAAGCGAATTGAATATTTAAACCCTTCCAATGGAGGGGTTTAGAAAGCGATTTGAATATCTAGACCCCTCCCATGGAGGGGTTTAGAAAGCGAATTCAACTGACTTGATCAATTTACCTGAATAGTGTAAACGCACCATAATACAAAAGACACAATATTTTGTAGACTAGCGCTCCATTTTGACAACTGTTAACAATTGTAGGAATATTTTCAAATCATACCTTTGCACTTAAAACCATTTTCAATTTTTTTACGACAATGTTTATTAAATGTTATTAATAAACCTGAAATAATTAATTTCAAGTATAAATTATATATGTACAGTGATTTGCTTTAGTACTGACTCAAAGTGCCATAAAAATTTATAAATTTAACCCTTATATACTAAAGCACATTACTGTATCTACTATAGGCAACGAATAAGCGACTTGAGTAACGTAATTAAACAGAAAATTTCATTTCATCACTGATACGTTTTTTACAGTAATCCTTCAAATTAAATAGAATTTATACTTTCTCTCTATATGATGCTTATGCCCGTTTAGTTTTAGAGAATGAATCAATTAAGAACCCTGAATACTTTACTTTCAAAAATAAAATAAATATTTTTTATTAAATACGTTATTTAAATTACTTGTTAGTAGTCCACTAGTCTATATTGTATCTTTATTACGCTAATGATTTCATGTGCATATATTTATTCTTGTCAACAACTATCGCAACCAAAAATTGCCTTATTTAAAATTAGCCATTAACAATTAATAATAGGGCTTTAATAGTGTACCAAATTTGATTTTTTCAACAAGATCGTGTAACCAGCAGTTATTTTTTACGTATGTTGCATAGTTTTAGTGTCAAAGTGTCTTAGTACCTGTAAAGTAAAAATCTTGAAATTATTTTACGGTCTAACAAAACGCTTCTTTCTGCCTATGTTACGAAAATGACGTGAGTCCGGTTATTAATTAAATCAAAGAAAAGTAGTGCACGTTAGTTCTTCAAATAAAATGTTATTTTGATATAAAACACGGTTTACATACTACTGTAAATTGTTACAATTGTACCTACATTCCTACTGTATTTTTAAACTATGTAAAAGCATAAGAATGGTAGAACGGTACGAATGTGTTGACATGAGCAGAAGTTGCTTTTGCAAATCTTTGAAATATTTACAGCTTTAGTTTTTATCCAGTATTCATTCGAATCATGACGTGCGTAACATATGTATATATGTTGACAAAAAGCTAAAATAAAATTTTTCTTGCATTATGTAAGTCAAATAAATTTATTCTAGCATAGTACTATATGCCTACTGAAAAACAAGAATCAATTTTTTTCATATGCAAATCAAAACTGGCGAAAAATGTCTTTTGTAATTTAACATGCCCTGTAAAATCTAAGGTGCCTTATACCCAAAATTAACTGTTTTTGAGCTATTCAATTTTTTCAAAAATAGGACCAACTGCAACGTCATGTTAAAAATGTTGTATTTCTGGAACCATTGCAGGTAAATCTTTGATAATTGACATGGTACTAGCTGAAATACAATGCAACAAATCTACGTCTTCAAAATTATGTCTATGTATACAGAGTCGTCCAAAATTAACCTTCATTTTAAATATGTTCACATTGATAAAAGTCACTTTTTTTAATGGAACGCCTTATATGTTACTGCACTTTTGAATGCACTTAATAATTCTCCATCATTCCTTATCAGACATATTAGCTAGTATTTTTTATGATTTCCGAGTTATAAGTACTTTTCTTGTGAAAAATATGCCTTTTTCATGTAAGTATTTAAAATCTTAGTAATTGAATGTCAAAATAATTGATATTGTAATTATACTATAAACACACATAGTTTATATCTGTCAAGCAAAAGAACAAATGAAATACATTATACAAAAGAAACGCCATTTTAGATTTATTTTCCATTCATGTAGTAGAATTGTGAACTTAGATTTATGATGTTAATTAATTTGCTGGGATACAAAGCATAATTATGTGACATTGCGTTTCATACAACAGTTTAAAAAGTTGAGACTGCTACGCTCAATCATAAACATTCTATAGTATAAGACATAGGTGGTAGTAAAGGTAAAATCTTTCAAACTTGACTAGTTATTTTGTAGTAAAATTTATCTATAAACTTTTTTTAGAATTTCATAAAAACTACACTTTACAATTGTGTTTTAATTGAACATAGTAGTATAATAAATTATAAAAATTGTCTAGTAGTAGTAAAAACGCCTTATCTTTTCTTTCTATTTTACGTTAATCATATATTGAGTTAATTTTATTTCTACCATATACTACCGGTTATCGTGTTTCAAACGCCATCTTCAAGTAGGTAGGACAGACAACATAATGTACTCGTTCTCTTTTGCCAGCTTTCTTTTTAAGTTAATTCATTGTTTTGCCGCTGTTTTGTATTTATTACTAGATGTAGTTATAAACGAAATTAATTAGTGATTTGTTGTGAAACGTAGCTGTTGCTACGTCAAGTATTTTTAATGTAGTCTGTTTAAATTTATATAACTGTTTTGATTTAAAAGTTTGTATTTGCATAACAGCAGTAACTTTTTAGCAGACCATTTTTATTTTTATGTTATATATTTTTGTCTTATATACTATATACATATATCCGTGAAACACACATCATCTTTGAGACTATGTAATACACTTCAAGTATATTGCCAGAAAATTGTTATCTATTATAGTTTCCGAAATATTTATAAAATGTCAAAATAGCACAAATATTTGGAGGGTGTTATATCCCGAAGTCGGAACATCGACTGCTAAAAATGCAATATGGCCTAATGTAACGCCAATGTACTTTTTGAGTCTAATGCTTCATCAAAATTCGAATTTCTAAGTTGCCAGTGCGCTCTTTTGTGAATCTATCAAATGTCATAAAATAATACTCCATCATTTAAAAAAGTAAGGATACATTGTAAATATACATGTTTTAATGTAATGTATCTTTAATTCTTCCAAAAAATTATAATAGGCCGCTATGACAACAAAATCTTCCACGCAATATTTGTAAATATACGGCCAAGAAAAGGAATTGTGTCTAACAAAGTAATGTTTTATATTTATCCATTTTATGCCTTAATAATAAATAACAAAAAAAAAGAAAAGATTTAATTGCTATAAACACGATATATGCCGTTATCTTTACCTAGAGAACCAGATAAATTATTCTAATGTTTATGCCGACACTGGATGCTACACTGGATTTATACGAGAATTTTAAGGGCATTTGGATTTATACTAAAGATAAACTTATTGGTCGTTTATTTGACGTCTGCAAAAAGAATTGAATTAGAGAGGATAAATTATTAGTATTTTTTAAAGCCATATTATAAAATAAAAAATAGTGCTCAGTAAAAAGTTAATTTTTAATTTTGAAGCAGATATGATAACTATGTCAAGTAATTGCTATATACCTATATATGTACAGTACGGTCGACCGTCTTAGGGTCAGTCGATGTCATCCGAAAGCGTATGCAATAAATCACAGACGCGTTCAGTAGGAAACGTAATGACATGATGCAATGATATAAACTGCCATTCTTATGGAAATAAAAACAATTTTAAAAAATAAATATTCTCAAGCTGCCCTTAACAATATGATAATACTACTAAATATATTCCCTTCAAAAAGAAAAGTCCTTCCACAAATAATATAAATTGCTTTAAAAAAAGTCAGATTTATTGTTTAAAATATAAAAAAAACAAGGTTCTATGGAAGATAAAGAGAAACTTAAGACAATAAATTCTCAAAACGATCTCCAAGCTGAAATGAACAATTCAGAACAACAATATAGTAGTAGTATAGTAAATACATACAAAGGAGCGATACTGTCAATTTGACAGCAAGAAACTGAACCTGTCTGTGAACGCGTCTGTGGTGTTTTGCATACCCTTTCGGATGACATCGACTGACCCTAGGGCGGTCGACCGTACTGTATATATATACATATAAATTCATTATATTATCCTGGTAGATGGGATATATCTAATATTATTCTACAGAAAAGTGATGGATATATTATATATGAAACTTTTCGAATATTTCAATTAATTCTGGCTTATGCTTAATGTGATGTTGCTAATTCTACAACTACAGGTCAATGTAATAAACAATTTTTGTAGAAATAAAAGTAGTAGAATAAAAATAGTCAATTTCGACAGAAGTCAATATTTGTAAAATTAATCTCTCATATATACAGAGTGGTCAGATAAGAATGCAAAGTGCTGTATCTCTGAAACTATTCGTCGTAGAGACTTGCGGTAAAAAATTTTAACACTAAAGTGGTCAAAAGAAGGCCGTGGAAAGTATTTTCAGATTTCCAAGATGGTCGCCAGGGGGCGTAACCGGCATCTTAAACCTTTAAAGTAATTTTTTACTGAAATCCCCCCTGTAAATTTTACCAAAAAATATATGCTTTTTAAAGCTAAGCTTTACTAGAGTAATTTTCGTTTAACACTGTTTGACGTATCTATTAAAATAAAGTGGTGGGGGCTAATTAAATGCTTTTTTAAATAAACAGCTGTAACTCCTAAACGACTGAACTGATTTTAACAAACTTGATTTTATTGGAAAGAGCATTTATTGTTCCATCAAACCTATCTTACCTGTGATATGTCTATTTCTTAGTGATGCCGCTAGAGCGCGCTCTTTAATACAATAACAGAAAATTGCAAAATTCTCTAAAAATTAAATGCAAAGATGACTTTTTTCATAAAAATGTAGCGAATACCTAAATAGGCTGGTGAAAACCGTATTTCGATATCTTATTCGTAGCCTGAAATATCGCAGAAAGAAGATTTAGTTATCACGAAATTTTAAAAAGACGCTATTATACAGGTATTTACTGTTATTTATTTGTGTTTTTCAAGATTCAATTGCATAATTTATAATTTTTAAATAATAAAACTAAGAATAGTATCATCATACGAAATGGGGTTTCTTCTTACTATAGACGATTTATGGATTATTTGTTGAATATCCGATCGTACAGAAGGTTTAAAAGTGCAAATTAGCTATTCAAAATACAAGCATTTCTCATTAATTCAACTTTAAAAAGAAATAATTAGCAAATTATCTATCCTAGGTGCATCAAATGAGGTATCAATACAAATCGTAATGAAAGAGCTTTTCAAATAAGCTAAAAATATACAGGATGTTCCATTTAAAAATTTCGAGATTTCTTCGATTTTGCAAAATTGTGAACACCCTGTATAAAGCAAGCAGTTACAAAACTTATTTCACCTAGCCACGACAGTCCATACTAGTAGAAAATATTCTACTCTGTCGGTTTCATTTTATCTATTAATATACAGGGTATTCCGTTTAAAAAAATGCAACTTTAGTCTGGCATTTCTATCTGGAACACCCTGTATAAAACAAAATATTTTTAACACGTGCACTTGATTGTGCGGAGGAATATCCGGTGAGTAAATATTTCGCTAACTGTCAGATAAGCGTGTAATCTTCCGCTCCCGCTTCGTTGCCGGACCCTGTATAGAAGAATATCAAAACTAGAACAGTTTGGCCATACTGATGATTCTTGATGTCAGCGTCATACCACAAATTCTTTTAAACTAAACAAAAATTCTTAAATCTAAACTAAACAAACCTCAATTTACAAAATAAATTCATAAGTATATTATTATAATAAGCTTATTTTGTTTCTCCACTAAAAGTTTCTTGACCTTATGGTTATTTACTGTTACAACTACTTGATGCACACGTCCGCTTTGGTGCTTACCTTCAATATCTTGCGCTAAATCAATCACTTGGCATTATTTTCATTATTTCGTAGTCCGCGATATTTACCTTCCAATTTGTGACTTGTACCAGTTGTTCCATTGGACTGTGTTCGCACCATTACTCGGCAAGTTTGTTATAGTTGTATTCTCGAATTTCACGGTTCCATAAAGATGTATCTTTCGGATGTTGTAACAAACTTGACGTTTCGTTGATCATACTGTCAGCTTCTTCAGAAGTTCCTAAAGATTGATGTTGATGTCTTCTGCTCTTCGTTATGTACCCAGTCCCTGCTCCGCTCTAGTGATGCGTATCCGTTCCAGTTCGCTGAACCGTGTCCGTTATCGTCCTCTGATCCGCATTCGATGCTTCTCTTCGATTCGTGTTAGATGGTCTCGGATGCATCTTCGATGGTCCTTGCTGCTCCGCGCTCTCCAGCGCCAACTTCCATACCTTGCTTAATCTATATCCGTCTTCTCGGTTGAAGTTGTTCAGATTCTTCATTATCTCCAGGATTCTATCACTATCCGTGGGGAGCAGCGATTGCTTCTGGCTAGTATCTTCACGTCATTGTGGTCGATTACGTGACTACTTCCGGTGTAGTAGTGTTCAGCTACTGCAATTTTCCAGTACTTCCCTGTTCAACATCTCTGCGATGCTCTTTGACTTTGCACTGTATACTGGGTTCGGTTTGTCTAATATACGATTTTCCGCACTGGCGTTGAAGTTCGTAGATACCTTTAGCTTGTAGTCTTGGTATCGAGTCTTTGTTGGATGGAAGCAGTTCTTTTATTTTCTTGACTGTGCTGAAGCTGACGTTAACGTTCTTCTTCTCCAGGATTTTCTTCAGCCTGTCCGTGACACCAGCAATGTATGGCAGGTGTGCGTATCCTGCTGGCTTAATGATAATCTCCTGTTTCCGATACTTTCTTTCTAGATTAAATCGGACGCATCTATCTATAGCGTATATTTCCGCCTGATGCTAGGGAACTTCCCTAAACTTTCAGAGTACTTGGTTCTGGGCCCATATACTCCAATTCCAGTCCCTTCGGTTGTCCTAGAGGCACCATAATATGGCATTCTTGTTCAGTTCCTTTACGGTGTTTTGATTCCACTCGCTTCTGAAGCCTAGCCTTGTGGTAAAGTTTTTTCCGAGGCTGAATTTCTTCGACATCCCATCGCGGGGCATGTCCCACAATGGATCATCTCCTAGTAGGATTTTTGATTTCTGCCTGATGGGGCCTTCTCTCATCAGTCTGTATGTGGTTTGTCTAGCTCTCACTAAAATGTGAAGAGGTGTGAGATTTAGTACCACTTCTAAAGTGGCCGCAGGGAAGTGCTGGAAAATCTGGAACATCAGACTTTAGACAACTTCTGAAGAAGCTGAAACGTCAAGTATGTTACAACGACCACGGTAACACCCGAAAGATACATATTTATTGTTCTATTCTGTTCTGAATTCACCTACGGACTTTTCCTCCATTTCAACATTTCTAAGGGAATTCATATCGTTTATTTTTGCTGTCACAGGATTTTCAAGAACTTCGTTAACTTTATAAGTAAAAATAATCTCTCTATGTGACTTTTTGGTAATCTTCCATTCTCTAATTTAGTTCTTATAGCCATAATTTCTTTGCTTCAATTTACTCAGAAGTGTATCCCTAATACTAGCAATCCTTTAACTTCCACCTCGGTTCTTACATCCACTGGATTTAGACTTAAATTGTTTGCAACCACATTGCTGTTTGCTTTGTGGTATAAAATTATATAGTTAAATTCCGAAAGCCGAGCAAACCACCTTCCTATCCTAAGGCCAAAATCTCTTTTGTTAACTAGAAGTTTCAAACTATTGCAAACTATTACATATTGTCAAAGGTATTCATATAACATATATTCTAAATCGTTCTAATCCGAACACAATCGCAAGCACCTACAATTCACAGGAATTTGATTTCGTCTTTTGTCGTTTTGCGACTGTTGAAACATCAGTGTGTACTTCAATTCTCGCATTTAAATCGTCCAATACTAAAATGGGTTTTTCTATCAATTAATATTATCAAAAGTTTTTTTTTTGTGAAGTATTTCAATTAAACTTTGCTTTCTTTGCTAGCAAATTAGTCAATGACTGCATTATGATGCTTAAAGTTCTTATAGTCTGAAATAGTTTGTTAAATCGACAAAACTTCTTATAACTGTAAAAACGGAAAATTTAGTCACACACTTTAATTTCCCATTTCCGAATTGTCTCGACGCGCTTCATGAAGAAATAACATTTTAGAAAGTTGATTGCCAAATTCGTATCTCTTAAAACATCAAGAGCTTGTCTAAGCTTTAAGTAGTCTTCTTCTACGGTTTCAGACACAATCAGTATATCGTCTAAATACCCTAAGGCTACTAGCCGTAGCGATGGGGAGCAGCATTGATCAGCCTTTGAAAAGCAGATTCAGCGCTGCTAAAGCCAAAACTTACTCTTTTAAATTGATACTGTCCATCTGGCGTAATGAAATACTAATATTGCAATAGTACCCACTATACAAATTCAGCGTGGTGAAATATCTTTTATTTGTCAGCCAATTTAAGTTGTCTTCTGCTATTGCCAAAAGTTAATAGTCTTTATCTTTAGTTGTAAATTTATCTAATGCTCCAAATATGGGACTATCGTACTGTCATCTATCACGTCAGTTTCATTCAATTGTGCTACTATGTCTTTTACTTATTGTCGCTCATGATGCGATAGTCTAGATTTTATTTATATTTGTTCACTTCTCGAATAAACTATTCCTTCCCGCTGCATATCACACCCAGTGTTATCTTTTTACGAGTTCATACTTCTAATTTCTCTCCCCCTGAAATTTAAATATTGATAGCATAGGCTGACTTGCATGATCAGTGGATCACCACATATCTGGAGGCGTTTTCGAAAATGTAACCCGAACAACCCAATCCGATCGCTAATATCACGTGACAGATTACAGGTATTTTCGAACGTTAAGATC
Organism: Holotrichia oblita; assembly: GCA_023690525.1. Lineage (NCBI taxonomy): Eukaryota > Metazoa > Arthropoda > Insecta > Coleoptera > Scarabaeidae > Holotrichia > Holotrichia oblita. The sequence goes on along the minus strand of CM043019.1, from coordinate 81,567,741 downwards.
ACAACACAGATTGCTATACGCTACATAACCTAAAAGTGTTGTATGGTGTGGTATCGTTTTATCTCAAATTGTATTAATTTATGTCGACAAAGTAGAATGGCAATGATAGACAATTTTGGATTTTGGTTATAGATGGTTTATAGCTCACAGTCACTTTTGCCGATCCGTCTCCAACTATATCAGCTGTGTTTACATCGTGTATATAAACAAACGATTCCTACGATATCCACCAATATCTACATTGCGCATGCGGATCCTTACTTACCCTGCTCCGCTAGCAGGGTAATTTTACAGTGATCTGGATTACTGATCGATTCACATTTTCAAACAAGGTTACACTTACCGGATTACATAAACGAACGGCTAGATCGCTATCTGACGTAACCCGATCACATTTTCGAAAACGCCTTGGGAATAGCATGTTGACTCTCACGTAGACCTTCTACACATAATTCATACCATATTATCAAATATTTGTGCCCTGTAGATGGGCAAGACTTTTTTCTTTTTTAAACTTAAGTTGGCAGTATAAGTTTAGTACGACTATTTTCTATTTTCCAATTTTACACCATTTCTTAAGCATGATTCGATAATGAAAACATTATAATATATTGTAAACATTTTTGAGTGTCAACAATCCAATATAGTGCCCATAATGATAGATGTACTTTATTTATCATTACCAACATATTTTTAAGAAATAGTTTCATGGCTTGCTGTAAGGTCCATTTATTTGATCATATAGTAAGTAGTTTAGCAAAATAGTTTGGACAGTCACATGTCCTAACTAAAGAACTATTTGGTATAATAGTTTCTTCCCAAGGTCGCAATGCTATTTTATCAGTCCGTTCCGTCGCCATTTGTCATCTTAGCTTCATAATATTCTCTTCTTAGTTCCTTTGACCTGCTACTTATCACAATCTTGTAATTCTCAATGAATAAGTAAAGGTACAATTTCATATTGGTCCGGCACCACATGTATTTTTGTTTTTACTAAATCATTAAGTATAGTTATGTCTGCAGTAAATAATGCTGAGGTTTGACTTTACTTTTATTTCTATTTATGCAAGCATTTTTTAAATACTTTGAGTGTGTATTGTTGAGATTTTATATTACAAACGACAGTACTCAAAACATTTCCTTCATTGCTTGTTCCTGACTTCTTTTTCGGAAGACAGTTCCTCGTCTAGTGCATTTGCATTTAAAGCACATTATTGTCTTACTTTTCGTTTCTATTTTTGAGTCACTACATGTTTGGACTTAAAAAAATGTAAGAAAAACTAGCAGCAAAAAAAACGTCAGTTAAGGTTTGATGTAATTCATAACCTTAAAAAAAATTTCTAGTACATTTTCTTACTTTTTCTAAATTAAAACTAGGTATGTCTGTAATTCGGTAAAAGATAACAATTGCTACTGTAATTTCCTTTTATCACTCATTTTTGTAATTTTTAAGAAATCTTTATTAGAAATTTCAAAAAAAAATTATTGCCGGCCATTACAACTGGCCACGCAACCTTAAGTGACACCATTAGTGTAATAATACAAAATATTGAAATAAAGATATGTGTAGCTATAACTTTAATTGTTGTATTCGTAAAACGTTGCTATTACTGAATTGGAATAATCTCTAGCTCATTTCCGTATGTCATTTTAAAATAACTAATATAACTAATATTAGCCTGGCGATTTCTAATTTTATACATTCTAATACAACTTGAAGATTGTCAAGTTAATATGAGCTATTGTAATTAAATTTTCTTAAAAGTTTCTTAAAGTAGTATCCGACAATATTTTGACACTGTCTTAAGTTCAAATTCTGTTTTACAAGTTTAAGCCAACATTTTTAATCGACATATAAAATATTAACTTGCACTCGTTAACCACTTGAAACTAAAAAACACACCAAACAAGATTACTCACGATTCGCGCACAACTAGCATTTTTATAAGCAAGAAAAAGCAAGTTTCTTGAACATATAAACTTATTTCCATAAATTATTTATTGCGGATAAGAATTTGAGTATAAACTAAGAAAATCAGTTTATTTCTAACAATATACTTATATACAGTTGAATATAAAAAATAAAATCCAACTTCACTTGAAGGTATTCTTTAATTGTATGGCAATTTCGTTACATACTGCGTAACATCTCCAGCATGACTTTAGCATGAGCAAGTTAGTCTTGTTGAAAATTTTACGCAGTATGTAACGAAATGACTATGGTCTTCAGCAAGACTAACTTGGTCATGCTGAAGTCATGCTGAAGATGTTACGCAGTATGTAACGAAATGGCCATACAACTAAAGCATACGTTCAAGTGAAGTTGGGTTTTATTTTTTATATTCAACTGTATGTTAGATACTTCACTAGCTCATCAATCTATACAGGGTGTCCCAAGTTGAGTGGCGTATTAGAATATTTCCTAAAGTACACCAAAGAGAGCGCTGAAAATTTGGTTGCCTTGGTTTCCGGCCATGCTCTTTTTAAATAAAATAATTTTAAAGATGGCCGACTTCCGGTTACAACGGAAATCGATAGGAACTTCGTTATTTTAAATGAAACACCCCATATATTAGTGGATTTTTGGATTTTACGCAAAATTTTAGGCCAACTTTCTTAAATAAACCTTATGTCTAAAATGCACCGTTTTTGAATAATTCCACTTTTTTTTAATAATTCGACAAATCATTGCTGGGCGTCATTCGGCCTCTCTCAGACAACGTTTGACTTACAGCCTTCAAAATTTTTATGATGAGTACTAAGGTCTAATTGTAAATCGTTGTTGGAAAAAAAGTCTAATATCTTACACAGGATGTTCAAAATACACTTGCCAATGTAGACAAATTCATACCTTGGGAAGTCGCTTATTTCAAATAGGACACCCTGTATTTTACTAGGCCAATAGTTGGGACTTTTTATTCCCTTTTGATCTGTATTTACATTCCCTATACCTAGCTCTTAAGGTTTTTGAGTTATTTATGATTTTTATAAAACAGACTGAGATTTGAAAAAAAACAAAGTTGCCATGAATCATAAAATGACATTTCCAATAAAACAAATACTCTAAAACTAATCTGATAATTACGAAGAGTGTTATTGTTAAGTTAATAGTTGTTCCTTTAATTTGTTTTTACTGTTTGATTACAATACACTGAGTAATAATAATACAAATAATAATAATAATAATAACCATAATGGATAATTACAATTATTCAAACGAAGACATTTTAAATTTGTTTTTTATTCATGGACAGTGTAACAGAATGGCTGCTCGAACATGCAGAAACTTTAATGAAACTTACCCTCAACTACCACCGATGACAGAAAATAAATTGAGAAGGTATTTGGCCAATTTTCTAACAACTGGTAGCGTTAAAATAAAGAAAGCTACATCTGCTCCGGTTACTGGGAATGAAGATAATGAAGTTTCGGTTTTGGCTTATTTTGAAGCGTTTCCACGAGCGTCAACCAGAGCCGCTGAACACGATTTAGGCATTCCACGCTCTTCCATACACAGGATTATGAGAAACCATAAGCTACACAATTTCAAATTTGTAACTGTGCATGCACTACAACCTACAGACAGATTACTTCGAGTGCAGTTGTGTGAAATGCTTATGGTGGCCCAGCAAGAAGACGTAAATTTTTTACAAAAGATAATTTGGACAGACGAATCCAAATTTTCTCACGAAGGTGTGTTCAACAGGCATAATTCCCATTTTTGGTCCCACGAAAATCCCCACGTAATTAGGGAAAGAGGATTCCAAAATAAATTTAGTTTTAACGTTTTTTCTTGTTTGATGGGCAACAAATGTTGTTATTTTATTTACGACGACAATCTAAATTCAGAAATGTACATAGAAATTTTGCGGACGGTTGTAACGGAGTTCTTAGACAGCTTACCGCTAAATGTCTACAGAAATTGCTGGTATCAGCTTGATGGAGCTCCGGCACATAGTTGTAATGCGGTAAGGCAGTGCATCACTGAACTTTTTGAAGATCGCTGGATAGGACGTGGTGGGCCTTGGGCGTGGCCACCGAGATCGCCCGATCTCACGCCAATGGACTTTTATCTGTGGGGAAAAATAAAAAATGAAGTCTATTTCGACCCTGTTAATAGCAGGGCAGAGCTTGAAAATAGAGTGCGCAATTGCTTTGGGACTTTACAGGGAAACGAAATTTTACGCGCTACAACAGATGGTGTAATGGGTCGCTTAAACCACTGCCTAGATCTAAATGGAGATCATATTGAACGATTTAACTAAGGTTTCTGTTTTCGTCTACTTGTAAATGGTATATGTACCATGCTGTTTTTACCCATTTGTTGCTTCAGTATCGTATTTGCTTTCTAATTTGACATTAAAAATAATAGTCTTCCTCATACCTGTTTTTATTATTTATGCCTACTTTAGTGTCACTCCGAAAGGTGTAAATCCAACAGTTATACATGACAACTACTGATAAACAGTATTAAATTAGCTTTAGTGAAATAGTTCCCTCTAAATGTCATTTTATAATTCATGGCAACTTTTTTTTTTTCAAATCTCAGTCTGTTTTATAAAAATTATAAATAACTCAAAAACCTTAAGAGTTAGGTATAGGGAATGTAAATACAGATCAAAAGAGAATAAAAAGTCCTAACTATTGGCCCAATAAAATACAGGGTGTTCCATTTGAAATAAGCGACTTCCCAAGGTACGAAGTTGTCTACATTGGCAAGTGTATTTTGAACATCCTGTGTAAGATATTAGACTTTTTTTCCAACAACGCTTTACAGTTAGACCTTAGTACTCATCATAAAAATTTTGAAGGCTGTAAGTCAAACGTTGTCTGAGAGAGGCCGAATGACGCCCAGCAATGATTTGTCGAATTATTAAAAAAAAAGTGGAATTATTCAGAAACGGTGCATTTTAGACATAAGGTTTATTTAAGAAAGTTAGCCTAAAATTTTGCGTAAAATCCAAAAATCCACTAATATATGGGGTGTTTCATTTAAAATAACGAAGTTCCTATCGATTTCCGTTATAACCGGAAGTCGGCCATCTTTAAAATTATTTTATTTAAAAAGAGCATGGCCGGAAACCAAGGCAACCAAATTTTCAGCGCTCTCTTTGGTGTACTTTAGGAAATATTCTAATACGCCACTCAAAACTACACCGCAAGAGTTGCAGTGATAGCCAGACAAGTAATACAGCTTACGGAGTCACTGCAACTAAGCACCCACTACACATTAAAAAAAAAAAAAAAAAAAAACTTGGGACACCCTGTATATAAGGCATTCCTAAAAATACTCAAAATATTAAAGAAAAAATAATATATTATAGTTTTAAAGTATTTGTTGCTTAAATGGAATGAATATACAATGTGTAAAATACAAATGGAATAAATTTATTATTTCGGTTACTGTACGTAAATCCCGGAACACGTCAAATTTAAAATTTTAGCACCAATTAAGATAGAATAAAATAAAATCGCGTTGTTATCGAAATTCGCTATAATATATACGCAAAAAATGAAATGCAAAATGTAAAAAAAGTAAAACACCAAGAAGAACTATGAATGTCAATGAAGTAGATGTTCAAAATGTTCTGTTTGATGTTTTACATTTTTCTTTACATTTTCCATATTACATTTTATTTTTTGAGTATATTGTAGCAAACTTCGATAACAACATGATTTCATTTTATTCTATCTTAATTGTTACAAAAAACTTAAAAACGATCACATTTTTGAATACAGAATAAAGGGACCTTTCAAACGATATATCACAAGCTTATACTTCCCACTTATAAAAATGGGGTTGTACCTCTCATTCGAAGGGGGTGAAGGTAGCGATCGCATTTTCACGTTGAAGAATGTCAATTTATAACTTAAATTTTACGCGTTTCGGGATTTTCTATAAATAATGTACAGTAACCGAAATAACGAATTTATTCCATTTGGCTTTTTACACACTGTATGTAAAATCATGTAGTACTCGTACTGTAACAATTATGCACTTCAATCTTGCCCTTGTATTATATATGAGAGGAGTCGAAAGCATGTTCTTTAGATCGTGGGTTAGTGCGTTGTTGCTGTATTTAAATTAGAGCGAACGAATTCGGTTTTTAAAGCTCGCACAATTTAAAAGAAAGAAGAACAATGTTCGTTCAATTATAATGTGCAGAAAACAGTGAAATGAGCGAATTCCTACGAAATAATTCGTTCGGTTGCTCGTTTATATTCGCTCTAATTTAAATGCAGCTTTATTCAACACTGCTTTATTAGACGAAGTATGTTACAGAGTTTTTTTACTATATATGTATACATGTAAGTTATTTTATCTAACAGTTTTAGAATTGACAGAAGAAGAATTACATAGTCATATCAAATCTAAAGGGCCATGGACAAATTTTGTAGATGACATTAATGACGCGCTTAAAGCTTTGTGTCCCCTTCCATCTTAATTCTATCACTCAGTGGGAACAGCTTCAATAAACTTAATTTTTATGTTGATACTAAAAATTAGCATGTTCTGCAGATTACGCTGCAGTTTTATATTTATTGTTTTTACTAAATCTAAATTTAGTATCTTATTATACTTTATTCTAGTTTTAGAACGTAGATATATCGTAATGAATGATAGAAGAAGTAGCGCAAGCTTAACAAAGCAAAGTAAAAACAAATTGTATTTTTTTAAAGCCTCTAACATATCAAGAACAAGTATAATTGATTGTAAAATATTACACGGCCAAGAAAATTATAAGCAAAACTTATTCATTGTCATCTATCGTAACCTTCAAAAAATATTTCAAAAGTGTAGAAAATGAGTATCAATCAAGTAAGTATAATTATTGCGTATTTTAAGTAAATGTAAGATATATGTATATACAGTTGCAGGTTCTTTTTTGTGGAAAATGCAAAATGCTCTATGGACGAAATAGCAAGTATATTTGCAAGGCCGTTTGGTTCTGTATACGATTTCCTTTATTAAATGTTACCCATCACCTTGAGCCATTGAGCTAGTACACTAAGGAGACGCTATGAAGCATATTTCCTGTATGTTCAAAACGGCGCACTGGGCGGGGCTTAAGTGGTGTACCAATATGGCTGCCTCACCAGGTCCGGACTACTGAAAATTGTAAGTATAATCTTAAGCCTCCACTTAACAGATGGTTTTATTTAAGATTAATTACGTCATCCCACGTCTATTAGACCCAAGGCCCATAAATGTCATAATTTGACAATATAAACGCTCAATATGTAATAGTTTATTTATGTACCTACATACAGGCGCACCAATTGAAATTTTCCAATTACGGCCCCGCACATTGTTTTTATGTCAAACACTGACCTATGAAATGTTATTTTCGAAGAATTCTTCTTGTTAACGCTGTTTTTACTCTTGCAACTAGATAGAGCACAAGAAACCATTATGTCTTGTAGTAGTTTGCTATATCATCTAACTGTAAGAACTGAAATAATCAAATAATACAACCATACATGACATATACACTAGAATCTACGTATTTGACGTAAAGTAGTGTACCAATATGGCCGACCTGCACCGTTTTAGCCACGTCTCCCTACTTATTCTATCTCAATGCCTTGCGCATTTCTCCTCATAATTATTGGTGAAACCCAATATTTATGTTTGCGCTTTGATTTTGTTTTCTTATGTTTTAAATATAAATATGCAATCATACAAGTTTTTCGTAAACTAACATCCATATTTTAGGGTTATGTTGGATTTGTATTGTAAACGTCAAAACGGCAAAATGTATGTGTCCCTTTTTAACCTGTTCTCTTCCTTTTCTAAACGACGTTCAAACTTCAACACAACTCAACTCAAATGCTGCGCTGCAAATATTTACCCCTCTTCAACAATGGTTCAAAATTAACCAATCACGTTACACGACGGATAGACGGACGACGCAAGACGGATGTATGGAAACGCGGCTTTACTGAAGGTTGTATGGTCAGTGGTAATGGCCGGCAATGATAATTTTTTTAAATTTCGATTGAAGATTTTTAAAAAATTACAAAAGTGACTGATAATAGTAAATTATAGGAGCAATTTTTAGCTTTCACCGAATTACTGATATATTTCTAATTTCGAAAAAGTAAGAAAATGTGCTAGAAAAAAACTTTAAGGTTAAGAATTGCATCGAACCTGAACTGAAGTTTTTTTGTGCTAGTTTTCTTACATTTTTTAAATTTCAGATATGTTATTACCTCAATAACATCATGAAATCATGATACAGTAATTTTCTTTTATCAATAATTTTTGTAACTTTTGCAGTACATATATGGAGAAAATTTCGCACCATTCCCCACTGGCGTAACCTTAGTGAACACATTAAGTTAAAAATGTAGTTTCTTGTTTTATTAGTTTAGTTAGTAGTTTTATTAGTAGTTAGTGTTTATTTGTTTGTACTAAAAATTTGACCGCATTTCAACGGAAAAGATATTGCTTTCCTCTAAAGAAATTATTTAGTATTGTAATTTCAAGATTTATATTTAATTGACACAGAGTGTTAGTATTTTTAAGAAAGATCACTGGTTGGTCTTGGATAAGCAATTGTTTTCTTTGTAGTTGTGTCAAGGAATCATGAAGAATATATTTTCTTGCGTATATATGCCTTGCCTATTTATTTCACCCAAGTAATTATCTCTTTAAGTAATCCTTTTTCTGTGTGTTTATAGTCCAATATCCCACTATAGAAATTATTAACGTTTTCTTAGTCAATGCTAAAGAAAAACCGCTTTTAAATAAAAGTATTTAATAAAAAATGAACATTATAACCAATCTGGCATCTTGCACTCTTTACTGTTTTTCTCAATTGCCATGTTCCTACTGTTATTGTAATTACAAATTCAGACAATTCTAACCTTACATCATATGTACTATGGCGGAATTTACAATTGAGAATATTTTCACTGCAATTCGACTCTAACAGACTGATATCTGTAAGCAAAAATGAACCTTCTAGTCGAATCAATAGACGTATTGAAATACATTGAATACAATCGAGACGCTTATACAAACAGATTTACGTCGCATCTGTTATCGTATTAGAGGTTAAAATCTTTACTGAATTTTAGTTTGTAGGATGTTTTATTGATTGTGTTCACGTTTTCCAATTATATATATCTCCATTATATTGTATTATTTGTATGTTTCATGTCTGTTATATTTGTAATGGAAAGTATTTATTACTTTTATATACACCCATACATACATATGTATATGTATTTAATAACTAGATTAAAATTGTAAAAGATATACGAAACATGTATCAAAACAAACTATACAGGGTGAATTGGAAGGACGAAAAGAAAAGTTATTATTTACTGACAATAATATTGCCGTACCTACTTCAATATGTATAGAGAAAGCGATGAAATGTATAATAATTATATCCTTACCTGAAAATCAAACGTAGAAAAATTCGTATAGAAAGCACATCTCAACGTAATGTATTTACATTACATTCTTTGTAATTATTTCTCCATATCAACATACATATGTATGTATGTCTTTAAATGGTTATTTCTGTAAATACGAGTAAACTGAAAAAGTATAAAATTTAATAATGTAATTTCTAGTCTTTATGCCTAGTATATAACTGAAGAAATATATGCATAGAGCTTAATTATTAATTCTTATTAAATTGCAATTAAAGCAGACATATTTTATGGTCATTCAAATTGGTTTGGCATAGTTTATTACAAAACTAGTTGACAAAATAAATTAAATTTCTGTTATCTCAAACAAAAGTTTATTTATAGCTCCTAAGAATTATCAAAATCAGTGTGAATCACCAACTATACATACGAAATTTTAAGCAGGGTTAGCATGTTCAGCAATTTTTAGTTTCAATAGGCACGTGTTTATTTTTTGATGAGAGTTCCATTATTGTCTACCTTTTTTATGTGTTTCCAAAGCGATCTTCTTCTTATTACTATTATTCCTAATTATATGCAAAGAATAGGATTTTGTTGTATATTTAGGTAATAATATTTGTTAGCTAGGTATGCAATCGTTACATTTAAAAAGAATCGCAAACTAGACAACGTCATTATAAAGATCCTAAACAACGCTTTTTACTCTTTTAAACGCATATAGTTTCTGCTAGCACTATATCTCTGGCATAACTTTTCTATTATTTTATTTATCGAAAAATAAATACTTATTTACTAGAAGGTAAAACAAGTATGTATATAAATAAAACATTATGAGATAGTCGAATATTAGAGAACTGTTTGCAAAACAAAATTTATTAAATATAAAACTCTTTCTTAATACCATTGTGTCAGCGGTTCTTTTGTATTCATCATATTTCAATACCCTATTCATAAATGATACGTTCAATTTCGTTTACAGCTTGGCGAAGTTTTAGAGTCGAGTTGCAGTGAAAATATTCTCAATTATAAATTCCGCCATAGTACATATAGAAAAAGAGAAAAATTGTCAGACATATGCGTATCAGCAAAACCTTTACAAAAAATATATTGATATCTGGACAATTAAATTTACTTTTATATTTAGATATATTAAATTTACATTTACAGTTAGCGTTTTAATATTGTTTGTGAGATTGTAAATAGAATCCTTTATATGTAGAAATGATTTCTTTGTTTTTAAATATTTTTATTGATAGACATATTTTAATATTATTTGATAGGTACCTACTTATTAAATGTCAATATCGTCCACTGACGAAATATTTTTTACGAAAACTCAGACGCTTTTCTTTAGTGTAGCTTTTCTTCTGTGAATAAAGTGTTGATGATTTCAAAAATGTTAAATTAAAACAGGTTGGTATTCTCTATTTTATTATCTACATATTTATAAATATACTTTATAACTAAAATTTAAACAGGTACGAATTCTAATCACTTAACACTCATGATGTAAAACTAAATCAAACAAGTGTTTTTTTTTGGTATTTTCAATTCCATAGTTATCGAGATACATTAAAAGCTGAAATAAGCTAAATAACGCAACAAAATATTTTTCTTTGGAAGTTATGAAGTATTATACCTATAAACTAAGCTGTACGAACACGCAGGAATCAATAGTAACCCATCACAAATTAGAACATAACGGAAAGAAGCTATCCGTATTTATGTTTAGTATTTCTATAACACAAGAACAAAGGGATATGCGGATGGATGATTGGAGTAGATGACGTTGTAAAATCAGGAGTGTAAGGAACAGCGTTTGCGACCTTAACCAAGGACGTTGTTGAACACAAGGATGGGTAGAGGCGAGGGTAGGTCCGACAGTCATGCGTCTCTTGCAATCAATGATGCAGTAGCAAAAGCAGCAAGGGTAGCGTCGGGGGCGTCGGCAGCCAGGTCAATGTCATTGTCGAGTCTAGCCAGGGCCATTGCCAAATATTTCAGTCTCGCGATGAAGTAGATTACATATAGGCCGAGGTCACAGACGCACATATCAAAACCCTTCCATTATACATATTATATTAGATATTATCCTTACATTACTATTTCAAAAGAACCATAAATAACAAACAATACTACACTATTACAAAAAAATCAATAACAGCGCTTTCTGTAGCTATGAATAAAATTATTTATCTTTTAATTCCTGATTTATTTCCACTTAGAGGTCAATAAAACAATAAATAATTAAATACCAATTTATTCCATAACATATAATAATATGTTTTCGTTAAATAACTTCTTCGGTGGAAGAAATTGACATTTAATATATTAGTAATTTGTCAATTTCTTCCACCGAAGAAGTTATTTAACGAAAACATATTATTATATGTTATGGAATAAATTGGTATTTAATTATTTATTGTTTTATTGACCTCTAAGTGGAAATAAATCAGGAATTAAAAGATAAGTACATAAAGGTCAAAAAATACATATATTAATAAAATTATTCTATTTTGTCAACAAAAGTTTGCGGTTTAATTTATGTCGTGATTGATAATCTATTATAAATATTCCATAATATTCATGTATTATGAAAAATTGATATTTCTAGCTTCTCCCAATTTTAGTGTATATTATTATTTATTATATATTTTCAAAGATATAAAAGTCTTGTGTAATATTTCCAAATCAAATACAAATTAATTAAATTCAAATTCGCAGCAGTAAAATTTCCACTTAATTATTAATTCATAAATATTATTAATTAATACGTGGGATTGTTACAGTCAAATGTAGAGTTTACATTTTGATATATTTTCAACAAATCAAGTAAATGGGCAGAGTCAAATTAAATTTAAGTAGTTTTTATATGATTCATTAAAATAAAATTTTTGCCACGTTAATTACTGATACAAATACCAAAGCAAAATCATCTCAAGTTAGAGAATTATTCTAAAAACAAAACTAACCTATCAAAAAAGTTAAATGAATCAAATTTTACTAGTTTATGAGCATCCAAAGAGAATTTACATTATTATAAGTTATATGTTAAAAATTGTGGAATAACATTTACAAGCCCTGTCTCAGAGAAATTGGCTTAGTTGAGCCAAGTAACAAAAATAAAATTTTAAAGAAATTTATCATGTAGTTGGAAAAATTTTTAAAATTAACACATTTCTTTGATTACATAGAAAGTATTTATTCATTTTTGATATTTTTGAAAATTTATTATTATTATTATGGGTCATAATTAAAATTTTACTGGCATTTTATTGGCATTATATTCCTAAAGATTATTATTGACAGAATAGTTTCTTTTTTTGTAAACCGATTTGATGGCTTATCAATTCAATAACATAATCTGTGCTTGAGTATTGCTAAGACAAGCATCAAATACCTCTAATCCTACGCTATTACTTCCAAAAAATGGGCAAGAAATAAACGTAGATAATGTAACATGTTTTAATGTGTATTTATCCTGTACTAGTATCCAATAATTTTGATTGATGAAATAACACATAAATCATAACAATACATACAGTGTGGTCATAAAGTTTGGAACCAAGCTTATAACCGCATTATTTTACATTTTTAGGAAAAACGCTCGGACAGGTAGATTTTCTTTTTTAAAACGCCATCTTTTGACACACAATTTTTTTCTATGACGTCATTGGTTTTTAGAGTGATGACGTCATCAACCGTTTTTTAAATGGCAACCATATTATTTTTTTATCGTTTTTGGTGATATTTTCCCAAATTACGAGGATGGTGATGTACCCCATCCAAATATTTGGTTTCAACAAGATGGGGCACCTCCCCATTATGGTGTAGAGGTTCGCCACTATCTTGACGAAATATTTCCTAATAAATGGATTGGATGGAGAGGCGCCTTAGAATGGCCACCTCGTTCTCCTGACCTGACTCCGTTAGACTTTTTTTGTGGGGTTATTTGAAATCGAAAGGGTATTTTAACAAACCGAGCAATTTAGAAGATTTAAAACAACGAATTCGCGTAGAAATTACACAAATATCCCCAGACATAATTGAGGCGAGTATACGAAGTGTTTACACTCGGCTGGGACAGTGTCAGTTGGTTGGTGGAGTCCATTTTGAAAATTTACGTTAACTGTTGCAATAAATTTAAGTTCAGATGTATTTTTTTAATTTAATTTTAATTTTGTACAAAAATAAAATTTTCTTATTTTTTTTCTAAATTTATATTATTTAAAAAAATTGTGATGCAACATACCAATTGTTTTATATCACTATTTGCAAGATATAAAGATCTACCAAAAACGATAAAAAAATAATATGGTTGCCATTTAAAAAAAGGGTTAATGACGTCATCAATCTAAAAACCAATAACGTCATAGAAAAAAATTGTATGTCAAAAGATGGCGTTTTAAAAAAGAAAATTTACCTGTCCGAGCGTTTTTCCTAAAAATGTAAAATAATGCGGTTATAAGCTTGGTTCCAAACTTTATGACCACACTGTATATTAAAAAGAATTCTAACATTATGAGCGCATACATTAGATAGATTAGTAGAACTTTGTGTATGGTGACAGTTGGTCGCAGTTTAAATTTCGACCAATTACCAGTGCTACCAAATAATCAGTAACTGTTTGCTTCTGGCGAATGCTGCCTATATTTTGTTTTTAAAATCTATAAATAAGCCGCTATAATACGATAAAATTTAATTGAAAAGCGGGATGACTAAAATGATATACAGATGGTGTAACCAAGATGGACGATTATAATTAAACCATTACCATCCAAAACTTCACAAGTGAATAGTAACTGTCATTCCTAACAAAACGTTAGCTTTTGTATTTGTAATTCAGTCTTGATTTGTTATTAATTTTGCAATAGAAATGACTTTAAGTACAGAAGAATTGCTTACACTATAGTATAGTATATTAGTATGTAGTAGTAGTATAGTATAGTAGTATATAGTGTTTCTACTGGGCAAATGTCAATTGATATCGTGGTAATCCTTGAATATCAAAATAATTGATATTTATGTATACTATAAATATATAGTTCATATCTGTTAAGCAGAGTGGCGAATAAAATAAAGTAATTGGAACGATATTTGTATTTATGTATTTTACATTCTTGGAAGGTACAATAGAATTGTGGATAAGACCACTATTTAACAACAGATATTTAAATTTATGCCAAGTGGTATACAAAAATTTGAACATAAAAACTTAAACAAGAAAGTTAAATAATAGAGCATTGGGAAGGAACGAGTTATAAACATAAATTTGGATATCTGTTTTTTAACATTCTAGTTTTTCTTATGCCAAGATTTTTATACTTATTTTTTATAACTTCTGTTGTAATTTGTAAATACAATTATTATTTATCTACTAGCGAAGTATGATTGTAACACTAAAACTAGACGGGGTGAAAAAATTTGGCCTTTGGTTATGCTTTCCGTTAAATTTTTACAATTTATTCAAAAAAAAATTAAAATTGTCAGCTGGTGTAATTGTCTAACTATACAATCATTTTTTGTTAAATTTACAGACTTTATTTGGTTAGATTTAGACAAAAAGTTTATACCTAACTGACCACATGCATACGTATGATAATTTTGTGCAAACTATGCAAACCTTTTTACTGTGTACTTTTAGTCCATGCGACGGATGCGTTACTATTTGGAGTCGGTAATATATCACATAGTACAGATGAAAATATATACTCGTAATAGTGTTTGTTTCACGTGTTATTTCGACGGCTAGATAAAACCATATTCAAATTGACGAAAAAGCCACAGCAATTTTGTATTTTAGAGAAATTTTTGCAATATTGTTACGGAAGACATTTGAATTACAGATCATAAATCATTAATGGGAATATTACATACAGAGAAGCATTTATCATCTACAAGTACTGTAAGACTTCATTATGCTAACCTTATCGCTGGATTCAAGTAGTAAATTCAATATGGAGACATTAAGCTCCATAGGAATCCATTTTATTTCTCAAGCTTTCACATGAGAAATGTGAATATTATTGACAATTCAACGGGAGATTCTATTTTTTTTTAATTAGTTAGAAATAATGTCCGTTACTAAAATACATACAAATATATACTAATTCTCAGAGTATTTAAATTATAAAAGCACTACGAACAGGAACGAAATTATCAAATGAAGATACTAAAAAATTTAATATAGAAAATGGATATAGTATCAACGGCAGTATTTAAAATCAAAAATACTTAAAGAGCTACATGTAAAGCATACGGAAATAGTTAATATATAACTAGTAATAGCAATAATATAGCTAATGCGGGAAATAAACCTGTTTGCATGACTGTAAATCGGCAAAGGTCTTACACTCAACGTTGGCTAGTACATACATAATTAAATAATTGGTATATGTGTCAAGTGAGCCTTCACTATGGGACCGTAACCATATTAGGTTTGAAATACGAGCGAAACTAACACATCAAGAGGATAGAGTATCTCACTAGACAAATTGCTTAACGTATAGGGAACATCTAAAAATGCAAATGATTGATCCTTAGTAGTCCAACAGAGATGCAGGCGGTTTGGTCACTCACAGAGAAATCGCTTGGTGAAACAAGGAACTCGAAACAGTTATGGTGCAACCTAGAAAAATTTGTAATAGGGCAAAATTTACTTGAAACTGGAACAGTTGCAGAGTATCACTAACTAAATACAACACAGAACCAAGGAAGGAAAACACAAGGAGATGGAAAAATTTCTGCAAACGAGTCACTGAACTACTTACGACTGTACGGTTTCATAAAGTCCTACTAAAATAGAGCAAATGGAATCTGTGATCTAAGTACTCTATAAATATTCCAGGTGATGAATACTCCCGTGAACTACATAGGAGAAATCTTTTTTTGTTCCCTTCAAAATGAAACAGAAACCTGTCTGGTAAGATATTCACTTCTTATAAGATCCAATGGGCTATAAAATCGTTTAAACCATAGATATCTCCAGGTGAAGGTGGAAACTTCTCTGCCCTACTGCAGCAGGGCCTGGAGGACATTCTGCCGACTATTTAGAACTAGTTTCTACCTAAGTTATATTCTTCATCTCTGGGGACAAATTATTTCTAAGGCTACCTAATAAACGTACACATTAGAAGGTGAATTCTTACCGAGAAAGACAAACACTCTATCGTAAGCAGTTTCCCAAGTAGCAAATTTTGGTGTAAATACGGTTGTAACACCGTGATACAATTTAGTTGTGCAAGGAGTTTGGTTACAATTTGGTGTAAAAGTCGTTGCGCACACCTCTCACGCACGTGCCAACAACTGTATTAGCTACAGTAGTTTGTAACCGGTCACATTTATCCGTATTTGACATTTTTCCCAAAGCAGTACACAATACGTTGCAGACACGGTATTTGCCTACGTTAGTATAACTGATACTTTCCCTAAACGTTGTTATTGTTACGTAGTATCAACTATATTCAGACGTTTATATTTATACGTGATGGTAACTGGGTTGGGACCTGTACGCATTTGTAAAATAATTATTTGAAGATTCGTACGTTTCCACATCCACGGAATTACTGGTTTAACCTTTTATTGTTGTACTGTTCTGCTATACATACCTGTATATTTAACTTGAACTAATCAAACGCACTTAAAACAGCTATACCTAAACTAAAAGAAAACATTTTGAAGCCTATATATAGACATAGATCTATATTTCAGTTTTCATCTCTTTGAACTACATACAACATAAAGACTAGAATAAACCGAGATATAAAACACTTAGACATTATATATAAAGGTATACAGGATATAACTGCCCGCAGAATTAATTCGTTTCCAGATTCTAGAAATGATTATCACATTGGGAAATCACTGACCATAGCATAAACAACAATTAGAAACAGAGGTACACTTTAAACACATGCTAAGCATATCCAAGTACTAAATGTGACCAAATAATCAATTCATTGATACTTTTAGCAGACGGATGCGTGTATGTAGTACCTAGAGAATTTTATTTAAACTTGGTAACTAAACAGCAGTTTTCACTCGTGTCGATGAACGATGACAGGTTAGGTTAGGTGCACCAACTGGCATCAACTGCGACATGTGGTCTCAAAAACTGTATACCATTGAGCTAGTATACTAAGGAGCTAGTATACTAAGGAGACGCTATGAAGCATATTTCCTGTCTGTTCAAAACGGCGCACTGGGCGGGGCTTAAATGGTGTACCAATATGGCTGCCTCACCAGGTCCGGACTACTTAAACTTGTAAGTATAATCTTAAGCCTCCACTTAACAGATGGTTTTATTTAAGATTAATTACGTCATCCCACACCTAGTAGGCTCAAGGCCCATAAATGTCATAATTTGACAATAGCCCTTTTCCTTTGCTAAAAAGTATAGCACGGTGCAGCACTGAATTACACTTTACACCAGATTTTCGTTCCTTTGCACGGTGTAAACAAAAGCAGTGCTGCACCAGGATTGTTTATCTGCACCAGGGTAATAGCTGGTGTAAATTACACTATTTTAGATGTCAAGCATATGTCAAAGTGATTAATGAAGGTACTTTTATCCATACCGTTTACTTTATACTACGAATGTTATTTATTGGAATTTGTGCAGTATAATTGATAAAGTAACGTTAAGTATTTATGAAACGTATGCAAAGGAGAGGCAAAAAGAGGTTATGTATTAAATATAAAGTAAAAAATTGTTTTTAAGTTAAATTACAGACGCCATTATTATTGCAATTTTTGATAGTTCAAATGCAATTTCTTTAAAAATGCCATCGAATAAGGTTATTAGTATTATTAGGAATAAAGTATGATTTGTAAATAAATTAGTGAAAAATATCTTTGACGTTTAGTCCAAATTGAGGCATTTTCATGCTTTCAACGTAGATATAATTTATAATAATGGGAATTGACAGTTCTTTTTATAAATATATGCAAAGAGACTGCCAAAGGAGTTTATCTTAACTAAATTTGTTTAACACTGCAAGCTGCAAGTCGTAGTAAATAGAAAGAGAATAATATTGCGGGTCTGTAGCAACAATGTTCACATTATATAATATAGATTTGGAGGTCACTTTTATAAAGGATTAGTTAGTAACCATATAATGCCTGAATTCAGAAAGTGCTATTCGGTTTTTGTTAAGTCAGATTATGATGAGTTGATGGTTGAGGTTATGTTATAAATTCATCTACACTTAATTCGTTCCTTTGTATTTTTGGCTTCGTTGCAGCACTGTAAAAATTGTAGTGTAAATTGCACTACACTGAAAAGCAAAGGAAAAGGCCTATTATAAACGTTCATATGTAATAGTTTATTTATGTACCTACATACAGGCGCACCAATTGAAATTTTCCAATTACGGCCCTGCACATTGTTTGTAAGTCAAACACTGACCTATGAAATGTTATTTTCGACGAACTCTTCTTGTTAATTATGTCTTGGAGTAGTTTGCTATATCATATAACTGTAAGAACTGACATAATCAAATAATACAACCATATATGACATATACACTAGAATCTACGTATTTGACGTAAAGTGGTGTACCAATATGGCCGACCTGAGCCGTTTTAGCCACGTGATAGCGTCTCCCTACTTATTCTATCTCAATGGTGTATACACTCACGGCGCATTCTTGGGATCATTTATTCAGAATCAGTACCTACTCTAGAGCAAGAACTGCTAGGACTAATCATCACGTAACTTATAAGAAGCCTTATTCAGTATTATTTACGCGACTGAATTACAACCGCAGTTACAAAATTAACCCATTTGCTATACAAAAAGGGAAATAAGTTACTCGTTGGTTAAAAAATTACTAAAATTACACCGGTTACGAATGACACTCATTTGATCCTAATATGATAGCAGGAATGTAGATTTCCTATGACCTGAGTTACCATATTCATTACAATATTACCGTACAAGAACGTTAGAAAATTAACTTCCGTCGCATTGTAACTTCAATCACAAATTGGTACTTGGGAATTGCTTATTAAACGGTAAAATTCACAGAAACTGATTAGTAAGATTAAAATTCCATTTGTGGACAAGAAAATTGCTCTGTGTGCATTTATTAACATAGAGAGTTTGATAACACTCAAACAAATGAAGGAGAGAACATAGGCATTGAATCTTCCGTCGTTAGATAGATCGAATCATATCTGCAAACACAATATAGGAAGTTTTGGGAACCGGAAAATTCCCCGATAACATACCACGCAAGTAATCGAAAAGATTCAAAAGAATATCAATCTCTTTATATAAAATATAAGTCACGTATTGCACCTACAGCGGTGAGATCATTTTAAGATCAGCATTAGATCAATTCTAAGATTTTCGCTAGAATATAGGTTTTGCTTAGTTAAGGTATTTTTATAATATAAAAACCGTGTAATTAGAAATTAAGATCAATCGGGGAATTTTCCAATCGTTGAATTGTTTGTCGGGAAATTTTCCTGTCGGGGAATTGTTTGTCGGTGAATTGTAATCGGGAAATTTTTTGTCGGTGAATTATTTTCGGGGAATTTTGCTAGCTCCGGAAATTTTACCCCAAAACTAATAGTAGTCATGAAGGAAATATCCATTCATGGCTACTAGGGAAGGGTAAAGGTACTCTTACTTTTACTTACTATGATCACTGAATATAGGCAAAATCCTCGATAAACTATCAAGCCTTGATATTGAGCATACCACAAATACTTCTAAAAACTATTGGGATGTGTGAAAATAATTCAAAACCAAACAACCTTGGCAGCGTATTCATTGACGATGATAATCCTTACATTTTTACACAACCCCCTAAAAATTTAATGTTTGGGCGGGAATACTTGGTTATGCTATGGCCAGACCTTTATTTATAAACAGAACACTGAATGGTACTATCTACTTCAAGTTGCTGAAGAATTCTATGGATATACTTCCATGCGAACTATTTTTCCAATAAAATAGAGCACCGAGAAATTATTACATTAACGTTCAGAATTGACTCAATCTGAAATTTCTGAGCCATTTAATTGGTAGCCGTGGCCCACTAGAATGGATATCATAGGGATTATCTGAAATCTCTAGTCTTCCAAACATCACCACTAAATTTAGCGGAATTACAACAACAGTTAGTTAACGAACACAAAAGAATAGCTAGAGAAATATTGCAACAAGTGAGGAAGGATCTCGAAACCCGCCTTTACGTCTATATAAAGACTAACGGTGGTCACTTTAAGCAATTTTCATTTTTTAAATTTCCACCACCAGAAAATAAAAATAATGTTCAAAGCATTTGCAGTTTTATTTGACTGCGATGAGTTTGCTTTATATCTTCTTACACTCAACTGTATTGTACGTCATTCGCGTCCTATTTTGCAAAAATCATCAACTTAAAAAAAATTGGTACTGCTGGATTATTGATAAAATTACCTTACTACAAGGTTGATGATTCACCCTGTAATATTTATGTATCAGATAAATGTGCAAAGTTAATGTTATATGAAATTTAATTTCTACGTTGCTATTAGATATTTGTTTAGAATTAGCAACAATGTGTTATTTGCACGTGCACATACAGTTGCGGACCTATACGGGAAGGGTAGGTAACTGTTCGAACCGTACTCTGTCACAAATTCACCATATTGACGAAAAACATACATCGCTGAATTACTGATAAAATTACATTTTCGAGATGGGATATTGTCAGATTTACATGGGTTGCTTCGTTGTAAAGAGGAGGTGAGTGAGACACACATATATTAATAATCTGTGAAATAATAAGTAGTACCCATTACAGAGAAAAAACAGACCGGTCAAAACTACTCCTCGGTGTCTTGTGTCCAAACGTTATAAGAAACCTATCAGTAACAAACAAAAATCAAAATAAAAAAATTAAAAAAATATTCCTTATAATTTGTATTCTAGTGATAAAACACTAAACACTTTAACCCACTAATGATAATACTAGTGATAACTAAAGCTGGAAATGATATTCAAATTATTTGAATAGTCATTATTAAAAAATTTAATAATGTTCAAATAAATTATTCAAATAATTAACTATTCATTGAATATTACTTGTTTGAATCGAATGTAATATTTGACTATTCAAATATCCAAATATTGAAAACTCCCACTCTAGTTTGTAATATATTGAGAGATTACATAACAATTTAATTTGTTTAGACTTTGTTATATCATTTACAACAGAGAAAAAGATACATATTTACTTAATACCAATACAACTCAATTATGAGCTCTAAAATGTAATTGTACAATGATCTCCTAAACGGATTCCATACATTGGTTTCTTTCGAAGAAACTGACAAACTGTTATACAATTTTAACCCATCTACAAAAACATTTTTAGATGTTTGAGTTCTATTGTACCTGGTGATATATAAATCACCTGCACCGCGTGTGTCATACATATGTATTTGACTAATAGCTACAAACCTCTTTCTAATATACATACACCGTGTCCGTATGTTTGAAGCTGACGTCTGTCAAATGTATGTATCTGTGCTTAAAGTTTACCACCCTGAGAATAATGTCAGTTGGTTTATTCCGCTATGGCCATAGTCTCATAGGTACCATATATTGTGGACTTTTATGAATAAATAATAAACTTCTATATATTATTCTTTGTCTCACATTCATTAAATTATAAGTTTTTGACATCAATGAAATAGGAGTATATCTATTACATTTCAGAATAACACGTATTGCTCTATTTTGAATTCGTTGAAATTGCTGTAATTCACCTTTATTAAGGTTGAACAAGATAGAAGTGCAATATTGAAAATATGGTGCAATCATCGCCTTTTATATATACATATATCAATTACTTAATATGAATAGATACATTTTTTCCCTACTCTACATAAACAACCTACTTTTTGTGATAGGTACTTTGTTAAGAACATACTTCGTATGTTCCTTAAACATCAAATTCTTATATATTAGTTACACCTAAATATTTAATACTCTCTACTTTTACTAAGTCAACATTATTAATTTTTACACTAATCTTGTTTGTATTTAACAAATTAAGTTTGTATACACTACCTATTACCATAAATTTACACTTGTTTAAATTCACACTCGACTATTATTATATAGCCGTACACTAATGACATAGCCATATTAACCATTAAATTTAGACATGGACTATTTACAGTTTTTGGTAGGGGGTTTAATGTGCTTTGATGTATGATAGATAAATACAGGATGTTTCGTTGAAGTCAAACGAGTTATGTTTGAAAAAATATAAAATACGAACTGTTTCGGTAAACAACATGTAGCGAATATCAAAGTGCTCTACCGATTTATTAAATCCACGATATGTCACAATACTTTGTTACAAATGTGAATATTTTCAGTGGTACAGTTTCCGTGTTTTTAGTTTTTCGGAAAGGTCTAGATTTTCGTAAAATTCAAATTTTCTCTAAATTATATAAATGTAAGGAACTATGTATGAAGAAAGCACGCAGAATTTGAAAATGGCGTATAATACAAGGTGTTCCATTAAAATAATCCAACTTTGATATGTTGTAATTTTTTGAATTACCGTGCATAATTGCAACTAATTTTAAAATGTGCTACTTAACGTCCTGTATGAAATCTCAAACTGATATCTTTTAGGGTTTAGGCATAAGAGACCGAAGTAATACACGTGACTCAGCCTGTACATACATACATATATTCCCTTGCAACAGAAATTGACATTTCGTGTTCTTTTCATTGTCGTCTTATATTTTGAGCTATGCAGGGCGAGTTCTTCTGAAAAATCACTCCGTATATCTTCAGCCCAAGAACTACATATTTTATAGCTTACAATGAACACGATTTAACTCAAACGATTATTCAAATTAATACATATCTTTTCGGCATATTAGTAAACATTGCATATGTTTATCATATGCAATGGCAAGTCATATTTCGAGCGTTAGCGAGTTCGCGGTCTAGCTATACGTATGATAGCACCCTTGAATTGCAAATAAGTATGCAGTCGTATCGTATATAAATATGCCATGGTCTGCGAGCTTACTCAACTGTCCAATGGTGAATACAGTGTGTAATTTTTTCTTATAATTCAAATAAAATCCAAAAATGCATGCGTAAGCCGCTGGCATGTGTAGCGAATTAGCCAAGTTTACATATTACTTTATACTCGTAATAAAATTGCAGCAATTAGGAGATGGAAAGGAAAAAAGCGTATTGTTATTATTATTTTGTTTGTTGTTAATGACTTGCATCTCTTGACCAGTATGTAATTTAACGGGTAGACACTTTTACCTGTATTTGCAGCAAAAATAAGATGTTTTCCTCGAGCTTCTTGCTATATATTTCACAAGGCTACAATATATCAAAACTATGAACTAAAACTATTTTTGGCTATATTGGATAATACTGTGTTGTCGTTTGTTTTTAATAGCCACCAGTTGGATCAGTTAACTTTGGTTACAGTGACTTTTATTTATGTCATTTAAGATTAAAATTTGAACTGGTTTAAATAAACAAATATTTAAAGTAAGTATTAAAATAAGACGAACCTAAGTACACGCGGCATTAGCTTCGGAAAATAACTGAAGCTAATTAATAAAATTTTCAACATACTTTCAACATAAGTGCGAATATTAATAGTAGCATATTATATATTATAGCATCTTATTAGTCTTATTAATTTGCATTATTCAATCCAAATAATGGGCTATAAAAAGCTTCCTATTGGGAGGAAATAATAAACGTGATTTTAGATGATGTAGATATTAAAGTTGATTTTATAGTAGTCTGTGTGTCTAAAACTAAATCTTATACTCCACAACAACTGATAAGATATGAGTCGATTTGGTTAAAAAATATTATTGCCTTCATCCAAACCAAGTTTCATAGAAACGCTTTTTTCGACATTACAGAAATCTTTTCTGTGTAAAACTCTAAGTGGTATTAATATGAAAAAAATACCAAAAAATATTGCAACTTCCTTAAAAGTATCTAATCCACAGCTCACTGGTCACTGTTTTAATAATTCAAGTGTAATGAACTTAGCTAACAGCGAATATGGTCACCAAAGTATATTTTTCGTTAATATTTGGCTGGGTATAATAAACCATAGGGTTGTTGGATCAATTTACTTACCGAATCGTCTAGATGTTATATGTTTCAGAACAAACTATTGTTGAGACACCACTGAACATACGACGTAATATTTACATGCATGATGGAGCCTCTACACAATCTACTCTTAATATAATAGACTAGTTGGACGAACAGTTCCCAAACATATTGTACATATTGGTCGTAATATCCCATATTATGGATTGCGAAATTCTCCAATCTCAATCAATTGTTTGAGGTTTCGTTAAAGGAGAAGTATATACTATAACTATATTTGACATAGATATTATACACAATTGAGTAATTTTATTTTTTGCAGTTGGTAAGAAAATTATAGTGCGCTAAAATACAGTTTACTTTCCCGAAAAAGAAAAATATGTATAGGTACACTATAATTATAATAATAATTTTTAATAATAATAATAATAATTTTATTATAGCTTTTGACGTGCAAAGGCACGTATCAGCCTTGTCATTTCATACAAATACATAATACAAATAGTCTTCACAATATAAAATATAGTAATACATAAATTCGCTAAAAGTGGGGAACAAGGTATAGTTTTACATTAAATTTATTGTTTACCTATAAAACATGCACATCATTAAAAATTCGTTGACAGAATAATAGCCACCACAAACAAAATATTCCTTGACGGCTGTTTTAAATTTATTGTTGGATAATGTCTCCCTTATCTCAACGGGTAGTTTATTAGAAATCTTAACGCAATTATAATATGGAGACTTTTCGTATGTCTGAGAGCTGTGCGGAGGTATGCTGAGAGAACACCCGTTACGAGTGTTATACGTCTTATTATAGTCCGCGTTTTTTACAAATTGAGATTGATTTTGTTTAGCAAAAATAACACATTCATACATGTAAAGTGACGGCAGTGTCAGTATTTTATTCTCAATGAAGAATCTCGAGATTTTAAAGAAAAAATAATGCGCATAACTCTCTTCTGGAGAATGAACAACCTTTTCGTATGACTGGAACGTCCCCACATAATTATGCCATATCGAAGTCTAGACTCAATACAAGCCCGATAAAAGGTGATTAGTACTGGAACATCGACATTCTGCCGTAACATTCGCACGGCGTATGCTAAAGAGTTGAGAGCTTTACTTATAATATCAATGTGACATTCCCAGGATAAATGTTTGTCCAAAGTTAATCCGAGAAACTTGCCAGAGTTATATTCCGGTATTGCAGCGCCATCAATATGAATTAAAACTGAACGATCGGACCGTTTATGTGGATCAAAAACCATTACCTTAGATTTGGATTTATTTAATTGCAAAGCAATTGAGTCTGTCCACTCAGAAATCAGTGAGGCGGATTCATGACCAGCGACTGATAGTTCGCTATAATCCATTCCATGCATCATAGCAGATGTATCATCAGCGAATTGACATATGTCTTTCAAATTCTCAAAGCTGTATTGCAGGTCATTAACGTAAACTACAAACAGCAGTGGCCCCAAAACCGACCCCTGCGGTACACCAATATTAAAACAGTTTGGTAGTGAATATGCTGCAATACCATTCTGTTTGATAACTACAGTTTGGCTACGTTTATGCAAGTATGAAGCTATCCAGTCATAACATGTCCCACGGACACCATTGTCATATAATTTACGCAGTAGCACAGTATGGTCAACCAGATCAAAAGCTTTAGACAAGTCAAACATCATAAACCCTATACCTTAAACTTATTTCCTATTAAATTGTATATGTTTTGTATGGCACCAAACAATGCATCATTAATCGATTTATTTTTAAGGTAACCGTACTGACACTTTGAGAAGAACGAGAGGCTTTCCAAAAAGTTATATAACCGAGTATACATGACTTTCTCCAGTACTTTCGAAAAACATGACAAGACAGATATAGGTCGATAGTTACACATAAGTTTTTTATCCTGCTTTTTGTAAATTGGGATTAATTTTGCAGATTTAAGAATTGACGGAAACTGACCTTGTAAAAACGATTGGTTAATTAAATATGTTAGGGGATAAACAATAAATGGTGCGACGTGACCCAAAATAAAGCAGGGTATCTCGTCCAGACCAGCAGATGTCTTCCTTGATACCTCCAGTATAATATTGTATATTTCAGTTTCATCAGCTGGAAAAAGGTACATTGTATTCCTATTGGAATCACTTACAAATTTATTACTGTTGCAAGTGGATGTACTAACACATTGAAAATGATTGCTAAACATTTCGACTAGCTCAACAGGATCCTCTACACACACATTGCCTTTAAGTATCTGTATGGCATGCTCCTGTTTGCGTGGGTTAACAGTATCATTCACAATCTTCCATACGCAACGATTCTTATTTGAAGATGTAAGTATCAGTTCGTTATTATGTTTCGCCTTAGTTTCTTTAATTAAGTTTGAGTACTGTTTTTTAAATGTGTTATAATCATCAGTTGTGCACCTACCATTCTTATGCAATTTATTTAGTAGTTTTAAATTATCAGACGTGCGCAAAATCTCGGGTGAAACCCAATTTTTACTATGACTCCGACAAGATACTCTTTTCAATGGAAAGGCCATGTCAAAGTGATAAAGAAAACACGGTAAAAACAAAGGAAACAATCATCTACATCATTTTCACTCAACATACAGTCTCAACTCTCAGACCCCAATGCCTTTTTGAATTTATCAATATTACTCTCTGTAAAATAGCGTTTTTTGCCTAGATAGTTATTTTTTATATTATTATTTATAATTTTAAAGCAAGCTAATTGCGCGTAATGATCAGAAAATCCCGGATTGATGACAGAGACATCACATAAATGATCATCAACATTGGTGGCTATATTATCAATCAATTGTATCAATTGTAAGATACGTTCAGCTGCCCATAGTTTGATAAAGTTTAATTAAAGGTACCTTCCTAAAATAATATCGTATAATACCTACAATCATAACACTAAACACTTCAACTCACTAAACACCAAAACTTTTAACTAAACACCATTATCAAGGCGATAATAAAACGGTGTTTAGTGGGTTCAAGTGTTTAGTGTTCTAGTTCTGCATCAAGACATCCAGTGAAGAACAATACAATCATATACTTCCTCACTTCGACCATTCGTTGTTGTACTTAATAATCATAATAGTTCTTATAAGATATTTTGAGAACTACCGGAATTCTATAATAAATACCTGATAAATGGGCATATAAACAAAACTTAAGTCTTACATTCTCTTGATGTGTAAATACTGGCATATGATTTTATTTTGATGAATTTTAAGTATTTTTAGCATTCGTTGTATTTGCGTTTTGTAGATGTAAAATATATATGGAAGAACATATTTTTATATGAATATCGCATAATAAAGTACTATTATTATTATTATCTGGAATATTTTCAGTACTGTTGTCGTTTCATAAACCATGGAGCGACAACAGTACTAGAAATATTATTCCATGGAACATAATATTCCAGAATATATTTACTTATCTTATATCTAAAATACGTCAATGACTGATAAGTACTCCTTACCTTCAAAATTAACCAATGTAAATCTCAAAATTGAAAATGTGCAAAATTGGTTGTACCTATTAAGTGGACGCTCGTTAAATATTTGTAAAGTGATAGTGGAAAAATAGTTTGCCGGAGAGTCACAACCAACAATTCATTTTACATCATCAGAATTCCATATTTGAATTATATATATGTACCTATTGCAAAAAAAGTATAGTTTTAACAAAATTTTAACAGGCATCAAAAAGTTAAATAAAATTTTATACATTAATCACAAATTAAAATTTACTAAACATTTACGCACGTAGAACATTATACCTATACACTTGCATACTAGAATAGTATTTAATTTTGAGGAAAAGTAGCAGCGGATATGGGTAGTAAGGCTAAATCGAGCGTTATCGCTGGGTTATTTATAGATTGAGTAGATATTTTTCAGTTGATTCAAAGTCGTTCCTTGATTAGACTGGATCGCTTTTAATCGACAAATGTATTATATATGTAATACATTCATTGTATATGTATGTAGACGTTTTATACTAGGCGGCACGATTACGTTAGTTTATATTCGTCGACCGCATCATGATGATTTTATCAAACTAATGTTGACATTTTGTCTGGTTCTTTTAGGAAGGAGCGCATGTCTGTCCACCATTACGTTGGCAGTACTGCGCAAAGGTAGATGCGCGCGCGGCCATTCAGTTTGTCGTGAACGTTGATAGTGTTCGGTTATCGTTTGTATTGAGGATCAGTTTTTATTTGTTGTTGCATATGCATTTATTTATTGTTATAAAAAGGGTGCCTGAATGAGTGGAAATACAGAGGGCAATTAGTCTGTGTGTTTCTAAAGTAATAAGTAGCTTAGAGCTATGGATTAACCTAGCATTCCGAAAGAGGGACCGGTAAGTTAACAATTCCTATTTTATTTGGGTCGCGCCGTCAATACCAATGCTTATCATCCAGCACTTCACATCATGTGCTGCTTCTCCGCTTGTGTTAGTTATTGTACTTAGTGGTGCGAATCTATTCACGATTTGTTCTGATATGTCGACTATTTTTAGTGTGTATTTAGCATCAATCATACTTTTGAATTGAAGATTTTTCCCTGCCATCGTGGAATTATACAAATCTTACTGATATCTGTTTGTTTTCTAGCTGTGAAAGAGAAATGCGCCAATTGACCCCATTCAAAGTCACGGTCGATTCAATGGTGTTAACGGCATGTGGTACATATACATGATTAAATTTATGTTTTTGTATTTATATGATGAAATACTCATATAGTTACACTTACATTTCAATAGTCTGGAGTTTTTGCAATAAGTTTTAAAGTGAACTATTACAAAGTAGTTAAAGTAAGTAAATAAGTAGTAAATAAGTAATAAATTATTCTTGACAAATTTTTTTAGTAATTTTCATAGGTATAAGTACCCTATTTTCTCTAGATTCGCTTTTATTTCGTAAAAGCCGCTTTAGTAGTACAGACATACGTTTACCAGTTGCTACATTCCATTAATACTTTCCATTAACTGGGTATAGTGGATAAGAGAACCACTTTTTCCACATTCGTACGTGCCTTTCACGTAAAATTTTAACGCTTTGTAATGTTTTGGTACCTTCGTGCTGTATAGAGGGGTAGTATCAAAATCTATATTAAAATGCATTGAGATTTGCGATAGAATCGTGGGGCGTATATTTTGCAGCCGCCCTTTGCCTCTATGAATCTGAACGAGATATTTCTGTTTCACCATTAAAATAAGCCCCAGTTTGTTATGATATATAGCCCAATCTGTTATGATTAGATGGATAAATTAAACTGATGTTGGAACAATGCTGAATGTGGACATTGAGGGTTTTGGATACACACATGATATATTTACTACATATTGGATTAAACCTATAACAATCCTGTTCAACGTTTGGTATTGTAATATAAAAATATCCTCTTAATATAGATTAGTGTTTTAAATATACGATTGACGTAGTGAACGGTTCCCATTCGATTTCAAATACACACACATAGATATGTACACTCAAAGAAAAAGAAATGGGACAATTACCATATATCTGTATTGTAATTGTCCTATTTCTTTTTTCTTTGAGTATACGCATTTATGTATGTGTGATATGAGAGGAGGGGCTGTCAGGAGGAGGATATGTACTTGAAAGAGAGAAACACATCCCTTTTGTAAATTCCATAGAATTTGTTTCGTTTTGAATATAAGAATTTTTGTTTTAGTTACAATTTTTAGAGTTTTGTTTCACTTCAATGTTATTGCATCATTTGGAAAACTAGATAATCAAGCTACACGTACTAATTCCTAAAAGCAAACATGTACACCCCAATTCCTGCCGCCGCACTAATACGATTGAAAGTCGCAAACTCTTACGAATGTCTCCTACTGTCGTAACCTTGCTACTTTTACAGATAATACGTACAATACATGTAAAATATGCGTGCGCCTGTGTGTGTAATGCGCACGGTACATATAAACCTATAACTACACCAATCTGTATATCTCGGTATTGTAGGCTTACTTTTAAACGTCTCTAATAAAACATTAAACAATGTTTTCGTACAGCAACAGATAATCATTATATCAGATACTAATTCGTAGGAAAAGGATTATATCCTTAGCTGGCAATCACCTGCACCGCGTGTGTCATACATATGTATTTGACTAGCTACCGACCTCTTTCTAATATACATACACCGTGTCCGTATGTTTGAAGCTGACGTCTGTCAAATGTATGTATCTGTGCTTAAAGTTTACCACCCTGAGAATAATGTCAGTTGGTTTATTCCGCTATGGCCATAGTCTCATAGGTACCATATATTGTGACTTTTATGAATAAATAATAAACTTCTATATATTATTCTTTGTCTCACATTCATTAAATTATAAGTTTTTGACATCAATGAAATAGGAGTATATCTATTACATTTCAGAATAACACGTATTGCTCTATTTTGAATTCGTTGAAATTGCTGTAATTCACCTTTATTAAGGTTGAACAAGATAGAAGTGCAATATTGAAAATATGGTGCAATCATCGCCTTTTATATATACA
This sequence comes from Holotrichia oblita, assembly GCA_023690525.1. NCBI lineage: Eukaryota > Metazoa > Arthropoda > Insecta > Coleoptera > Scarabaeidae > Holotrichia > Holotrichia oblita. The sequence goes on along the minus strand of CM043019.1, from coordinate 81,536,663 downwards.
TATATCAATTACTTAATATGAATAGATACATTTTTTTCCCTACTCTACATAAACAACCTACTTTTTGTGATAGGTACTTTGTTAAGAACATACTTCGTATGTTCCTTAAACATCAAATTCTTATATATTAGTTACACCTAAATATTTAATACTCTCTACTTTTACTAAGTCAACATTATTAATTTTTACACTAATCTTGTTTGTATTTAACAAATTAAGTTTGTATACACTACCTATTACCATAAATTTACACTTGTTTAAATTCACACTCTGACTATTATTATATAGCCGTACACTAATGACATAGCCATATTAACCATTAAATTTAGACATGGACTATTTACAGTTTTTGGTAGGGGGTTTAATGTGCTTTGATGTATGATAGATAAATACAGGATGTTTCGTTGAAGTCAAACGAGTTATGTTTGAAAAAATATAAAATACGAACTGTTTCGGTAAACAACATGTAGCGAATATCAAAGTGCTCTACCGATTTATTAAATCCACGATATGTCACAATACTTTGTTACAAATGTGAATATTTTCAGTGGTACAGTTTCCGTGTTTTTAGTTTTTCGGAAAGGTCTAGATTTTCGTAAAATTCAAATTTTCTCTAAATTATATAAATGTAAGGAACTATGTATGAAGAAAGCACGCAGAATTTGAAAATGGCGTATAATACAAGGTGTTCCATTAAAATAATCCAACTTTGATATGTTGTAATTTTTTGAATTACCGTGCATAATTGCAACTAATTTTAAAATGTGCTACTTAACGTCCTGTATGAAATCTCAAACTGATATCTTTTAGGGTTTAGGCATAAGAGACCGAAGTAATACACGTGACTCAGCCTGTACATACATACATATATATTCCTTGCAACAGAAATTGACATTTCGTGTTCTTTTCATTGTCGTCTTATATTTTGAGCTATGCAGGGCGAGTTCTTCTGAAAAATCACTCCGTATATCTTCAGCCCAAGAACTACATATTTTATAGCTTACAATGAACACGATTTAACTCAAACGATTATTCAAATTAATACATATCTTTTCGGCATATTAGTAAACATTGCATATGTTTATCATATGCAATGGCAAGTAATATTTCGAGCGTTAGCGAGTTCGCGGTCTAGCTATACGTATGATAGCACCCTTGAATTGCAAATAAGTATGCAGTCGTATCGTATATAAATATGCCATGGTCTGCGAGCTTACTCAACTGTCCAATGGTGAATACAGTGTGTAATTTTTTCTTATAATTCAAATAAAATCCAAAAATGCATGCGTAAGCCGCTGGCATGTGTAGCGAATTAGCCAAGTTTACATATTACTTTATACTCGTAATAAAATTGCAGCAATTAGGAGATGGAAAGGAAAAAAGCGTATTGTTATTATTATTTTGTTTGTTGTTAATGACTTGCATCTCTTGACCAGTATGTAATTTAACGGGTAGACACTTTTACCTGTATTTGCAGCAAAAATAAGATGTTTTCCTCGAGCTTCTTGCTATATATTTCACAAGGCTACAATATATCAAAACTATGAACTAAAACTATTTTGGGCTATATTGGATAATACTGTGTTGTCGTTTGTTTTTAATAGCCACCAGTTGGATCAGTTAACTTTGGTTACAGTGACTTTTATTTATGTCATTTAAGATTAAAATTTGAACTGGTTTAAATAAACAAATATTTAAAGTAAGTATTAAAATAAGACGAACCTAAGTACACGCGGCATTAGCTTCGGAAAATAACTGAAGCTAATTAATAAAATTTTCAACATACTTTCAACATAAGTGCGAATATTAATAGTAGCATATTATATATTATAGCATCTTATTAGTCTTATTAATTTGCATTATTCAATCCAAATAATGGGCTATAAAAAGCTTCCTATTGGGAGGAAATAATAAACGTGATTTTAGATGATGTAGATATTAAAGTTGATTTTATAGTAGTCTGTGTGTCTAAAACTAAATCTTATACTCCACAACAACTGATAAGATATGAGTCGATTTGGTTAAAAAATATTATTGCCTTCATCCAAACCAAGTTTCATAGAAACGCTTTTTTCGACATTACAGAAATCTTTTCTGTGTAAAACTCTAAGTGGTATTAATATGAAAAAAATACAAAAAATATTGCAACTTCCTTAAAAGTATCTAATCCACAGCTCACTGGTCACTGTTTTAATAATTCAAGTGTAATGAACTTAGCTAACAGCGAATATGGTCACCAAAGTATATTTTTCGTTAATATTTGGCTGGGTATAATAAACCATAGGGTTGTTGGATCAATTTACTTACCGAATCGTCTAGATGTTATATGTTTCAGAACAAACTATTGTTGAGACACCACTGAACATACGACGTAATATTTACATGCATGATGGAGCCTCTACACAATCTACTCTTAATATAATAGACTAGTTGGACGAACAGTTCCCAAACATATTGTACATATTGGTCGTAATATCCCATATTATGGATTGCGAAATTCTCCAATCTCAATCAATTGTTTGAGGTTTCGTTAAAGGAGAAGTATATACTATAACTATATTTGACATAGATATTATACACAATTGAGTAATTTTATTTTTTGCAGTTGGTAAGAAAATTATAGTGCGCTAAAATACAGTTTACTTTCCCGAAAAAGAAAAATATGTATAGGTACACTATAATTATAATAATAATTTTTAATAATAATAATAATAATTTTATTATAGCTTTTGACGTGCAAAGGCACGTATCAGCCTTGTCATTTCATACAAATACATAATACAAATAGTCTTCACAATATAAAATATAGTAATACATAAATTCGCTAAAAGTGGGGAACAAGGTATAGTTTTACATTAAATTTATTGTTTACCTATAAAACATGCACATCATTAAAAATTCGTTGACAGAATAATAGCCACCACAAACAAAATATTCCTTGACGGCTGTTTTAAATTTATTGTTGGATAATGTCTCCTTATCTCAACGGGTAGTTTATTAGAAATCTTAACGCAATTATAATATGGAGACTTTTCGTATGTCTGAGAGCTGTGCGGAGGTATGCTGAGAGAACACCCGTTACGAGTGTTATACGTCTTATTATAGTCCGCGTTTTTTACAAATTGAGATTGATTTTGTTTAGCAAAAATAACACATTCATACATGTAAAGTGACGGCAGTGTCAGTATTTTATTCTCAATGAAGAATCTCGAGATTTTAAAGAAAAAATAATGCGCATAACTCTCTTCTGGAGAATGAACAACCTTTTCGTATGACTGGAACGTCCCCACATAATTATGCCATATCGAAGTCTAGACTCAATACAAGCCCGATAAAAGGTGATTAGTACTGGAACATCGACATTCTGCCGTAACATTCGCACGGCGTATGCTAAAGAGTTGAGAGCTTTACTTATAATATCAATGTGACATTCCCAGGATAAATGTTTGTCCAAAGTTAATCCGAGAAACTTGCCAGAGTTATATTCCGGTATTGCAGCGCCATCAATATGAATTAAAACTGAACGATCGGACCGTTTATGTGGATCAAAAACCATTACCTTAGATTTGGATTTATTTAATTGCAAAGCAATTGAGTCTGTCCACTCAGAAATCAGTGAGGCGGATTCATGACCAGCGACTGATAGTTCGCTATAATCCATTCCATGCACCATAGCAGATGTATCATCAGCGAATTGACATATGTCTTTCAAATTCTCAAAGCTGTATTGCAGGTCATTAACGTAAACTACAAACAGCAGTGGCCCCAAAACCGACCCCTGCGGTACACCAATATTAAAACAGTTTGGTAGTGAATATGCTGCAATACCATTCTGTTTGATAACTACAGTTTGGCTACGTTTATGCAAGTATGAAGCTATCCAGTCATAACATGTCCCACGGACACCATTGTCATATAATTTACGCAGTAGCACAGTATGGTCAACCAGATCAAAAGCTTTAGACAAGTCAAACATCATAAACCCTATACCTTAAACTTATTTCCTATTAAATTGTATATGTTTTGTATGGCACCAAACAATGCATCATTAATCGATTTATTTTTAAGGTAACCGTACTGACACTTTGAGAAGAACGAGAGGCTTTCCAAAAAGTTATATAACCGAGTATACATGACTTTCTCCAGTACTTTCGAAAAACATGACAAGATAGATATAGGTCGATAGTTACACATAAGTTTTTTATCCTGCTTTTTGTAAATTGGGATTAATTTTGCAGATTTAAGAATTGACGGAAACTGACCTTGTAAAAACGATTGGTTAATTAAATATGTTAGGGGATAAACAATAAATGGTGCGACGTGACCCAAAATAAAGCAGGGTATCTCGTCCAGACCAGCAGATGTCTTCCTTGATACCTCCAGTATAATATTGTATATTTCAGTTTCATCAGCTGGAAAAAGGTACATTGTATTCCTATTGGAATCACTTACAAATTTATTACTGTTGCAAGTGGATGTACTAACACATTGAAAATGATTGCTAAACATTTCGACTAGCTCAACAGGATCCTCTACACACACATTGCCTTTAAGTATCTGTATGGCATGCTCCTGTTTGCGTGGGTTAACAGTATCATTCACAATCTTCCATACGCAACGATTCTTATTTGAAGATGTAAGTATCAGTTCGTTATTATGTTTCGCCTTAGTTTCTTTAATTAAGTTTGAGTACTGTTTTTTAAATGTGTTATAATCATCAGTTGTGCACCTACCATTCTTATGCAATTTATTTAGTAGTTTTAAATTATCAGACGTGCGCAAAATCTCGGGTGAAACCCAATTTTACTATGACTCCGACAAGATACTCTTTTCAATGGAAAGGCCATGTCAAAGTGATAAAAGAAAACACGGTAAAAACAAAGGAAACAATCATCTACATCATTTTCACTCAACATACAGTCTCAACTCTCAGACCCCAATGCCTTTTTGAATTTATCAATATTACTCTCTGTAAAATAGCGTTTTTTGCCTAGATAGTTATTTTTTATATTATTATTTATAATTTTAAAGCAAGCTAATTGCGCGTAATGATCAGAAAATCCCGGATTGATGACAGAGACATCACATAAATGATCATCAACATTGGTGGCTATATTATCAATCAATTGTATCAATTGTAAGATACGTTCAGCTGCCCATAGTTTGATAAAGTTTAATTAAAGGTACCTTCCTAAAATAATATCGTATAATACCTACAATCATAACACTAAACACTTCAACTCACTAAACACCAAAAACTTTTAACTAAACACCATTATCAAGGCGATAATAAAACGGTGTTTAGTGGGTTCAAGTGTTTAGTGTTCTAGTTCTGCATCAAGACATCCAGTGAAGAACAATACAATCATATACTTCCTCACTTCGACCATTCGTTGTTGTACTTAATAATCATAATAGTTCTTATAAGATATTTTGAGAACTACCGGAATTCTATAATAAATACCTGATAAATGGGCATATAAACAAAACTTAAGTCTTACATTCCTCTTGATGTGTAAATACTGGCATATGATTTTATTTTGATGAATTTTAAGTATTTTTTAGCATTCGTTGTATTTGCGTTTTGTAGATGTAAAATATATATGGAAGAACATATTTTTATATGAATATCGCATAATAAAGTACTATTATTATTATTATCTGGAATATTTTCAGTACTGTTGTCGTTTCATAAACCATGGAGCGACAACAGTACTAGAAATATTATTCCATGGAACATAATATTCCAGAATATATTTACTTATCTTATATCTAAAATACGTCAATGACTGATAAGTACTCCTTACCTTCAAAATTAACCAATGTAAATCTCAAAATTGAAAATGTGCAAAATTGGTTGTACCTATTAAGTGGACGCTCGTTAAATATTTGTAAAGTGATAGTGGAAAAATAGTTTGCCGGAGAGTCACAACCAACAATTCATTTTACATCATCAGAATTCCATATTTGAATTATATATATGTACCTATTGCAAAAAAAGTATAGTTTTAACAAAATTTTAACAGGCATCAAAAAGTTAAATAAAATTTTATACATTAATCACAAATTAAAATTTACTAAACATTTACGCACGTAGAACATTATACCTATACACTTGCATACTAGAATAGTATTTAATTTTGAGAAAAAGTAGCAGCGGATATGGGTAGTAAGGCTAAATCGAGCGTTATCGCTGGTTTATTTATAGATTGAGTAGATATATTTTCAGTTGATTCAAAGTCGTTCCTTGATTAGACTGGATCGCTTTTAATCGACAAATGTATTACATATGTAATACATTCATTGTATATGTATGTAGACGTTTTATACTAGGCGGCACGATTACGTTAGTTTATATTCGTCGACCGCATCATGATGATTTATCAAACTAATGTTGACATTTTGTCTGGTTCTTTTAGGGAAGGAGCGCATGTCTGTCCACCATTACGTTGGCAGTACTGCGCAAAGGTAGATGCGCGCGCGGCCATTCAGTTTGTCGTGAACGTTGATAGTGTTCGGTTATCGTTTGTATTGAGGATCAGTTTTTATTTGTTGTTGCATATGCATTTATTTATTGTTATAAAAAGGGTGCCTGAATGAGTGGAAATACAGAGGTATAAATTAGTCTGTGTGTTTCTAAAGTAATAAGTAGCTTAGAGCTATGGATTAACCTAGCATTCCGAAAGAGGGACCGGTAAGTTAACAATTCCTATTTTATTTGGGTCGCGCCGTCAATACCAATGCTTATCATCCAGCACTTCACATCATGTGCTGCTTCTCCGCTTGTGTTAGTTATTGTACTTAGTGGTGCGAATCTATTCACGATTTGTTCTGATATGTCGACTATTTTTAGTGTGTATTTAGCATCAATCATACTTTTGAATTGAAGATTTTTCCCGCCATCGTGGAATTATACAAATCTTACTGGATATCTGTTTGTTTTCTAGCTGTGAAAGAGAAATGCGCCAATTGACCCCATTCAAAGTCACGGTCGATTCAATGGTGTTAACGGCATGTGGTACATATACATGATTAAATTTATGTTTTTGTATTTATATGATGAAATACTCATATAGTTACACTTACATTTCAATAGTCTGGAGTTTTTGCAATAAGTTTTAAAGTGAACTATTACAAAGTAGTTAAAGTAAGTAAATAAGTAGTAAATAAGTAATAAATTATTCTTGACAAATTTTTTAGTAATTTTCATAGGTATAAGTACCTATTTTCTCTAAGATTCGCTTTTATTTCGTAAAAGCTGCCGCTTTAGTAGTACAGACATACGTTACTTTCAGTTGCTACATTCCATTAATACTTTCCATTAACTGGGTATATAGTGGATAAGAGAACTACTTTTTCCACATTCGTACGTGCCTTTCTCACGTAAAATTTTAACGCTTTGTAATGTTTTGGTACCTTCGTGCTGTATAGAGGGGTAGCGTATCAAAATCTATATTAAAATGCATTGAGATTTGCGATAGAATCGTGGGCGTATATTTTGCAGCCGCCCTTTTTGGCCTCTATCGAATCTGAACAGATATTTCTGTTTCATTAAAATAAGCCCCAGTTTGTTATGATATATAGCCCAATCTGTTATGATTAGATGATAAATTAAACTGATGTTGGAAAATGCTGAATGTGGACATTGAGGGTTTTGGATACACACATGATATATTTACTACATAGTGGATTAACCTATAACAATCCTGTTCAACGTTTGGTATTGTAATATAAAAATATCCTCTTAATATAGATTAGTGTTTTAAATATACAGATTGACGTAGTGAACGGTTCCCATTCGACTTCAAATACACACACATAGATATGTACACTCAAAGAAAAAAGAAATGGGACAATTACCATACATATCTGTATTGTAATTGTCCCATTTCTTTTTCTTTGAGTATACGCATTTATGTATGTGATACAGAGAGGAGGGCTGTCAGGAGGAGGATATGTACTTGAAAGAGAGAAACACATCCCTCGCTTTTGTAAATTCCATAGAATTTTGTTTCGTTTTGAATATAAAATTTTGTTTTAGTTACAATTTTTAGAGTTTTGTTTCACTTCAATGTTATTGCATCATTTGGAAAACTAGATAATCAAGCTACACGTACTAATTCCTAAAAGCAAACATGTACACCCCACTCCTGCCGCACTAATACGATTGAAAGTCGCAAACTCTTACGAATGTCTCCCTACTGTCGTAACTTTGCTACGCCTACAGATAATACGTACAATACATGTAAAATATGCGTGCGCCTGTGTGTGTAATGCGCACGGTACATATAAACCTATAACTACACCAATCTGTATATCTCGGTATTGTAGGCTTACTTTTAAAACGTCTCTAATAAAACATTAAACAATGTTTTCGTACAGCAACAGATAATCATTATATCAGATACCTAATTCGGCGGAAAAAGTTATCTATTGTAGGTACACACTGTAGAACTTTTTGCTACTTGTACACATATATATAGTTAGTTGTTTACTGCAGTACCTGCATGTCATTTTTTAAATTAAAACCGGACTAATTAAAATTGTGTACTATACTCTATCAGTATATATATCTCAAATACATCCAATAGTTATAATGTCAGAACAGTTATTGAAAGTTAGCATTTTTACGTTTCTTAGCGCCGTGAAAAATGTTCTCTTACTATTTTTTTCAATTAGCAATGTAGAGCACAAAGTATAAATACATAAACAATTGTTTCTAAAAATGCTGGAAAGCAACCATGCGGTAAAGTCTTTAAGATTATTAAACCGTATCACTTAGTATAGTTTTATCATCCAAGAAAACAAGCAACTGGATTATTTGATGGTGCTCATATCCTTCGGCGTTTTCTATTGCTGCATTCAAACTTGATAATTCGCTATCAGTTTTATAGGTGTCGTAGTGAATGGATTGAACCGACAAAACAAAGCTTTGATGGAATATTGAGGCAAAATAAAGGATCAAAACGATTCATTTCACTAACATCAGTTTAAAACCTGGTTTCTAAAGTGCGCTATAAGATGTTGCCTACTTTTGTAACATAAAATTGTAATCGATATCAATTTTTATGTGTACGGCGAGGTACGCACCTTTGACAATATTGTATTTAGTAAATAGAAGCTTTTCCTTAAAGTAAAATCAATTGTTGAGAAGATCAAAGTCACAGCCTTCTAAGAAATTGAATTCGCTTTAAGGCAAAGTTTTTATTTAATAAACACAAGTTCGCAGCTTCAAAATTTGTGTTTAATTATGAAGTGATTGTACAAAAGAAGCTTTATTACTACCTAATGAAAGTACATCAACGGTTAACAGCAAGTTAAAAAAAAGATAGAATATATGTACATACATACTTACCTAGTTTTAAAAACTACTGAAAATAAGACTCAGATCGGCTAATGATTCTAAAGGTGAGATTAATAAAACACTATGAAGTTGATACTTTAACTTATTTCCTTTGACAAAACTGAAAAAGTATTATTTTTATCGCCCAGAATTGGCCCGGCTTTTATAAAGGCAAAGTAAGTAAGTAATATTTTCATTTTCATTACACAGCTAGATAGCCGTAAGGTAAGAGTGGCTTGCCGTATGTAGGGTAGTACTTATGGTTCGAATCTTGCCAGTGACGCTTGTGGCAACGTCTCTGAGCTACCATTCGCCGGCGACGTAATGTTGTCATGAAAATTCATAATACGAAAAGGATTTTCGCCTACCTGAAGTAGTTTTATAGTAATTAAACGCAAAGCAAATGGAACACTTGGAATAGAATACAGTTTCCTGTAACAAAAAAGGGGTGTACGAGTAGGGGCTGACTTCTAAATTCTACTATATGCTTTTCGTTCGACGTGTACGCACTGTACAGTGTTTATTTTGCATAAAATTCTTAAAGTAAATGTATACTTCTACAGTATTTGATACCATAATAGTATACACGACGAAAGCCCAAACAAAATTTATCGGTGGCATAGTGACTAATACAACTTACTTTGGTTTTCTGTAATTGCCCAAGAGTCGTGGTAAGTGCGGTAAGGCAATAACGTCTTGGTCTTCAGCCACAGGCGTAATAATAAATTATGGCCAGCTGATGCTTCTGCCAAGTTGTTGGGGGATGATAAGATACGATTTATTGTTATTACATATATTTTTTAAGATAAAATTGTGGAGACTCATAAACTTTGTTTTCTATTTATCTTTGGAATTGAAACAAAACTGAGAGATGTAATGAAAGTATTTACTTGATGTTTACAAAATGAATCTAGATTTTGTAATTTTATTATGTCTTTATCATTTTATAAATTGATAGATTCGTTCCATATGAATTTCTCTAAAAGAATATATTTTGATGTAGTTCTTTTTCTTGGCCGTAGTATTTATAAAATTGTGTGGAAGGTTTCGTTGTCGTAGCGGCCTAACAGTGAGCTTTTGGACGAGTTAAAAACACATTTTAGCTTTCGGTAACTTTATTTTACCTTCGTCAGAAAAACTATAAACAAAATTTGCACACATTATAACAACGGACAGTTATATATATAATCGTAGCTAATACCTTGTAAAATATTACATGTTCAGTTCTATTTCTATGTCTGTTTGCAACTAAATACAAAGAATGACCGTAATAAGTATTTAAGGAATAAATTTTCTACATATTTACATACAAATTTAGAACGATTTTAGAAAGTTGGCGCTTGAAAGATTTTACAGACTAAAACGGAAAATTAATAAGGACGAAGGATTGCGGACAGAATACGTGAATTTCATGCAAGAATATGTTGATCTACATACATACGACATAAATATGTCCTTAATAACAGAAGATACTAGTGATTCGAAGATGGTATATTATTTACCACACCATCCAGTTATTAAGGAGTCAAGTTCAACTGGAAGATTACAAGCAGTCTTTGATGCTTCCATGAAATGTGATAATGGTTTGTTATTAATGAGGTACAATATGTTGGACCAACAATACAGAACGATTTAGTTTCAATTATCTTCCGTTTTAGAAAATACCAATACGTAATGATTGCTGATATATCTAAAATATTTCATCAAATATTAAGAGCAAATGAAATACAAGAATCAACAAATCCTTCTGACCGGCAACATATAAAATCGGAAAATAACCCCGCAGATATGTTGTTGAGAGGTTTAGATGCTAGTGAAATAGGAAATTGTAAACTATGGTGGAAGGGTCCTACATGGTTAGCGCAAGATGAATTGTGTTGGAACGTTTCGAAATTTTCCGCAGAAGATATGAAATCCGATATACCAGAAGAAAGAGTTATCTGTAATATAAGTACGAACATGGCAACAGATGCAAGTTTATTTTTGAGGTATAGTAGTATAGCCAAGCTCAAGAGAGTGGTAGCGTTCGTCTTAAGGTTTATTTATAATGTCAGGAGACCAAGAATTGACAGAAAGGTACCGTATTGTGAGGATGGAACTTAAGGCCTTGTTGTTAAGGCCCTGTTCGGATAACACATATAAGCAATTGCAAAGCGATCTCTTGTGTTTCAATGCGGAACGATGGCTCAACTGCCTAGCTTACACCTTTCAACACTTTATAATGTTCAAACGGTTCTTGATCTATCTATTTCTTTAGTGTTGAATCTGCTGCACGAAAGGCAGGCTGGTACTGAATCCAATGGGCGAAGATTGAAAGGTAATCTGAATGCTCATTGTGTCCGTTATTTTAAAATTAAGTTTAACCAATGAACGCACGCTCTTAACTTGACTAAGGCATCATGGCATAGTGAAATCTTTCGAGACGAAGCTCGACCACACTCTTCTGTTCCCACTTGTACAAGAACAACAGCCGTTCGAAATCCATGCATTTATTCTGCCAGATTCTGTATCTATATGTTTATTTTCTACTAATGATAGAGTACTACTCTTTAATCAATATTGCAAAAAATGAATATCTATGTCATAGTTTTAACACATGTTTAAAATTACCAAGGAATTATTCGAAATTATATCTTACATACATCTTTATGAATATTTGGTCAATAAGTTTGACATATATTACTATATTGCATATTTTCACTTCTGGTTTTTTTTTAGCAGCTAATGGTACATATAATGTTTGTTTAAAATATTATTAAAGTCGCAATCAATGAAGCGAAAATTACCATGCTAGTTGATTTAAATTTGATAATCTCGATATTTTCGAATACATTTTGTTTTATTTTTAAATTCTTTATACCATATGTTGTTCTTTGCCAGCCGTATTCTATTCTTATTTTGAACTAAAGTATTCGTTAGCTGTGTAATTCACCCCTATAGCAAAGTGTAAAACGAGCTTCGTGCGAGTGAGGCAAATACAATGTACAGAATTTAATCCTAGATTTATATAATTTAGCTGTCCTTCTAAGAAACAACAACACTGCATTTTTTGCTGTCTAGTCTGCGTGAATTGTGATAATTTTCATCATTGAAGCCATTGTTATATAGATATACTAGAAATGTATGTACATCAGGTATTTTTATGTCAAGAAGTAGACAAATATGTGTTCACTGTTATTACATACACCGAACTAAGCAAAAACTTTGCTGACGTGCACATAGTTGTAAAGAACTGTTCTTTACTTGGATGAAAATGAGCAAAATAGCATGGTAAGATGTAGAGTATTTCTTTAGTGCCTGTCAAATGTTTGCCAAATAAAAGTAATAGTAGCTAGTATAAATAAAATTGTAATCAAATATTAATTTAAAAATTGTATATTGCATATAATTTTGCCGAAATGCTTGAGAAGAATTGTGTGTTTGTAGTAAGTTGTTGCTTTTCTAGTTATTGAAATAAGGTTCAGCAAGACTTGAAAGAATAAGTAGTGCCAGAATTTAGAGAAGGATTTGGAAGAACTTCAATGTGTAATAAAATTATATCAAGAAACTAAAAAATAGTCACAAAAGATGAAAAATTTATTTACAAAATGTCATGTGAAAAATGTATTTATGTTTCAACACCAGTATACAGAAAGTGTATGAAACATTTAAAAACTTGATTTCATTTCTGGGAATCCATGCAGTAATATATGTACATACTTATGGATTTTATAAATTAAGCATGTGAAATATAGTGTTGCAAACAAAACATGAAGTTGCGTATTATGACCGAAGTATATATTGCATAGATACATGCTAGAAGATTTTATGAACTTCATATTATTACGGTAAAAAAAGATACTGTAGCGATAGTGTTTTAATATGCAACCAAACTACAGCACAAACTCGAAGAACTACATTACGCTAAATACTTGTGGATCTCTTTATCCCTTTGATAATGTTTTTTGCCGAGCTTTTCAGTTTGACATTGGTAACTGTTTCCTACTATGTATCCTTAGCAGTTTTTTCACGTGCAACATATCATTTGACATAATTTAAATTCACTTGTGTTATACACAAGATTTGGCGTAAAATTAACAATCAGTTTAAAGACTATAAAACTGGTTGCAGCGCACAGTATAACGACACAATAAGTCTTATGAAATAGAATTCAGTAGTCTGATACATCACAGGGATGGATTAGATGCTTGTGTTGGATTCAAAAACTCAGTGTATTCAAAATGTTACATCACATACTACTTACATACATATTTGTCATAGTCATAGTTTTATCCCTTTCCTATCAGCAGTATTTCGCTGAACGGAAATAGTAACTTGGAAAATAGGAAAGATCTGTCTATTTAAAATATAGTAATCGGTCAACCTAAACTACATGAGGAAGGAAAGAAAAATAACCGTCTACTACACGTTCTTGTATTTTTCTGCTATATAGTAGATAATCCACTATTTTCAATTAAGTATCAATTGCAAGCAATTAAATGCAGTTACAGTGGATGTCTAAGTCGTATATTTTGTCCAAAGTGGCTTATAAAATGGCTTATTTAATTATATAAAATTTAGTGTAGGTATTCTGCTGTTTTTTCGTATTTACATTATGTAAATTTTCAGACATTTCCAGTTTTTTTTTAATCGTATGTTACACATGTAGACAGATTAGTGGTTCATAGTTTGTTTAATATAAATTCGTATGATAGAGCTTTTAATTTTGAGTTTGGATAAAGTATCATCATCATTGTATATCATTTTTGCTTTATGCAATAAAATGTATGATTAAAATTATCACCAACTAAATATGACTTCATATTCACTAGATCGCAGTACAATTTATTAAATAAGGTCATCTATGTTATATTATCTATAAAGCATTTCTTGCTATAACTAAGTACATGGGTTTGGAAAATAATGTTTTTTTATTCATCTTTAAAACTAGCTGAACTAAAATAAAAGAGGAAAAAGGCAGAAGATGCGCGACGTATCCTGGTTTAATGACTATATCCGTTTTGTGCGCTAGGGTGGCAGTTAATTTATGTTCTGTGGAATAACTAACAGTGCCGTATTCAGTTATCGGCCTGCAGGGTCGAATAACTCAACGCATGTACATAACAAGTTAGACGTCCAACATCTGAAAGTGAAATTGCACTAAGAACGCATATAAGACTCAGAAGGAGATGCCTCTATGTTTGGAATGTCTAGTTTTATTCGAGCGAACATTAAACGTGTGTGTGTGCATATGAATGTTCGGTAGAGCCGGGACACGCCGGGGAGAGAATTGCTAAGGAGGGGTCAGGAGAATTTGATACACACACATATACGTGTATATGCAAGCTCATATAGATATATGTACTATATGTATATTATATATGTATATACACAAAACGTACACATACACGACGACTAGACTTGCCTGCAGCACGCTGCACTAGTTGACCCATTTCCCCCTCTTAAAATCATCCAAATGCTTTTTGTTTTCATCTCACTCACACATAAACGAACAGTACGGACGTATAGCACCAACGCGCTTTCATATTGCTCTCTTTTTAACGATCGGCATTATATTCAGGTCGTGTTTCTGTGCCAAGTATCATTCTTTATGTGGATTTTGCTTTGAATATTGTAAGTTGTACGGACGACTTGAATATTTTACTATAAAACTGAATTAATTTTCTGTTAATTTTTGTATAGCAAAGAAATAATTTTGAGGCTATAAAAATGTGTAGATATGTCGAATATCAAAACTAGCATAGCATTAATAAATTGCAGTACCAACGATTAAAATTAAGTATCAACCGCGTTTTCTTTCTTTTGGAAAATTATAGATTGCAACAATTTGAAAACACTGATGATAATTTCAGCATACTGCATTATAACTTATTCAAAGGCCAATATTTAAATTACGTGGATATAATTACTCTACGTGTGTGGAGAATGTCTTGCTCAATTTTTTGCCTAATGTCGATGCTGCTTACAAATGAGACAGAAAGTAAAAATCCTTAATTGAAGAAGAAGAGAAGTTCGTCAAATGTTTTCGTTGCCGAGGAAAAGCATGTACATATACATACAGAAACCAACATAACTATTCATACCCTACGTATTATATATGTCAGATGGTATTTACCCCTTTTACACTTGAAGTATTCTCTTTCACATTGTATTAGTGTTTTTCTTTACAATCAAAAGATCTTTCACATAAAAGTTAAAAATACATATTTTACCTAGAGTTTTTTATATCCAAATTTGCATCACACAATAGTATTGGCAGCATGCAATTTCGCATTAAATTTAAATTTTACAAAAAAAATCGCATAGGACACTTAAGCGAGCTCAGCGATTGTGGCATATTTATACACGATGCGACTGCATACTAATTTGCAATTCAAGGTTTCTTTCATTCACACGCTTAGCTGCCGGTCGCAAACCCGATAACGATCGAAATATCTCCGGCGTCAATATGCCAGGTCTAGTGATCTACATATGTATATTTGATTTTATGACAGTGAACTCGAGGAAGACTTCAACTCAAACTATGACTTCTGTGCGCAAAGTTTAGTACTGTGGTAGCTTTTTTCCAAGTACCGATTGGTATATGAGATGAAAAAAATAAGGAAACAAGTATTTGGGAACATGAATTAGTTATACAATGGCAGAACCAAGAAATATCTTCCATATAAATAACAACTTTAAAGAACTCATTCAAAGTTACTGCACAATCAATCATTAAAAAATACAGAACTCAACAATATTGTCGCTAATAAACTTTGGGTGGAAGTCCTTAAATTTTTAATTGTAACACTGAGAGAAGCAAAAAATATTACTTCGTGAAGTTACAAAGGCCCACCTTTTAGTGCTCTAAAGTTGAGACAAATTATCGTCTATACACTGTAAGACTGTAGTGCAGAAACATCAAGAAGAACCTCAGGAAATCAGCAGTTCCATGGTGAAGTAGTCAAGTTTAAATCATAGAGGCGGCTCGATAACGATATGGGACTGCATAGCAGCTGGGGAATGGGTAATTTTATGTCCGTAGGGACATGAATACATGGATACATTACAATACATGGATACGTAAATATTTGAATACGTTAAAATAAAATCTGCTTCAAAGCGTAACAAAATTAGATAGGGAATTTTTATCTAGAACATCTGTTGGCTGAAATCTCGCGACAAAAGTCCTCCATACAAAATGTAGGTGATGTGGAATATCATGTCACAATGTGTAAGTTTGATGGCTAAAGGACCAACTAAATATTAGGCACCCAATATATACTTATGAAATGATTATTCAAAATTTAATTAATTGCTGTTTAAATTTATTTAAATGGTATCTTGTAAATAACGCTTGATTTTTCTCTTGGCTGCAGTTAATACAACTAAAAATTTTCTGTGTAAAATATGCATGTTTTTTTAACTTTTTGTGAAAGATCTTTTGGTTACACAGAAAAAACACATAATATAACGATAATTCTTCAACATTAAAAGGGGAAAATGCCATCTAACAAGCAACAATAATATAGAGTAAGAAATTTATGTGCGTAACTGTACATACAGGGTGAGGCATTAGTGCGTCAAAGCTCAATATATTCATTAATATTAACGATATCACAAAACTGTATGTACAAAAATCATAGACAGTCTTAAGCTACATATTTTAAAATTATTTTCGTATACACAGTGTTTCATATTGCCAGAGCTAACCAAACATACATTTTCTTAAATGGGACACACTACTTATATATTATTTCAAATTTAGATTAAGCATATTTTCCTCCTTCCTTCGATATAAGGTTTCATTGAGTTATACCGAGTATTTAAGAAGTTATGGTCAATTTTGTCTGAAAATCATTGCGTGTTCAACGTCATGTGTATTCCACACAAAACAACTTGAAATTCGTTTTGTACTGGAATGTCTTTTTTATATTATTACAGTTTCATAGCAAAGTGATATTTTGCCAATATTATGAAAACTGTGTACAGGGCGATTCAAAACGCAAATGCATTATTTTCTCATCTTATTTAAATGGAATACCCTCTATTTTATATTATGAAAGGGAAGGACACTGTATGCACTTTCATTTTTATTAACCACTCTCTATATCTAAAATAGATAATTTCTGAGATATTTAATATTTTCTTAATGAAAGGTGAGCTTTTTCAACAAATAACAGTAAAAGCCATTAAATCATATATTGAGATAAACTTATTAAATACAACATAATTACAAAATGTTAAACTTATACCGGTGATTAATATTTAATTATTTATGCCAAATATTCGCGATATAACGGATTTCACAATAAATGTTCAAAATGTCCACCAAAAAGATCAAACAACTTTGTAGTCGTTCTTCGACTAATCGATTTGCATTTCTTAACATTTCTACATACATTCTTTCAGTTATGAACAATCCACATATTAGTACACGAATTGACCATAACTTTGTATTGTATAGAGTGAGGCATGCTATAATTTTTTGGTATTTAAAGTTCGTAGTAAACATTATTATCGATTATTATTATTACTACTAATTTATATTTGGAATTATTCTAGTTATGGAAAGAAAAAGTCTAAAATTGACAGAAGACTAAATTACACCATCAAATAATAAGAATAAAATAGCTGTCCTCACTATTTAGAAACTTGAGGGACCATTAAATGAATATTTTTGAGAGCTATTCTTAAAAATGGGGGACAATTTCTTCCTGCGAAATTAATGATAATGAAATCCTATTTGCCTCATACTTGCTGTAGCTAAAGTAGACCTATCAATAATACAACATATTGATACATATGACTTAATTATTCCATTACAATTAAAAAGTACAGCAAAGTTCACGTATAATGATATAATTTCTGATATAATTATTAATGCAAAAAAATTACGAGCGTACAATACAATATAAAAATTATTGTTTATTATCTTTTCATTAGTGATGATATTGACAATTTTGTATTTGTATAAACATTCTTAAAGTATACGAGTTTATCACATGTAAATCTGCTTACAGCTCGACCAGAATTCCGTGGCAGTTGCGCTTAAATCAGTGAGGTTAGGTAAAAGTATGACGTTGCAGCACTGAGCTGTGATTGGCGCGCTGATGTAAGAGGTGGATGTAATGGCATATGCGTTGGTGGTATATAAGCCGAGAGCACCCATTCACGCTTGTTATATTGTTACAATAAGAATAGATCACTGCCACGGCATTCTGGGCGACTTGTAGTTCACTATTTATTGTGTTATTCTTTAGCATTAGAATGAGTCTAAAAACTGCTTCGTGAAAGATAAACGATTGCATAACATTGCATCGACGGCACAAATATTTCTTCAAAGTAACAGAAAGTAACTTTAACGTTTTTCTAATACTCGCAATTTGCAGAAAAAGTTATTAAATCGAAATTTGCGTTGGCTGACTCAGCGATCAAATGGCAAAAGTAATTTAGACAATGGTAAGATAATATTGTATGGAGTGATCATCACTAGAAATGAAAGAACGCAAGGAAATGGATTAACTGATTTTAGGTAAATCTACGAAATGCAAGTAATATTTAATATATCGATCAATTAAGATTCGGTAGCGCGGGGCGGGACGTGTTTGTCTTGCCGTGCAGAGCTTTTGTAACTGTCCCAGTTGTTTTTTATTTGAGTGTAGATTATACAGCTTCGCCATACCTCCTTCCCTCCGATTCAAAGATCAGAGAAACCGCTATTGCTGAAAGTGATACGTCGAAGTGTGATGCAGATATTGTTTTTCTTGATACACGTGTTTTGTTAGGGGAGGTTAAGGCGGCTTTCACACCAAAGTCGCATGCTACGTGCGACTTGCTGCCTGGAAGCAAGAAGCACGTCGCATCGTGCTACATCTAAATTCGCTTTCATACCAAAGTGGCATAGTGTGAGATGCTAGATCGTGTTAATTCATTAAAAACTCCAAACGTAAATGAACTCCCACCTATGCACGCACAGATCAGGTCGCAAACTAGCAAAAATATAGAACCTGTCCTATGAAGTACGCTGCACGTCTCACGTCGCAAAGTCGCATTCATGCTACGCGACTTCGGTGAGAGCCTGCGTGAAGTTAGCCCCCCCTTTTTCGAATTTCGAAATTTTGAAAGTTGTTCCAGGTTGTTCTAGGTTTGTTCTAAATTGTTCCAGAATTTTGGAGAAAAATATTAAAAAATTGCCCAGCAAAATCGAAAAAACCGTTTTTCTGGTCAGCCCCCCCTTTTTCAAAATTCGAAATTTTGACAGTTGTTCCAGGTTGTTCTAGTTGTTCTGAACATTGTTCCAAAGTTTGAACCTTCTCGCATTAGTAGTTTATGAAATAACTAATAAAAATGAAATTTCGCCAGCCCCCCTTTTTCGAAATTCAAACTTTTGAGAGTTGTTCCAGTTTGTTCTAGTTGTTCTGAACATTGTTCCAAGATTTTACCTTTCTATCATGTATACTTCGTGAAATAAATGAAAAAAACAAAATTTCAGTAACGCCCCTTTTTCGAATTTCGAAATTTTGAAAGTTGTTCCAGGTTGTTCTAGGTTTGTTCTACATTGTTCCAAGATTTTACCTTTCTATCATGTATACTTCGTGAAATAAATGAAAAAAACTAATTTTCAGGGGTGTGAAGTTAGCCCCCCCTTTTTCGAATTTCGAAATTTTGAAAGTTGTTCCAGGTTGTTCTAGGTTTGTTCTACATTGTTCCAAGATTTTACCTTTCTATCATGTATACTTCGTGAAATAAATGAAAAAAACTAATTTTCAGGGGTGTGAAGTTAGCCCCCCTTTTTCGAATTTCGAAATTTTGAAAGTTGTTCCAGGTTGTTCTAGGTTTGTTCTACATTGTTCCAAGATTTTACCTTTCTATCATGTATACTTCGTGAAATAAATGAAAAAAACAAAATTTCAGTAACGCCCCTTTTTCGAATTTCGAAATTTTGAAAGTTGTTCCGGGTTGTTCTAGGTTTGTTCTACATTGTTCAAAGATTTTACCTTTCTATTATGTATACTTCGTGAAATAAATGAAAAAAACTAATTTTCAGGGGTGTGAAGTTAGCCCCCCTTTTTCGAATTTCGAAATTTTGAAAGTTGTTCCAGGTTGTTCTAGGTTTGTTCTACATTGTTCCAAGATTTTACCTTTCTATCATGTATACTTCGTGAAATAAATGAAAAAAACAAAATTTCAGTAACGCCCCTTTTTCGAATTTCGAAATTTTGAAAGTTGTTCCGGGTTGTTCTAGGTTTGTTCTACATTGTTCAAAGATTTTACCTTTCTATTATGTATACTTCGTGAAATAAATGAAAAAAACTAATTTTCAGGGGTGTGAAGTTAGCCCCCCTTTTTCGAATTTCGAAATTTTGAAAGTTGTTCCAGGTTGTTCTAGGTTTGTTCTACATTGTTCCAAGATTTTACCTTTCTATCATGTATACTTCGTGAAAT
Source organism: Holotrichia oblita (assembly GCA_023690525.1). Taxonomy (NCBI): domain Eukaryota; kingdom Metazoa; phylum Arthropoda; class Insecta; order Coleoptera; family Scarabaeidae; genus Holotrichia; species Holotrichia oblita. The sequence goes on along the minus strand of CM043019.1, from coordinate 81,515,893 downwards.
AAATGAAAAAAACAAAATTTCAGTAACGCCCCTTTTTCGAATTTCGAAATTTTGAAAGTTGTTCCGGGTTGTTCTAGGTTTGTTCTACATTGTTCAAAGATTTTACCTTTCTATTATGTATACTTCGTGAAATAAATGAAAAAAACTAATTTTCAGGGGTGTGAAGTTAGCCCCCCTTTTTCGAATTTCGAAATTTTGAAAGTTGTTCCAGGTTGTTCTAGGTTTGTTCTACATTGTTCCAAGATTTTACCTTTCTATCATGTATACTTCGTGAAATAAATGAAAAAAACTAATTTTCAGGGGTGTGAAGTTAGCCCCCCTTTTTCGAATTTCGAAATTTTGAAAGTTGTTCCAGGTTGTTCTAGGTTTGTTCTACATTGTTCCAAGATTTTACCTTTCTATCATGTATACTTCGTGAAATAAATGAAAAAAAACTAATTTTCAGGGGTGTGAAGTTAGCCCCCCTTTTTCGAATTTCGAAATTTTGAAAGTTGTTCCAGGTTGTTCTAGGTTTGTTCTACATTGTTCCAAGATTTTACCTTTCTATCATGTATACTTCGTGAAATAAATGAAAAAACTAATTTTCAGGGGTGTGAAGTTAGCCCCCCTTTCTCGAATTTCGAAATTTTGAAAGTTGTTCCAGGTTGTTCTAGGTTTGTTCTACATTGTTCCAAGATTTTACCTTTCTATCATGTATACTTCGTGAAATAAATGAAAAAAACTAATTTTCAGTGGTTGAAGTTAGCTCCCCTTTTTAGAATTTCGAAATTTTGAAAGTTGTTCCAGGTTTCTCTAGTTGTTCTGGACATAGTTTTAAAATTTTAGATTTATACCTTGTATAGTTCATGAAATAATTGAGAAATGCTCATTTTTGCTATCCACCCTCCCACCGTTTTCTTAAAATCGAGCTTTTCATAGCTAGTCGGGTTGTTCTATGTAGCTTAGTTCTTTATAGTTGCCACTTCTAATGCATAGTTCACGAAATAATTGAGAAGAACGAAATTTAATGGACTCTTCCCTTTTTGAACGTCGAAGTTGTGAGAGATGTTTGGACATTGTTTCAACATTTTAGCCTTCTAGTAAGCATAATTCGCGAAATAATTGGTAGAAATGGAATTATGTTGTCTCCCCATTTTTTTTTAACCGAACATATAAGAGTTGTTTCAGGTTGTTGTATTTATAAGTCCTTGGTTTAATAAAGATAGTCAGAGAAATGATATGATGTATGGTAGGTATGTAACATGTATAGTACACTCGGTTTTTAAAGTAATGTCTAATATATACATACATACATATATATATAGTAAGGGTGTATATATATCTAATATAATTTTTAAAAGTATTTAATTTTCGATCGTACTTGTTTAATAATACTTATTTAAATTATTGGGAATGTCGGTCTGTCAGTTATTAAATATAAATTTGGTTTTATTTAATAACTGACAGGCCGACATTTCCAATAATTTAAATATTATTATATTATATAATATGTTTTATAGCTCAAAGCCATTTAAACAAAAAGTTTCCAAAAATATGATTTTTCCCTATTTTGTTCAGAAGTTATTTTTATTTGCAATAATTTCATTTTATTTTATGTTCAAATTTATTTTTATATCATTTACGCTAACGTTTTTTGTATTAACAATATATCAGTTATTTGTTTTTACTATAAAAAAGATCCTTGTTGGGACGGATTTCTTGTGAGATTTGTCCATCAATAAAGGTGTACTACTTAATAAAATTAGTATTATATTAATATTCAAATAAGTATGTTGTTATAATATAGAATACATTAAAAATTGTCTCCAATAAAGTCTGGAAGACTAGCAATAACTAAAAGCATACACCTCTGAAGTAATATTAGAAAAACTAACCCTCATACAGTATAAAAGTAGGGTTTATATTCTATATTCTACCGCTACTAGGTAAATACACACATCGAGATTTAAAATTATAATTATACACGAAAATGTTATTGTTATGAATCCATCAGCAGGGGGAGACATTACTTTAAAAATAGAGTGTACGTAGTGTATACAGATGACAGGTCGGATACCGGCAAAGTATTTAAAATATCGGAACTGTTAAGTTGTATCCTTGTTGTATGAATCTGGTATAACGAAATTAGACAGTTGGTGCAAGTCAGTATGCGAAATATTTTTCCTAATATACTGAACAGCCGTGTCTCTTATAAGGTGTTAAAATTAATTATTATCACCTACATATATTTTGGTTCCTCGGTGGTCCAAATACTTTGTTTCCATTGGTAGAATATATGGTTTTCTTTTCTGTATAGTTTTAGTTTTCCTTAATAACATGTTTGTATTGTTAATAATGTATGTAAGTACTGCTTGCTGCAATAAACCTAAATTGGCTAAGCTGTTAAATTTGCCATATTATCGTTAATTACATACATTAATAAATTGCCTGTTATATTCTAGATGTCTGCAACAATATATTATTCTTAGTATACATGATAGAAAGCTGAAATCTTGGAACAATGTAGAACAAACCTAGAACAACCTGGAACAACTTTCAAAATTTCGAAATTCGAAAAAGGGGGCTAACTTCACACCCCTGAAAATTAGTTTTTTTCATTTATTTCACGAAGTATACATGATAGAACGGTAAAATCTTGGAACAATGTAGAACAAACCTAGAACAACCCGGAACAACTTTCAAAATTTCGAAATTCGAAAAAGGGGCGTTACTGAAATTTTGTTTTTTTCATTTATTTCACGAAGTATACATGATAGAAAGGTAAAATCTTGGAACAATGTAGAACAAACCTAGAACAACCCGGAACAACTTTCAAAATTTCGAAATTCGAAAAAGGGGCGTTACTGAAATTTTGTTTTTTTCATTTATTTCACGAAGTATACATGATAGAAAGGTAAAATCTTGGAACAATGTAGAACAAACCTAGAACAACCCGGAACAACTTTCAAAATTTCGAAATTCGAAAAAGGGGGGGCTAACTTCACACCCCTGAAAATTAGTTTTTTTTCATTTATTTCACGAAGTATACATAATAGAAAGGTAAAATCTTGGAACAATGTAGAACAAACCTAGAACAACCCGGAACAACTTTCAAAATTTCGAAATTCGAAAAAGGGGCGTTACTGAAATTTTGTTTTTTTCATTTATTTCACGAAGTATACATGATAGAAAGGTAAAATCTTGGAACAATGTAGAACAAACCTAGAACAACCTGGAACAACTTTCAAAATTTCGAAATTCGAAAAAGGGGGGCTAACTTCACACCCCTGAAAATTAGTTTTTTTCATTTATTTCATGAAGTATACATAATAGAAAGGTAAAATCTTGGAACAATGTAGAACAAACCTAGAACAACCTGGAACAATTTTCAAAATTTCGAAATTCGAAAAAGGGGGCTAACTTCACACCCCTGAAAATTAGTTTTTTTCATTTATTTCACGAAGTATACATGATAGAAAGGTAAAATCTTGGAACAATGTAGAACAAACCTAGAACAACCTGGAACAACTTTCAAAATTTCGAAATTCGAAAAAGGGGCGTTACTGAAATTTTGTTTTTTTCATTTATTTCACGAAGTATACATGATAGAAAGGTAAAATCTTGGAACAATGTTCAGAACAACTAGAACAAACTGGAACAACTCTCAAAAGTTTGAATTTCGAAAAAGGGGGGCTGGCGAAATTTCATTTTTATTAGTTATTTCATAAACTACTAATGTGAGAAGGTTCAAACTTTGGAACAATGTTCAGAACAACTAGAACAACCTGGAACAACTGTCAAAATTTCGAATTTTGAAAAAGGGGGGGCTGACCAGAAAAACGGTTTTTTCGATTTTGCTGGGCAATTTTTTAATATTTTTCTCCAAAATTCTGGAACAATTTAGAACAAACCTAGAACAACCTGGAACAACTTTCAAAATTTCGAAATTCGAAAAAGGGGGGGCTAACTTCACGCAGGCTCGGTGAGAAGATATTCATTTAGTAATATACGTTTCAAAACAAGTAGCATATTTTCTGCTTCCAGGCAGCAAGTCGCACGTAGCATGCGACTTTGGTGTGAAAGCCGCCTAAAAGTAAACAAGAAAATATTTAAACAGTTCTTTAATACTAGTTGTAAGAGAATAATTCACGAGAATATGCTAAAAAATTGTTCTAGGTTCAAAGCTGACGTAAATTACGTAAACAATTTTTCAAATATGTACATACATGCTTCCCAAAACGTCATTAAAGTAGGGCGTTTTTTCGTTGTTTGAGTTATCAAAATTTAACTTAATATTACGAAGTGAATAACATGAAATAATTCTTTCTATTTGTTTTTATGAACTAAGCACATCAACAAGAAGCTGTCCTTATTAAAAAAACTATGAATGTAAGAGCCCATTATATTGCCGCAACTGCATTTATTTATTTATTTATTTATTGCATAAATAAAAAACAACGCGCAAAGACGCGCTGATTAGAATACTGATACGTACAGTGATGTGCTTTAGTACTGACTCACCCCTCGAGGGCAGTCGCCTATATATCGTCGTACATAAAGGTCATATTTATTAAGTTTTGTGGCACTTTGAGTCAGTACTGAAGCACGTCACTGTACATATAATTTAATAAGAATATACAAATATTGCAATTATATTTCTTTAACATGCTTCAAGGATTAATAATCCGACAAGTAATTCAATGACTAGAAGTAGCAAAGTAGTGGATAAGATGTACAGAATTTTAAAATGGCTTTATTATTATAGATCGCACATTGTCAACTATTAGAAATATAGGAAAAGGAGACGACATTGAATAATAATGATCGCCTACTGTACAATGACTTAATGCTAATTATAAGGTAAATAGACACACAGTGTAATTACCAAAGATAGACAAAAAGAACTCAAATCAAGGTCATGATTTCCCCAATTTACAATCTAGCAACATAAATTGTATTCAGGTAACAAAAATTAAGAAGCTGATGTAGGATGTTGAATTTAAAAATGATTATTCTGATAGTGTACAAAATAAAGTATAAATTAATATATTGAGTGTAAATACAACCGTGTGAGTTAAATTCGTTTTAAGTCAGCCCAGTAGGTGGAACCAGCATCTAGAAATAAAAGTCTGTCGGCCTCAGTACACGTCAATATTTAGTACTGGAAGTAACACTGTTTTTTTCCAATCATACCATACTGCGACAACATTGCCACTTTCTTACTACGATGATTATATCTGAAATTGAATTAATTTGTAGAACTAAGTTAATTAGATTTGGGGTAAAGTTAATTACGTTTTCCACGAAGTCGGCATCAGTCTATATAATTAACTTGAATCTTTCCTTCCAGAATATGTTCATTCTGCGTGAGAGAAATTATTGAGAGAAGTTGCTTTTGGCCTCTATTCTTGGGTTGATAATGTACTTTTCCACGTGTGTTTTGTTTTTATATTTTAAAGATTAATGTATACGTCAATTTACTTCTTTTTTTGTTACATTTTCACTGGTAATAAAAATTAAGAATAAAGCTGTATATTTTATGAACTCTTAAAACAACTAGTAATTTGACATTTTTTCGGTTTTATAAAATACGGAAGTCATTATTTTAAAAAAATAGTCATTTGAATGTCACAGTATTGAATCTACATTTGTATCAAAAGAAAATTTCGTGATTTCTCTTGTAATTCAAGTAAAGATATTTCAATTTCTAATGTACGCTATGTCATGACAATGTTTATTCTGACATAATTTGTTGATGGCGTGGGCTAAATGTTCACTGAGGTCGGGATAGGTCATTGCCAATACACATACTTCCCACCCGTTATGTAGACCTGATATCAAAGAATACGACTACGTTGGTGTAGGAAAATTTTATGTCGCTTATTTTTTAACGTATGTATATGTAATGTGTATATTTATGTAGGTGACCGTCTTATACGGTCACGCAAATAAAAAAGGTTTCATATTGTTAGAGCTGCGAAACTTATTATGTCTTGAAGGATTACTACAAATATTCACAGCGTTTGGTCAATAATAATCAATGAATCGATGCCTAACTATTCTTACACACACACTTATCACAGAATTAAAGCTTTTCATATAGAAACTCCACATGCTACATATTACACACTACAATTTAAAATAGTATATTTTGTCTCTAAAATTGTATATCCGCTAATCTTCCATCAATTACTATATTGTACATACATATACTTATCCCACTTTTAAATTTAGTTGGTTTAGCAAATAATCTATTCTTGTAAATGTGGGTCTATATTAAATCTTTGGCTTTAATAGGAAATTGCGAAACTAGAATATTTATTTATTTATTTATGTATTGTAGATCTGTAAACAGGCAAAAAGCCCTTGGCACAGATACTTAATTAAACAAAAAATCAGTGCATACGCATAATACAAAAGCAAAGTAATACAAAGAACAATAATAATGATAATACTCATAATGTTTAGCTATAAATACAGTTATATTTATATTACCAACGCATGGCAGTCCACATCCCAACAGAGACGTTCCCAAAATCCATACAATACAACAATAACAAAACTCAAAAGTTTAAATCTCACCAATCAAATTGAATACCCGTGTACGAAAATGAACAAGTGTCATACTATTTATATCTACATTTTCATTCCCATGTATGCTATTATAGAGCATACACATTCTGGTCATGGCACTATTTACACCCAAGTTGGTCCTAACCGAGGGCATATAAAATAAGTCCTAGTTGTGGTTCTAGGTACATGAAAATAAGTCTCGGATACTAAAGCTGAACAATCATATATACCATGCAACAACTTATACAACGTTAAGACATCTAGCATTCCAGTGATTGCATGTTTAATATATAACTTTCCAAATGATTGAGACATCTTTTAATCCTGAGAGCAGTGAATCTGCGCTGAATAGATTCAATGCGATTGATATGTATTTGATAGTATGGAGACCAAACTACACTGCAATACTCCAGATGCGATCTAACGTAAGCATTATATAATAGTACAAAAACTCGTATAGAAGTAAAATACTGAGTGTGTCTAAAGATAAACCCGAGTAATTTATTGCATTTACTGATGACACCATCAACATGGAGCCTAAAATTCATCTGCTCATCCAGAATTACACCCAGGTCTCTTACTTTGTTGACACGCCGTAGATTGATTTTGGTTAGTTTGTACGATGTCCTGATGAGATTGACATTATTACGGGAAAATGATATATATACGCATTTGTTTATATTTAACGGAAGGTAATTGTTAACACACCACTCATTTAAGGCCGTCAAATTTTGTTGTAGACTTGTAGAGTCAGCATAATTTCTAATAACGGAAAACAACTTAAGATCATCAGCATAAAGTAGGAATTCACAGTCGAATACTTTTGATAGGTCATTGATAAAAAGTAAAAACAAAGATGGTCCAAGATTTGAGCCCTGGGGAACACCCGAGGATGCAGATATTGGAACGGATTTACAACCGTTTAGTACAACATATTGGTATCTCCCCACTAAATACGACTGGAAAAGATTTAATACATTTCCAACAACCCCATAGTAATTCAATTTTTTAACTAATAGAGAAAGATTTACCTTGTCAAAAGCCTTAGAAAAATCGGAATATATTGCATCTACCTGCAGCTCTCTATCTATTGCCGATGATATAAAATTTGTGAAGTATAATAAGTTGGTCGTAGTAGATCGCTTAGGTATGAAACCATGTTGTTCAGACAAGATAGGTAAGATGTGACGCAGCAAATGATTATTAAGTATGGATTCGAAAACCTTGGCAAATGTTGATACTTTACTTATGGGACGATAATTGGTAACATCACTTTTGTTTCCTGATTTGAAGTTACATAGGATGATTTCCAACGTTCAGGAAAAGAACCAGTATTTATGACCTTCTTATATATTAAATATAAAGGATAATAAATTGTATACGCGCATTTTCTGATAAAAAAAGATATAACCCCATCAGGACCCCATCCCTTGTTATAGTCTAATGCTTTCAGGCGATTTCTAACATCATCTGCAGTAAAACCAATACAATTGAGCGTGTCACTTGATACAGTATCCTGAGACATAACAAGATTAGCACTCGTATAGGGCTCATACACGGACTGAAAGTAATGCGCAAATAGGTTTGAAATTTCTTGCGAGTCAGAAGCTGTTATTAAGTTGAAATTCATTGTTTGTGGAATATTGTAGGATCCTTTTTTACTATTTATATACGGCCAAAATTGTTTGCTGTTATTAATAATATTGGTCTCCATGTTATTCATATATCTTTCGAAACAAATTTTAAGTTCAGTTTTAACTTTCTTTCTATATATGGAAAAGTAATTATAGTCAGCTAAATTTTCAAACTTTTTGTATTTGATATGGAATTTCTTTTGTAATTTAATGTAGTGTACAAGATCATTAGAATACCAATGGGGATATATATATATATATATATATATATATGGGGATAAATTTCTGTATGATTCGATACAGCTCATTGTAAAATAAATCAACAACGCCATCAAGATTACTGCCTTCAAACAATGTGGACCAATCGCAATTATTTATAGTGTCATTAATCCCTACATAATTGCCCTTACGAAATTGATATTTTGGTATAGTAACTTTACTTGCCCTCCTTAACAGAGAAAAATCAGGTGTGAGCAGTAAAGGTGGGTGATAATTATCAATCCGAGATAATGGTGCATCAAACATTGATTTGACATCTATAGCAACGGAAGAGAAAGCCAAATCCAAAAGTTTACCGTTAACGTTCGTGATAAAATTATATAGTGACAAATTCATAAATCCTATGGAGTCCATAAGAGACTCCGCCTTGGTACCGATAATCCGTATAGTATGTACAGCTTTCTCCCCCTCAAGCACGGTCCAATCAATAGACGGACAGGTATAATCACCTAGTAGTAGGAACAAATCATTATCACCCGATTGCAAATAGTTATTCATCACTGACTCAAAATGGTCAGTATAGGTATCAAATGTGATAGCAGGGGGCAAATATACTGTACATAAATTTAATTTCCTAATGACCTCATTGCATAAAAATCTAATTGAATCCATATATCCTCAGCACTACTTTGGAACGAATTGAGGTATTTAGACGGAAAACATTTTTTTACTGCAACCAACACACCACCCCCCATAACATGATTAGCATCACCACCCATTCTATCCCTCCTATATACTTCATACCTATCGTCAAATAATTCAGTATTATGAATGGAATCTAGTAGCCACGATGCCGTGAGACATATTATATCATAATCACATTGACATACATTTAGATAAAAATCGTTTACTTTAGATCTGAGTCCTCTCACATTCTGATAGTAAACCTCTATAGCCATTGCAATGAAAAACAACCAATCCACATTCAGTCAATAATTGAGAACACACATCACAGTCATTAAACTAATCTATTAAGGTCAGCTTCCGTGGAGACATGAACCACCCTGCCAGCATCGGTTTTTCTAGCATAAATTTTACAATCCTTTATCCAAATATATTTGAAGTTGTTCTCAGTACATTTAGCTTTAGCTTTATAAAATAAGTCTTTGTAATATTTAGAAGTGTTCATTTATACAGATACGCGCATCAGAACCAAATCCAATATCTCGCGCATTTAAACCACGTTTCTTCTTCGCTGCAGATATAAATCCATTCCTCTTCATTCTGGATGCAAAACGAATAATGATATTTTTAGGTTTTTGTTGTACATTACTCCTCTCGGCCTGCGGTCTAGGTACCCTATGTATGGCGTCTATTTCTGCCGGCACGAGTTCTACCCCAATACGGAAGCTATGTTCGTTGCAAGTGTTATTACATTCTCATCACGATTCGGTACCCCAACTATTTCAAGATTCTGCATTTTGGAATATTGCTCCAAATTCTGAATGACAGCTCTACATTCGGCAAGTTCATTGGAAAGTATATCATATTTTCCTTGCATATCATGAACAACCTTCATTTCATTCTTAAAGGAATTGACTTCTGCTTGGAAGTCATCTACCTTATCCGATACATATTGAATGGACGCAACAACCTCTTTATGGCTATCTCTTATAGCTGCGACATCCTCTCGAGTCTTCCTCAGTAATTCAAGTAATTCGTTGTGGGATCGCTCCTTATCTGGAACAACCGGTTCTTTTGGTCCACGACAACTTTGGCATATCCATTGTAGATCATCCTTAATCTTAAACTCCTCAACAAAACCCAAACATTTTAGGTGATAATCCGCCGAACAAGTATTACACTTCGGGCCCGGGGAACTACGGCCAAACCTCGAGGAATTACAAACGGTGCACACGGTAGACATGATAAAATGTTCTATATGATAGTTGTATCTGTATAAAGTGCTAAACCGTAGAACACAGAAGAATAGTCAATTTCCCACACACTATATATTTGTCTATTCGACAGTCGAGTCGCAGGTTTTTGCTTCAACAGGAAAAAAATGCAAAAAGCACGCTGCACTACTAACGTTTACGTATGTTAACCATGCTAATGTATTTAAACTTGTATTTGATACTACACTATGATGCGGGATATTTGTCTACACGCAATTACGAAGAACTGTTTAGAAAAATTAACTGTTTGACTATGTTTTTAGACTATTTTCTACGCACAGATAAAATACGCGTACACACCTCTGTCGTGTCGCTTTATAAAAGAAAAGAAAAAAAAATATGGGCAAAACAAGAAAAATATGATTTAATAGTAACTTTGTTTACTATTCAACTGCAAAATATGAACTAATATCAGCAGTATTTCAGGAGAAAGTGGTTTTACCATTAATTTAGCCACATAATGTAACTGATTTTTTTTTGAAAGGAGTCGCCACTATTTAAGAAATAGTGCTACATCAGAAATACATTGATCTCAGCCTTTCATAATGTCAGCGAAACAAAGGGCAAGCTAATGCAGATTACGACAGTATGGTTATACTTAACCATTTTTTTCTGAGAAAGTATTTTGGTGTAAATTAATGGTAGTAGGTATGCTGTACAATAACTTAGCCCCTCCCTTAAAGAATAGTGTGATCATTAGGATATTAGACTTGTGACTTTAATATTATTGGATATCATGCATTGCTTTGTTTTCCTTAAAATTGACATGTTTATACACCAATAACTGTCCTTATAAGGACAATGTAGTAACACATTACACGGATGACACCAAGATGTGTAAACCAATATTTAGTTTTTGCATTTAACTAGCAATTTTCACTCTGTATGTAAGAAGTAACACTGTAATAGAAACACAAACAATTATTAGTATATCTTGTGCGCGCGTGAATATCTTGTGATGTCACGTAATGTGTACAGTGTACAAATTGCAGCTTCGGTTAGTTGTAGAACGTGGCATTATCGAAAATGGGACAGAGGAGATATAAATTGTCACTGAGTTAGCTTGTAGGCGAGAATCTCGACCGTATATTTTCTATTAATAAATGACCCGTTTTCCCCTTGGCTATTGCCAGGGCCGAATTACAGTGTTATCTAATACTAATCCTTATTAAGTTCAATAAAATAAATTCTCTAAACTAAGCAGAGAAGATAGAAATATTATTACAGATTCAATCGGAACCTCTATCGTAATATGCATTTAGTATTCATTAGATCAGCAAATTGTCTTTATTCGGTATACAAACACTATGCGTATGTATGTTACATACCTACATATAAAAACGATGATATTGGTATTGGTACTGCCTTTGATATTACATAGATTTCATATGGATTATGCTAGGTACCTAATTAGATGCGATCTAGTCCAAACACAGAATCTGCACAGAATAGTTGACTTGTTACTAGGCCTGGGCGTATCGAGTATCGATACATCTACTACTATTATTACTACTACTATATTTCGTATATTTGACTCAAACACAAATGAATGAGGTTACGGATATTGTAATTGTTTACGCACAATAACTATAAATATCATAAAATTGCCAAAGTATCATAATGTTGTAAATTGTATACCGTAGAGATGTTATTGAATATAATTATTATTGAAAAGTCATTTCTAACTATCAATACTAAGGTATCGATTCAAGGTATCGGTTCTAAAATATCGATACTTAACCGATTCCAATACTCGGAATCGATACCATGCATATGCATATGCTGGTATCGATACCCGATACCGAAAATGTAGGTATCGCCCAGCCCTACTTGTTAGTATCTAATTTTTTCCATTGCCTACATTTTTAATTGCGAACGGGTAAAAGACGAAAAACCTACGATTTCTCAATTTTGTGAATATCTGTATTGAGTTATTACTGGACTTGACTTGATGATGTATGTAAAGTATTGCTTTTGAACAAACGAGAGTCGTAAATGCGAATTACATTTGATTCTATCTACAATTTACCTTCCAAAAATAATTCTGCTAGACCATTACTAAATCGGAGAACGTTGCAAAGAAATGTACCAATAATGTATTAAGATATGAACAACAAGATTAATCTGGATAGAAAATGAACAACTCTAATTATGTGTGGGCAAGACAACAGTCATTAAACATTAAATTGTCTTCGTTATTATTACTAGCTTGAAAAATAATATACACACGAACCAATTTCCGAGTTGTTACTAGAGACATTAGAAAAATTACAGCTTTGAATGAACCAAGTATTAATGCTCGTTACATATCGGACCAATAAAATGCGTTATGTTGACCGTGCTGTTAAAGTGGTATGTACTAATTGGTTGTATGTCAAAATCATGCAGTAGGAGAAGAAAGTACACGCGGCAATTTTATCCAGAGGTAGATGATGTAATAGCAACACAAAGGTTATATTTAGCCAATACCACATCGTTAGACTTCTACATATAAGAACACTTCTCATTGCAGCAAAGAGGCCTTGTTAAAAAAAAATGAAGACCTACCTATTGGACCGTTTGTTTTTCCATGAAAGTGATCAATAAAGAAGTATTTCACAGCATAGTCTAGCTTTCTATACGCCTTTATATAGTTAATTTGGTTTTGTTACGTTTATAGTATGTACTGTAAGTATATCTAAAAAAATGTTTGATTAATTCCCCTTGTCAAAACGGAAAGTAATGGATAAAATACGCGATTCATTTAGTTTTCTAATCCGTGACGATGCAACAACGAACTATTTGTATGCCTATTGTAGTACATTTTCCTGGGTGCTCTTCTGGTAATATGTACAATGCATTGTTTTAGTAATTATTATCTATTCGGCAGTAACGTCACGCTTTTGTTGCGACGTTTTAGGACTATACACTTCGGGCTGTTAGCTAGGCGATGTTGCTGCGAGAAAAACGAGTTTTCTTCAGAAATGACACACTCACTAATAATTGTGTTGTATCTGATGGCACAAATCGCAAGCATTTTTGCTCTCACATTAATTCTACAACTTTTGCAAATTTTGCATAAACACGTTTACAGTTATAAGTAATGTACTTGACATTTCTGTAAAACTATGGAATGTGTACTAACTAGGTAACATGGAATTTAGTTGTATGTACGTGCGACGTTAGCGCATGTAGATCACAACAAATTTCTCTTAAATCGCCACTGCCAGAAATGATCCATTTACTTCTACTGATTTACAAATCGTTCCGCATTTGGATCTATAACGCCAATATATTATATTATTATGTAATTTTTAACTTAATACATTTCTTATATTACATTAGATTTAATTGAGCGTGAAATTGCACTGCGATCTATCCGTTATATATGCTGTAAGCTGTTGGGGTTTGTTGGCTCTTAAAACTCATCATCCAGCCTAATAGCTTTACTAAAATGCAATAGCTGTGATAGTTTCAGAGAAGGTATTTTTCTTCGTCAATGACGTCTTTGCTGAGATGGTCGACACGGGTTTCCGTGACGGCGGTATAGTTAGATGTCTGGTGTTCCGGACTTTCATCATCCGCTCCGTAGAACTTTCTGTTTTAGACTTATTCTTGACATTTGTTCCCCAAGGTGAGAATGCCCTGCAAGAAAACCTGTGAGGATACATACTCTGTTTCTACTTAGTTCTAGCAAGCAAGGTCTTTTCCAACGAATATCTTGTCTGAATGTCTCAAACCAGGAGATTCTCCTGAGTCTCCCTCTCTAAGGCTAAGGCACTCCCAGACTAATTTAGAGCTGATGGTGGAACTCAGTGCCATTATATCTGTGACTATCGAAAAAAATTGTAAAGTTTTGCTTTTGATAGTTTCTGACGCATTTCTATATAGAAAATTGTTTAATAATCCGCGGTAAAAAATTAAGTCGCAGAATATCACATTAGGATGGTCACAAAAGCGGTGGTTATTGTGTCAAAAGAACATAAGCGATTCATATAGGTACGTTCCTTTTTCAAATTCAGTATATTCACCTGCAAATAGTTTTATATAATGCGTAAACAAAGATAACTTAACTCATTTTCACTAATTCTATACATGTACTTACATGAGCAATATAAGCAAGACACTTCTAGGAAATTTTGTTTGCAGGTACGGATTGATGTTTCATACAGTTAAGTCAATTATACAGCGTGCAGCAGCTATGTTGTTTTTCTCTAGTTGCGAATATTATATGTAAATTTTTGGGAAATCTTTATACAAGCTTTGTAGGACCTACTACTTTATTGCATAATTTTAGATTTTATAAATTATTTCTACAAGTTTTTATTTTTATATAAAATGCTAAGCGTTATAATCCTGTTCTTATACGTATACATGTGTAGATAGTCGAATTTCGTCATGTTTTTAAGATTTGAATATGTATGTTATTGTAAGATCATAAGCCTCAGTGTCTGATTTTGACATTTTGTGCGTTGCACTTAGTAACATACTTACTATATACATACGTTAAAATCAACGAACTAAGTGACTGTTTAATAAGAAATTCTATTAATACCACCTAAAACAACCCGTTTCTTAATTCCAGACATAAAATCGAATTGAATACATGTGTACTCAAATTGTATGTAAAATCGATAGTTTTTAATATTAAAATCCAGATGATTTGAAGCTCACTACTTTAGTGTCCATAAAACGTATATATTTACTATAATACATATTCTTACAGTATTACGAGAAAAATTATGTGTCATAACTCCGTACATACATAAAGATACTGTTTTTTACGGAGTGACCTCGGATACTATTTACAAAAAACATTATTGCCGCTGCCTAATAAGTCTGAGTATTATAAAATATGTAAATAAAAAAACGAAAGATTTAAATAGCATGTTGTTGACCTCTTTAAATCAATAAAGATGTGGCCTGACAGCACGGGTTCACCGCTCGTGTATATATGTATCATGTATTACTACGCATTCATACTCTTTTCAAGCAACGCAACAGCTTTGGGTCTGGTGTAATGTAAAGTATACGCAAACCAACACAATACTATATACTACGTATACATTATCTCACGCATGTCAGTCATGCAAATTTGAGTAATTATGGGTTTTAAATAACAAGTAACGCGTTGGGTACCACATGCTTCAATCGAATTAGCGACCCCTGTTCGGGTCAGTATAGTATCGTATTGTTAAGCTTATATAAGGCGACTCGCACTTTTAGTCAACTTGCAGGCTAAAGATACATACATATCGAATCTACAATATGCAGTTTACGATATATGCATATCACATCAAGCTACAACAGTGTTGCTTCAGGACAAAAAACATTAAAGATAGATCCAAAGTAGGTTTCGTCACGAGATACATACTTCTGGACATCCAAATTATTGACGGTATATGTAAGTAAAAATGTAATTTGTCACGTAAGCGAAGTGTGTACACATTTATGGCCGCTCGAAAATTTTAGTGAGATAGTGTTCGATATTGTAGTGATATTAAGAAGTTTTCGTTTTTATATTTTTTTACCAATTTTAAACACCTCTAAAGATCTTCTACCTCTTCTAAATAAAAATTTAACTCCAACAAGGTTTTATTATAACCTTTAAGTAAGTATTTGTCTTTTAATTCCTGATATTTTGTTTTAGGTCGATAAAACAACAACAAACTATAAATCAAGTTATTACAATAAATTGATTGCAGTAAATTAATTTATAGTTCATTGTTGTTTTATTGACCCAAAACTGCAAATGCACCAGGAAATAAAAGATAAGAAGGTTGGGAATAACTGCATTCGTTAATTTTTTGTGAAGCGTCAGTACTATCTGATATCACATAGTACCGTAGAATAGTATAAAAGAAAAGTAAAAGGAAAACATTTTAAGACAGAACGTTTGTACCAAAATCTGCCAGAATAAATTTGTTTGTATTGTTATAATTACGACTGTAAGAACAAGTAAAACTGTACATACTTACTAAAGATAAAATTAAAATTTGTTGCTTAGTGCAATTAATATGTTCAGTAATTGATATTTCAATTTGGCGGCCAGACTTCAAATTCTTCTCGACGCAGAAATTGTGAGTATCGATAAGATCAATGCTTAAATTACATACTGACTGTCTTTACACCACGTTTCGGTTAAACAAACCATTTTTCGAAAGTGAATATGTGCTCGTCTGTGAATGTCCACAGGCAATTATGAGGGTTTTAACTGCAGCATAGCAGTATAAATACATAAAATACAAAAATAAAACAAAAGCAAAAGATAAAAATACAAAAGGCAGAAAATCTATTAAAGTTTATTCTACTTTCGACAAGCATGCAGTGGGCAAGTGGGTATATAAATGTATACAATCAATATTCTGTCGGGTAATTGTTATGGCCGAAAATATTCTACAAATTACTGTTAAATTTTGAAACATACTACTTTATGATATCCTCAGATACTAATAATGATACTAATTGTTCATAATCATCATCCATGAAATACGTTTTTGCGTATTTTATACAAAATATCTTGTCCACTAAAGACCATTTTCAGAAATGAATAATAATTAAACAATCATTGTATCTAATAGTTTCTGGTGTAATTCTACATCTACTTTTATCATTCTACTTTTATTATTCATCATCTACTTTTACTTCGGACGTATTACTATTTACTTTTATAAAGATTTTCATTTTTTCTGCGATAACTAGCAAATTACACTGCAACAATAGAAAATCTACCAAAAACTGGAGGCGATTTGCTAAGAGCAGTTCATCCCAACGAAGCATTAAAGCACTAACGCGAGTTTTATCGACATACCTATATTGCACCTATTGCACTAGCTCTGAGCGAGGGCAGAATCAGTGATTACGTCATATGACGCTACTCTAGGGCAGTGTCGGTGCAACACGAGTCCCCCAGTGGAAAACGCTATAAGTTTGATACCGTATATATGTTAGAATCGACACACTAACATTATATCCACTGAAATCTATGCCAAAAAATGATATCTTCAAATCAGATTGTGAGTACTATGTATCGGCTCCAAAGAATCGATAGTTAATTTATTCTAATACTGAGAACCGATACCACCCAGGGAACCGAAAATGTCTGTATCGCTTAGCCGTAATGCATAAAAAGAGGGGACCTATAGCACAAAATATCAAACTGCCAGAATGTGCGCTGTCCTTGGCGGGAAAAGTAAAAGAGAGAGAATGAAATAACTTTTATGGTGGTATGAAATAATGCAGTTCAGATAATTTAACTGTTGACCCATTATCATATTAAAGAATATTCTATAGTCTATGCCACCCTGGAATCACAGTACGGGCTCTTATGGAGTATGGCATTCCTTTACTA